>JASEVX010000016.1:3954034-4273170 GCA_031761405.1 Serripes groenlandicus
GTGTACCGACACGTGTTAATGATGTACGTGATTGGTCAGGTCCTCAAATCTCCGTCTTCTATCAGATGAGTAAACCAACTCCTGACGAAATACTAGAGTGACAGTCCCATTGGTAAAACCCGATATTTAACGCGATACCAATACAGGAGGGATATAGCAGGTTCCGCTCTTTTTGACGGTTAGGGATCCGGGTCCGAACTAATCGGCGAAAAATTGAAGGGTCAGATTGAGCGAAAAACTTATGGTTGTCTTTTCGCAGAGCGCCGCGCATATTACTATAAACCAATAATTGAGCCGTCCCGAGAGAAAACCAACATTGTGGACTCTGCGTAAAGTATCGACCTGGATCAGCCGAAGCATGTCGCGCAGGCTAACCCGGCCAGAATTTGTTTTGCCTCCTGTGGATTTTCTGTTTAAGGAATCATTACTCTATACCTCTATCCCCCTATGGCGGAATGTGTCGGCCCAGATCAGCCGATACATTACGCAGAGGCCAGAGTGTTGGTTTTCTCGCGGGACGGCTCTTATATAAAGGCTGGGACAAGTGTAAGAACATTATGAAAACCAATCGATGCAAAAAGAACCCTAATAGTCTAAGGTTTGTATAGCGTTTTACGCCGCTTTCAACATTAAGTCAGTAATAAAACGGCAGTCCTTGTAAGTTACCGATACTACTGGCACAGATTTACTGACATGAGCGAGTCAGTCGAGACGAGTTCCCCGCAATCCTGATCACCAAAGATGGAATGTCATTACTACCATGTTTAAGTCTTCGGTATAACCCGGCCTTTGGATAAAACACCTGAACTCCCGCGACTGAAGCGGAATGCTTAACCACTATACCACCAATGCGATTAGATCGTTAATACACTGGACTTGCGATAACTCGAACATGTGTTAATTTGAAAATAGTATTTAACTCGAACATGTAATAATTCGAAAAATATGTTCAACTCGAACACGTGTTAATTCGAAAATAGTGTTTAATTCAAACACGTGTTAATTCGAAAATAGTGTTTAACTCAAACACGTGTTAATTTGAAAATAGTGTTTAACTCGAACACATGTTAATTCGAAAATAGTGTTTTACTCGAACACGCGTTAATTAGAAAATAGTGTTTAACTCGAACCAATTCAAGGAACGGATCTGTCTTTCTTAAAGAACAAAGTAGTTGTTGGGCTGCTTTCTTGATATGATTTCATCACTTGCCCGTTTTACATATAAACATTTCAATATAACTAAATGCGTTGGTTTCCTTCGACTTCGAGTTATCAAGGGTCCACAGAATGTAAACACGTGTAAAATATCAAGGATGATGTTGCTAACAGTTAGGAAAATTTCTGTCGAGTTCTTTCTTTTGTGTAAGTGATGTCGAATAAAATCCGTTTTCCGGCTTCATATGCCAACAAGTTACCACATTTTATTTTTAGACTAGAACTATTTGACAGTTCGAAAGACCGACATATGGATATTAGCTGTCAACAATCCATTCATTTTTAAAAAGTATTCCACAGATCATTCACTTTCATTGAAAAGCTCAACTTGAGCACTTCATGCTCAGGTGAGCTAGAAAGTTGACCTGAATATTGTGAACTTATCCCTTAACCCTTTTCCTCATATATACGCTTTCTGACTCCTCTGCAGCAGACAGCTTTTTGAAAACATAGTCACAAAAGAAAACAATGATCAAAACGAGCAATTTCTCCTTTTGCCACAATGTTTTCCACTTTTAGTCATAGGTTATCCATTTAATTAAAGATATTTTCTATTTGTTGACAAAATATGATCAATGTCGTCTGCTGCATAATTGTGGTATGAGGTAAAGGATTAATGTGTAAATAGAAAACAAAGAAACCTACTCATAATTTCACATCATGTCATTTTGTTTATTTACAAGTATATTACAAAATTTCTTGTTACTTTCGAATAAATCAATATTTTAAATCCTCCAATTGTTCAATTAAAATTACAGATAACCCCTAATCCCACAGATGGATACAACTGTGAAATAACCCTTTCCCACACACAAATAATTTGAAACAGGACGAATTTGAAAACATCTCTGCAAAACTATTGAAAATCTCTTATGATGAATATATAATTATTGAATAGAGTTTAAAACATTGTGGCAAAAGGAGAAATTATCAATTTCTCCTTTTGTCGCAATGTTTTTCAAAAGTCGTCTGCTGCAAGTGTGTCGAAATGTGTCTATATGTGGGAATGGGTTCAACTCTGAATGCAAGTTGTCACATCAGGCTAACGTTATGTGGCAGTCTACACAGTAAATTGAATACAGTTCATTCACATGACTAATAGGTCGGAGAACACTATATGTTTCTATGTAAACTGACCGTGTTACATATGTGTATATGTAAGACTAGTCACGCGAAGATATAATAGCAGAATTAGTCTATGTAAACTGACCGTGTTACATATAGTCACGCGGAGATATAATAACAGAATTACATCCTTTCTCAGAAATCCATATGTCGTTTTTGTCCTACACCTTGTGTTTCTATGTAAACGGACCGTGTTACATATGTGTATGTGAAAGACTAGTCACGCGGAGATATAATAGCAGAATCACATCCTTTTTGTCCTACACCATGTGTTTCCATAACACAGCCTGTATGAAGAGATTGTGGGAAAAGGTGAACTAGTTTGTTTAACCCTTTCCCGCATACGAAAATTCTGCAGCAGACAACTTTGAAAATGTCTACTAAAAAATATGGAAAATCTCTATAATTACATGTATAATTACTGAAAAAAGTTACAAATATTGTGGCAAAAGGAGTTTGTTGTTTTGAGCAATTTCTCCTTTTGTCACGATGTTTTCAAAAGTCGTCTGCTGCAGATGCAGCAAAATGCGTCTATAGATGGGAAAGGGTTAACCCATTCCCCCTCGCAGACGGGTTTTAATGCATTTGCAGCAGATGACTTTTAAAAACATTGTGGCGAAAGTCTCATTTAATCAATATTGTTTTCAAATCTATTTAGTATACATATGAACGATTTATAGAGAATGTTATCAATGTTTTCCTCAGATGTCTGCTGCAGATGTGTCAAAATGCATGTTGGGAAGGGTGAATTTGTCGGCAACAGATAATTAAGTCGACTGCACACCTTTTGATGTAATCTTTTCCCACAAATAATTACCTTTTGATGACTTTGCATCAGACAATTCTTAAAAACAAAGTGGAGAAATGTCTCATATTTTGCCACAATGTTTTCAACTCTGGTCAATCATTGTACTTTCATTTAAAGAGAGTTTCCAATATGTTCGGGTATGTTTTCAAAGTCGTCTGCTGCAGATTAGTTGTATGTGGGAGAAGGGTAAAGCAAAATAAGCGAAATCACATCCTAAACACTCCGAATGAGGTCTGTTCCTGCGGTGCATTCAAGGCGGCACTTAATGAGAGTCCTAACACCGTCCTTGTGTCCACTGGATCTATAACTCCATCGTCCCACAACCTGGAGAAATGAAATAAAAATGATACAGCTTCAAGGCATCTGCAAACATTGAAGATTAAACTGAGACAGTGCATGTGTGCTGTCTGTCCGCCTATATGTATGTTAACTCTCTCAAATACGGGAAATCTGCTAGGGACAACTTTGATAATATCTAGAATAAAATATGCAAAATATAAGTGAAAGTATAATAATCATGATAACCTTTTCCTTATGCAACAATGTTTCCAAAAGCTGTCTTCTTCAAATGCGCTAGAACCTGCATCTGCATGTGGAAAAGAGGTTAAGAAGAGTCATTGATATAACTTCTGATGAAAATCTAAAATTATAGTGCATCAGAAATACAGTTTACTGACGTTTCCCTCAGAATGCGCTTACTCTAATAAATGGTTTAAATCAAACCATCTCCTGAAGAGATCCTGTTTTTTTTCATAACAAACACTTAAATATTACTTTTAAAATAACAAAGTATTTTCAAAAGATTCTTCCCCATTGTTCTAGAACACATGTATGTATATAACTCTATGAAGTAAATAACTGAATACTGACCTTGCACTAGAGAAATAAGGGCTTCCTTCCATGTCATATTTCTTTATCACAGGATCTTTGAGCGCTTTCTCCTCCTCCTCCGTCCACTGAAAATCATAAATTATTCAGAAGCTTAGACATGGAGGAGTATGGTTGTTTTTGTGTGTGTTCTTTAATATATAACTTTAGTAGGAACATGCCTGGATATGTGAAGGTTGTGACCATCCTCCCTCATACTTTAAAATACATATGTTATTAGTTAATCTATGTTAGTATATAAGGTTATAATACACATGATATGTTATTAGTAAATCTATGTTAGTATATAAGGTTTATAATACACATTATATATTTTCCAGGTATGTAAAAAGAAATACAATTTCTAAATTTTTTCCTATGGTAATTTATTATAATCCTGTTTAACACCGTTTTCAAAAATTTTTCAGCTATGTCACTTATTCATGCTCCCCGGGAGTAGCGTGGTGTTTGCTACATAATACCTCTTTTATCAATGATTTGATCTGTTTGTTGTGGGTACTCGATAGAAGCGTCTCAATGAAACTAGTATTTTGATTACCCACAACATAGGGTTTTCGTGTCAAATAAGAATTTTAAACCATGAAATACACTCTGAAATTTGGAGTTGCAGGTATTTGATTTGAATTATGTTTAAGACCTCTTTCAACACTATTTATGTCATACCGCACCCTTACTTTGGTAAGTTATTCTTTCTCACATACAATAAATCTGCAGCAGTTTGAAAACATCTAGGCAAACGGAAGGACAATTTCTATAAATGAAGGTACTAACCACTCTGCCATGTCGTAAGCCCTAACTTGAGAGGTTGGCTGAATCCCAATATAACAAATAAGGGATAACAAATAAAACACTGTAACTAAAAGAGGTAAACCTATACTACTTACTGGTTTCCCCTCCCTTGCACGTTGTTCCCGAGTAATCTGGGCTAACACTCCAGCTGCTTGCTCCCCTCCCATTACCGATATTTTAGCATTTGGCCACATGTACAAAAATCTTGGACTGTTTTGAAAACGATAAAAAAAGAAGTTGATGAGTTCAGCAGTGTTTTTTTATAAGCCTTTCCAACATGTAGATGCATTTTGACAAATTTGCAAGACAACCTGAAAACATTGTGGCAAATGGAGAAAATTTCTGCATGACACAGTTTTAAAATTCCGTTCAATAAACAATATTAACCTGATCCTGATTGTTGCTCATGTAATTATTATTGGCAATGTCCAGACAATTGGGATCTTCGTACATCTGCATACACTGAAGACTTTGGAAAATCCAACGCTTACAGCAGATATAACCATATGTCCTGTCTGTTGATGGGTGCAGATAGAATGTGAAATTCAACAAACTGTATACACTGAAGACTTTGGCAAACCCACCGCTTATAGCAGATGTAACCATATGTCCCGTCTGTTGATGGGCGCAGATAGAATGTGAAATTCAACAAACTGTATACACTGAAGACTTTGGCAAACCCACCGCTTATAGCAGATGTAACCATATGTCCAATCTATTGATGGGTGCAGATATAATGTGAAATTCCATAAACTGCAAACACTGAAGACTTTGACAAACCCACTGCTTACAGCAGATATAACCATATGTCCTGTCTCTTGATGGGTGCAGTAAGACTTTGGCAAGCGCACCGCTTACAGCAGATGTAACCATATGTCCCATCTGTTGGTGGGCGCAGATATAATGTGAAATTCCACAAACTGTATACACATGGATGTGTAAATTGATGAAGTTCCATTTTTGCCGAAATGTTTACAACATTATACATGTACTCTTTATATTTAAACTATTACATTTTTTACCATATACATTCTACGTCAGACAATCCTAACATATCAGGGAAACATGCAAGGTTTAACTAATTCCCTCATGCAGCATATGACACGCAAAAACTGTATTGGAAAAAAGAAATGGTTCATTTTTCCTTTTGCCACAATGTTTTCATCTCTTGCTGATTAATGCAATTCCGCATGTAGATAGATTTCATAGTTCTGCCTTATTTTTTCAAAGTCGTCTGCTGCAGATTTATCCAGAAAGTGTTAATTGTCAATATCAAACTATACCTATACGATCGACCACACATCCCATAGTTCCCAGCACCATACGATCCACCAATAATTAACGTTAATTTAGGAACTTTAGCACAAGCAACTGCCGTCACCATTTTAGCCCCGTGCTTTGCTATTCCCCCAGCCTCTGCATCTTTACCCACCATGAAACCTTTAAATAAATCATTGCTGTGCTCATTGTGATTGAGTAAGTTCTAGTTTTACCACAATGTGCTTTTTACCATTATTTATTCCTTTTCCGACATACAACACATTTGCAGCCTACAACTTTGAAAACATATAATACAACAATATGAAAAATGTTCATACATGAATAGAGGTGAAAACATTGTGGCAACAAGGGAAATTGCTCATGATCAGCAATTTCTTCTTTTGCCACAATATTTTCAAAAGTTGTCTGCTACAAATGCATTAATATGCATCTGCAAGGTGGGAAAAGATGAGTTCTATTGCCAGTACACTTCCATTGGTAAAGTAGTGGTTAGAAGGCAGTATGATTCCCGGTCTGGTTAATTAAAACTTAAACAAAAGTGTTTGTAGAAACAAATAAGTCACCTACCAGTATGATATCAGTATGTGACAGACGGACAGATAGATAATAGAGAAATGATCTGAGCCGTCCCGCGAGAAAACCAACATTATTATAAACTCCCCACCAGTACTAGTAATTAATCCAGGTACAAATTGTGATATAACTGAAATAATGTTGGAAGCTAAGTAAAGATCATTCAATCAAACAAATACTAAATACCTTCAAGATCTCATTATTCCTTACAACAGTGAAGATTTCATATCAGATCTCATTACAAAAGCTTAACTCTTTCCCACATACAACTTTAATAACATGTAGGCAAAAACATTGAAAATAGCCATAAATGAAGTAATAGTTACTCAAAACAGTTGAAAACATTGTTTTCAAAAGTCGTCTGCTGCAAATGCATCAGAAAGCGTCTGTATGGCGGAACAGGTTAAATGAGCTTACCCGTTATATTTTGAAGAAACAACAATGGAATATTACGCTGACAACACAGTTCTATAAAATGAGTGCCCTATAAAAAAGAAGAGTTTCATTTGCATCCAACTGTCCATTAAAAAAACACATCTGTAAACAGCAGATGATTTTGAACAAATTGAGGTTAAACTATGGAAAATGTCTATGAAATAAAGTAAAAACACCTGATAATAGTTGAAAATATTTTGGAAAAATGAGCATATACTGAGCAAAGTCGTCCTTGCCACATAGCTTTCAAAACATCTTACTGTTTCTTCATGCAATAAAGGGTTATCTCTTTGACATATGCAGAAAATACTTGGTTACTTTGCAGAACACAATTTTAAATTACATTACCTTAAAGAAAGAAAAATAAATTGACATGGTTGAGGGTAACCCAAGGAGTATTTCAACAAAATTATTTGAAAAAGGGCCAAGTGCTTTAGAAGACAAAGATTTTTAAAGTGTTCACCATAGCCATATATAAGGCAAAACAACTCCACCTTGGTATCTGAGTAGTTACAGAATTGGGGGTTTCAGAGCACGGTACAACATGTATTCACCTCTTCCCATATACTACAATTCTAATGCAGAAAACTTTGAAAACATCTATAGAACCAAAATTCAGAAAGGTTCTATGAAACAAAATTTAGTGATAAAACAGTAATATTTACAATATTTTTATGTTTTAATCAAAACTAGTACTAGGTTAAGAAATGTGCCTTGCCCAAGGCAGGCCTTTTTCTAGGCATTTTGGGAACAAAAATTTAGCCCTTTATGTTTTGTTTTATTGGGGTTTTACCCGGTTATCAACATTATTTTAGTTATAAATATCATGGTGACAGTCCACTTAATAAATCCCTGGGTAAACAAACCAGTACTAGGCTAGGAAATGTGCCTTGCTCAAGGGCACTCCTCCATGACTGGTTCCAAATTCCCGACGCTAACAACTCTACCACATCAGATTCCACAGGAAAGTTTACTTACCGTTAAGGCTGATTCTGCAAATAAAACACCATTATTTCCTATAATCCCAACTGGATATCCCCAGAGTCTGGCGAAACCTAGAACGTAAAGAAAAATTATAGGTCATATTATGCCAAATACATCCGTGGCAATTCTGATCTACAGCCAAATAGTCCTACATAAACGTTTGATTGCGCAGAAATGAGTGCTGAATATATGAAATTGAGTTTAAACTCATTGTAAATGTGAACAACCAGTTTCATCCATACCAGATTTGTCTAAAATGACGGTAACCATTTTTGCAAGGCAAGTTCTTTCTTGCATAATGCATGACTTCCATTTTCTTTGGATCATTTTTAACCTTTTTTTTTTTACCTTTTGAGTACCCACAACATTGGATTTGAGGGTCATATAAAGATTCGGAGCAAATGGAGAATATGCTCACAATGTCTTCAACTCTATTTGACGCTTTCAAAGACGTCTGATGCAAATTTGAAATATGTTTGAAATGATTAAAATTTGATGGTTGATTGATTGCTTGGGGTTTAACGCCATTTTCAAAATTTTTGTTCAGTCATATCACGGTCGCCAGTTCACCTTCTCATGTGTTTCCTGTTTTCCCAGACCAGTACTTCACACAACAGACTTTCAAGCGACTGGTTGCTCTTCCACATAGACTGTAAGCCCATGGTTTTTAAAACAAGAGTGCCGCAAGCGGACCCCAATGCTCGTCTGGTTTTTTTTAAGTCGAAGAGGCGTAGTTATGTGACTTAGTATAGCTGTATCACAATGAGGGTAGAGGTATAGAGGTATACACATGAGATATTAGGTCCATTGATGGTATAACTATATACAGGATATCATGCCAGCGATGTAGTATATAAATGTATGTTTATGAGGAAGCGGAGAGAGACATGCAGAGATAGAGAGAGGAGAAGCATGGAGTCTGGGGAGAGTCGTGTGACTCTCTCTCGGGTTATTCTTCGAATTATATCTTCACAATAAAGCTTACGAAAAGTACCACTATATGATTTCATTTATTTACCTGTGTTTTCCTCGTGGAGAATATGATGTAGCTGGCCAGAGTGCTACATAGTCATGCGTTTTTTCCTAGGAACATATGTTTTTGTGTTACGTGACTTAGTATAGTCATCCGTATTTTCCTAGGAACATATGTTTTTGAGTTAATATGCGACTTAGTATAGCCATGCGTATTTTCCTAGGAACATATGTTTTTGAGTTATGTGACTTAGTATAGCCATGAGTATTTTCCTAGGAACATATGTTTTTGAGTTATGTGACTTAGTATAGCCATGCGTATTTTCCAAGGAACATATGTTTTTGTGTGGTGAGTTAAGGTTATAGTTTTGTGATGATGCAGTGGACGACTCCAAGGGTATCACAATACCAGGACTTTTTTTCGTCGAAAAACAGACGAGCTAAAAAGGTGTCTGTTGCAGTAAAATTTGTTTGATCTCGGGGAGGGTCTTAAACTCAGTGAAAAAAAAGTCTTGTTACCTGTGATTAATGTATCTCCGTACATTGCTTTGAATTCATCAAATTTGCTGCCATCTACAATTCGACTAATTACCTCAAACAAAATTGACTGATTGACTTATCATATGGAGTATAGTGTAAATTTTAACAGTATTTCAGTAATGTCACATTAGCCATTTCACCTGCCAATGTGTTTTACAGATTTCTCAAACCGTTACACCACACCACATTCATCTTAGATAGCATAGGCTATTAACCTTTTCTCACATATAGACGCTTTCTGACGCCTCTGCAGCAGGCGACTTTTTGAAAACATAGTGACAAAAGAAGAAATTGCTCAAAACAAGAAATTTTTCCTTTTGACACAATGTTTTCCACTTTTAGTCATAGGTTATCCATTCAATTATAGATATAAAGTAGTCTGCTACAGAGTTGTAGAGTGTAAGAAAGATTTATAGAACAAGATTACCTCTCGGACATCATACGTCTTTTTGAGGTTAGCCCCACAATACCATACAAATCATTTGCAGGAAACAATGGCTTCTCCGGGGGCTGAACTGTGACCTGAAAGAAAAGTATGAGAAATGACAAAATAAAATGGGGCGCTTCAGCTATTTTTCCCATAATATCTTTTTCACGATGCAACCAACACTACAGAATATTCTCATTGAGTATTTTGTGAGTACCCACAACAAAATGATTCACTTAATATCTTTATAAATTTTGATTTAAAATATCATCTCAGATTAATTGATTGATTCTACAGTTCTCAATTTAATCATGGCTGCCAATTCACATTCCCGTGCTTCTATTTTAGACCAGGGGTTGCAAGTTTAAAACCCAAGCTGGACCAACATTCTTTCAGGCATCTGACATGAAGTAACTGTGACAAGCGTCATTCATCTTCCACCATCGGGCTAACAGTCTATGTGGACAAGCAGCCAGTTGCTTAGAAAGAATGTTGTGTGGAGTACTGATGTGAGAAAGTCAGGAAAACTTAGGTAGGTGAACTGGCCGCCATGATATAAAAAAATTGTTGAAAACTGCATTAAACCCCAATGAATGAATCAATCAATTATTTGTTTCAGGAGATTATACTGCACTTTTCTTAAAAGTCTACAATATATGAATCTGTGTGCAGTATAATGTCATCCCAAATAGTAGGTCAATTAATTTTTTACTAAAGAAGTAGGTAAGAAATACATTTTTGTTTGTTTTATTGCAGCTTTACCCTGTTTTCAACATTATTTCAGTTATATAACTGCAACACTTAATCATGATTTCTTGGTAAGCAAAACCAGTAATAGGCTAGTAAATTGGCCTTGTACAAGATACTAAAACCATGACTGACGCGATTCCAAATCCAAAACGCTTACGATTCCAAATCCAAGACGCTTACCACATGGCCACAAAAGATTTATTGTATGAAATAGATGGTACATCAAGAGGCATAGGATTAACTCTAACCCTTATATGTATTGATTGATTGGGGTTTAATGGATTTAAACAATTTTACAGGTATATCACAGCGGCGGCTCATCCACCCATGTGCTTCCTGGTTTTCTCACACCAGTACTTCACACAACAGTATTTTCAAGCAACTGGCTGCTTTTGCACATAGACTGTCAGCCCATTGGTGGAAGACGAATGACGCTTGTTGCATTGACCTTTATCAAACTTTGGAAAGAATGTTAGGCAAGCTAGGGTTCGAACACACAATCCCTTGATTGACAGCATGAGTCGCTACTGTCTGAGCTACTGGGGCTCTGCTATCACTCATATGTAATGCATACAAGGATCAATATAGTTCTATGTAATATGTACAAAGATCTTTCTGACAACTCAGAACGAGTAAGTTCTGCTTTTGTCACAATGTTTTCAACGTCTGCTGTACATTAATTGTATGTGTGAAAGGGATTAATCCTTTCCCACATACAAAAAATTTGCAGCAAATGTCTTTGGAAACATATAGTTAAAATAAATGGGAAACATTATGGCTAAAGGAGAAATTGTTCATCACAGCAATTTCTCTTTTTGCCATAATGTTTTAAAAAGCTGTCTGCTGCAGAGGCGTGAGAAAGCGTCTACATGTGGGACAGGGTTGAGAAGCATGCAGTTAACTGCAATTTCAAAAGCAGTGCTGAAATCAAGCAAACCTGTGGATCCTTTCTGTAGTTGATATTTCTTATAACATTTCTGGCTAGATGTAACGCGTGGGCGTCGTCCTGGGCATAATAGTCTGTGACTCCGGACTTGCTGCAAATGGACATTGATACATGTCGTAAACATAGTCAAACATGTCGTCCATATGCAATTCTTATGTCTCTGTAGTTGTCATAAGTTCTAAAATTAGAATCAGCAGCAGCAAACTGTCCCTTCTTAAAATAGTACTTGCAACACCAGTCTGCATAACACCTGCAAAAACCAATCTAGCACTATCCAACCTATAAGGATAGAGCTGGTGGCAACACATTTTTAAATATAGAATGCATTGTTCTAAAAACAGAACTGGTGGCTACAGGGTGGCTACATCAGATTGGCTACAGGGCGGCTTCATCAGGGTATATATAGAGTGAATCATATGGTTAAATCCATGTCGACTGCAAACATTGTGATTGCATTTAACAACAGACAATTGTTGAACAAAACCGGTCAGGCAGTTAACCCTTTCCCTCATATAGAAGCGTTCTGACACCTCTGCAGCAGACGGCTTTTTGAAAACATAGTGACAAAAAAAAGAAATTGCTCAAAACGCGCAATTTTTCCTTTTGCCACAATATCTTCCACTTTTAGTCTGACATAGGTTAGCCATTCAATTATAGATATTTTCTATTTTTTGACAAAATACGTTCAAAGTCGTCTGCTGCAGAATTGTCGTATGAGGGAAAGGGTTAAGTCAACTTAGATCCTTTATCTCTTTCCTCAGCCACATTATTTGACTTTGTTCAAACAATTGTCCTATATATATATGCATTACGATAGGATAATTTTCCCTTGTGTCTGAATAAAACTTATCTGTTCAACCTTTCCTACATACAATAAATCAGCAGCATAGGACTTTGAAAACATCCATGCAAAAGTATGCACTATTTCATTAAATGAAAGAATGAGATTGTTTTGGGTTAAAGCCGCTTTCAACAACTAAGGTCATATTGCGGTGGACAGGAAAGATGATATCATTCCCACCTGCTGGAACTCAAAGAATTGCATTGAACCTAATCGTTCAGACCCCTTTAGCCGCTCTTACGGTTCAAGCAAGGTTGCGGCTGTGGCTGCCATTCTAATTGAGTGTCCCCACCCCCAGCCAGCCACAGGTGCATACACCACAGTTAGGGTCAGGTAAATGTAGTCGAGTAATACTAACCTGCAGTGTAAGTCGGCTCCTCCTAAATCCTCAGCCGAGACTTCTTCTCCTGTAGCGGCCTTGACCTTTAAAATAAAAATGTTAAGTGTTGTTCGTATTCGTATTCATATGGGCTTCCTGCAATGTGGTTGTAACTACATCTTGTTTATAAGGCAAGATAAAGATTCCAACAACATTATTCCTACATGATCTAGGGTTTTCAGGTTTTTTTTTAACTTTTCCCACATACGACAATTCTGCAGCAGACGACTTTGAACATATTTTGTCAAAAAATAGAAAATCTCTGTAATTGAATGGATAACCTATGACTTAAAGTGGAAACCATTGTGGAAAAATGAGAAATTGCTTGTTTTGAGCAATTTCTTCTTATGTCACTATTTTTTCCAAAAGCGTCTGCTGAAGAGGCGTCAGAAAGCGTCTTTATGAGGGGAATGGTTAATACAGCAGATCCTGTGTATAAAGACCACCTATTCAAACACAACAATTATGGTCTACGATCAAAATTGGTCTTTAAATGCAGGGACATTTATTCAGAAAATGGGTAATTGGTAAAATATAGGTGTGCCTGGAAATTGCTAATCCAAGCTGGTCTTTAGTGCAGGTTTGACTGTATATACATAATACAAGTTAGGTAGAATATATATAATTTAAGTAACCATCTTTGTAGTTATAAATCATAAGTCAATATTAAAACATAAAATATATCATAGAATGCAGTATTGGCATATAATGCAGGATTGTTTTACACCCCCCCCCCCCCCCCCCCTCCACAAAGTGGAGTCAGAGACTGTAGACAAAGTCACTGATGGAAGCACAAAAACTAGAACTCCAAGAAATGTTAGTTTAATGCAATCAACGTAATGGGCATATGACGTGGAACTGATTGAGCTCGTTCAGAAAAAGAAATAGCACATTCTTGACAATTGTGTCCATGTATACAGCTCTGTGTAGGTACTTAATATATGGAAAGAGCAGAATGATGTGAACCGTGTGTAAAAAGGAGCAAATATGAAGTTTAGACATATACTGAAACAAATATAGACAAGACATACATATATACTATAGTATTACTGTTCAAACTTGACCGGCGAGAGGAAATTGATGAAATCTTACCAGAGGGGGTCCTGCCAGGAAAATGGTTCCCTGTTTTTTAACTATAATACTTTCGTCTGCCATTGCAGGAACATAAGCACCACCAGCTGTGCAGGAACCCATCACCACCGCTACCTATAGAAGGGAATACAATCAATATATATAAGTATTTACCCTGTCCCACATGCAGACGCTTGCAGAAACTTCTGCAGCAGGCTATTATTTAAATCATCATACAGCTACCTAGAGATGGGAAAACAATCCGTATACACTCTCCAACAGGCAGACGCTTTCTGAAACCTCTTAAGCATACTTCTTTTGCCACAATGTTTTCAATATTATTCAATAATTGCTCTTTCATTTATAGAGTTTCCATATATTTGACTAAATTATTTTAAAGTCACCTGCTGCAGATTTGTTGTATGTGGGAAAGGCTTTACATATAGGGTATTTATTTTACATCAATTGCGAACAAGCTTTCAGCTTATATTTAATTACGCGTGATGTCTGCTTCCTGGAGACTACCAGTGCATGCGCTGTTTGTGTGCTACTTTATTCTTTGGTACATTGGAACATAAAATTCATTTATTAGTTGGAGTATAACTTTATTTAGAGCAGTGTCATGTTATCATGATGGCCAATAATCCATACCATACTAAATATATGTTTCCTGGTTTTAGCACACTAGTTATTATTCCAAACAATATTCTTCTCAGGGAACTGGCTATCTTCCAACATAGATAATGGTGGAAAACAAGTGATGCAGGAACATATCTAATGATGGTTAAACAAAATGGCTAATGGTGGAGGATAAATGACGCAATTCAAAAAAACTTTTGCTCAATCACCAGAAGATTGAATGACCGAGTTGGAATTCAAACTCAGGGTTCATGGATTGAAAGCCTTCACCATTAAGGACTGGACTGTGTCTCAACAACTTACAAAAATAAAACATTCACCTTGGCTCGAGTGCTTCTTTGGAAGTTTTACGCTATTTTCTTTTCTCCAGTTATATCAAAGCTACAGCTACCAGTCCACCTAAATTGTGTTTACTGATTTTCTATGTACCAGGACTCCACAATAAGCTTCCCAGGCAACTAGCTACTCCCAACATAGCTGTGGTGTAAGACTAATGATCCAAGCCACAATTACTTTTTGTCTCAATCATCGGAATTGGCAGTAAAATTATAAAGAACCCTTATTCAAATAAATATAAACTATTTAAGATGTCAGATATCCAAGGAAACGACATAAATGAGTGGACACTAAATGTAAAACAATTGTTGGATACTATAGGATACTCATATTTATGGACTACTCAGAATGTAACAAATGTAGACCTAAAATGTGTCATTCAGCGCATATGTGATCAATATGTACAGTCACGGTGCGAGGACATCAGTAAATTTAGTAAACTAGAAACATATCATTTTATAAAAAACAGTTTTGAAAAAGAAAAAAATATCTATCAATTGTAAACAATAATAATCACAGAATAGCCTTATCACGCTTAAGATGCTCAGCACATAAATTTATGACAGAAGAAGGTAGAATAAGAAACATTGAAAGAGAAGCTTATATATGTACTTTATGCAATATGCATGTAATCGAAAATGAATATCATTTTGTACTTCAATGTCTGTCCCTTAATATATGACAGGAAACTCCGATATGAAATGTTGCCAAAGTATTACAATGCATGGCCAAATAAAGATAAATTCAAAGCATTGCTCCAAACCAGTAATAAGATGTTGTTATGGAGTTTGTTTATAGTTTAAATATGTTAATGAAAACTGTGACTGGTTCAAACCTAAATATGCACTTGTATTTATTATTTATTATATATGTACCATGTTGTAAAGAATTAATTGATGTTGATATACATGAAATATGAAGAAATGTGAAGCCATGTTGTTGAATATTGTTAATTATGCTATTCTAGGTGGCAGCAATTGCATTAGGAAAATACATTATACGCACAGACACTTTGTAGTTGTATATATGTTCAATGCAACATGTATATACTGTGTGTCTGAGAACAGTAAGGAAACGTTTGAATTATTGATACAGAATGTATAGCTACAGTAAAGAAACGTTTGTTTTATTACTAATATGAGTAATATAATCAATACTATGCTAATTTGCTTACTTAAAACCTTATGTAAATGTGAAGCAATGTTATCACATCTTCACAAATGGGTGCAGGAGAACTCGTCGAACTGCAAACTCGTCGTACTAGTAATATTGAGTAACCATTAGGATAACTCGTCGACCTAATGATTATATAGTACTATATACTTAGTAAGGATAATTATTGATTATAGTAACTTTGAAGTTAAATATATGTTAAAAACTTTAATTTAACAATAAGATGTTTGTTTATAATAAATACTTATAATTTATATATTGAAATTGATTCGTCATTAAATTACGTTATGTTCCGCGTGTTTTGTGGATGATTGGCGGCATACTTCTTAGTGTGTAGTCTGGGGTAAATTATTAAAGAAATTTTTAATGGAGAGTCGGCTTTAATCATACATCAAGTTAATTGCTCATTAAAAATACATGTGAAAATAAAAATGGATGTTTGTATTTATATGTCTCTGCCCATATATATAAAAAAAAATCCCAAGATAAGTTATTTCTCAGAAATACTTGAAATGAATGTGTATATGTGTATTAGTTGTTCCAGCAGGGTTAGTGAACAAATGCATGCATTATGCTGCGACAGTTGCAGTTGCTGGCAGCATCGTGTCTGAAAAAACGGTAAAGGTCATGACAATAGCTCTTTTTTTTCTTCAAAAGTCGAGCTAAAAATGGAGCCGTCGTTTATGATAAACGACTTCTTCCTTTCCTACATTATTTAAGTAATTCCTCTTAACACCAGAATAAAACACACAAATAATGTATGAGAGAGTGAAAACATCTGACAAGTTAAAATAATGTAAGAAATTGAGCCGTAGTTTACTTTATAATAAACAACTTCTTCTTTTCCCACATTAAACCAGTAATTCCTCTTAAGACCTGAATAAAACACACAAATAATGTGGTGACAGTGAAGCGTGAAGATATCTGACAAGTTAAAATAAAGTATGAAATGGAGCCGTCGTTTATGATAAACAAATTCCTCTTTTCCTACATTATTTAAGTAATTCCTCTTAAGACTAGAATAAAACACACACATAATATATGAAAGAGTGAATGATTTAAATGATTAATTTACAAACACATTAAATATATGAATAAAAACCATAATATTTTAAAACTAATTGAATTTGTTGTTATCTTTTCAATCCAATTGGTCAATTAACACCTTACTTTAACACTAACACCTTCATATCGATATAGATTGTAAAGTACTATATATAATCCTTTAGTCGACGAGTTATCCTAATGGTTACTCTATATTACTAGTACGACGAGTTTGCAGTTCGACGAGTTCACAAATACTGTTCCTAGAAGGAACATGTTCTATTCTGTTCTATAAATATGTATATATATATATATATATATATATATATGCTTCTTACCATATATGTATCATGTTCTAGAAGTCTTATAACTGCCACTTTGTCTGCATGAAATGATTACTGTTACCAATGTATTCTCCTGAAAAAAAGAAAAAAATCTCACAAAGAAAAAGGTCATAAATTTTATTAACATAAACAATTTAAATAATTCAAAATGTGATGGAAATAAAATTACTCTTCAATGATATAACATAGTTATAAGTGTAAAACAATGAGTTTTTAGGATTGAAATGGAAATTGGTGAAATAACTAAGATTAAGAAACAAAATTAACACAGTGTAGTGTCTGGATGTGGTGGCAAGACATGATTGCCCGGTTAGCTCAGTTGGTTAGAGCACCAAGCTAGTGTTATGGGGATCGTGGGTTCGAGCCCCACATCGGGCGGACATTTTTCCCCTCTTATGTTACTTTAATGGTGTCAGAAGTAAACTGGAATGCGCCTGGAGGTGTTGTGGGAGTCCTGAGGTTAATGCCTGGCTCCCAAAGGTTAAGAGGGGGAGGAGTGTAGTGTCTGGATGTGGTGGCAAGACATGATTGCCCGGTTAGCTCAGTTGGTTAGAGCACCAAGCTAGTGTTATGGGGGTCGTGGGTTCGAGCCCCACATCGGGCGGACATTTTTCCCCTCTTATGTTACTTTAATGGTGTCAGAAGTAAACTGGAATGCGCCTGGAGGTGCTGTGGGAGTTGCTGAGGTTGATGCCTCGCTCCCAAAGGTTAAGAGGGGGAGGAGTGTAGTACGTGTCTGGATGTGGTGGCAAGACATGATTGCCCGGTTAGCTCAGTTGGTTAGAGCACCAAGCTAGTGTTATGGGGATCGTGGGTTCGAGCCCCACATCGGGCGGACATTTTTCCCCTCTTATGTTACTTTAATGGTGTCAGAAGTAAACTGGAATGCGCCTGGAGGTGTTGTGGGAGTCCTGAGGTTAATGCCTGGCTCCCAAAGGTTAAGAGGGGGAGGAGTGTAGTGTCTGGATGTGGTGGCAAGACATGATTGCCCGGTTAGCTCAGTTGGTTAGAGCACCAAGCTAGTGTTATGGGGGTCGTGGGTTCGAGCCCCACATCGGGCGGACATTTTCCCCCTCTTATGTTACTTTACTGGTGTCAGAAGTGATTCGAATCCTGCTGAAGATTTTTGTCAACAGAAGGGAGTGGGACTGAGAAAACTTTGCTGTTTAAGGTCACAGCCATTAGAGGTTGATAGTTACCAAGCTCGGGGGAGGTCATGAGTAGAAAGTCAATTGAATTCGCGTGGTATTTGTCCAAATGTCCCCGAATATTGTTGCAAATAGGCCCAAAGCTTATTTTGTAGGATATACTTTCGGTTAGAGATCGAGGTGCGTGCGCATACAGCCCGAAGATAAATTTCCGGCTGCGTCATTGCAAAAGAAGGTCTCTGAATAAGTGCTTGCTCGGTGCAAAGGCTACTCTGTGATTGTCGCGTGTGGTCCAATTCTTTGAAAACAAATACTGTTTATTTTTGGAATTGTTTTATTGAAAACATTGGTTTGCCAGGTCCGATAATTTATTCTGCAGGGGATAGTAAATAACTTAGTAAATTTCATTGTGACATGGGATTTTAATTTCCTATTTGGTCAAATGTTATAGTCTTGTGCATGGATTAATATACATGCAAGACTGGTCACCTAGTGAACATGTATAATAATTTATTGATATTTGATTAATAAATTGGAAAAGGTTAAATTTGAAATAAAATTAAAACTGCATTTTACCACATTTTGTGACAATACACAAGCCAGACCCAGCATTGCAACTTGAGTCTACTTTGTACTATACCACAGAAGAAAATCTGATGGACAAACAAGATGACAGAACATCACGGGCAAACTATATGGATGAAATAAAGCAGTTTTTCAGCAGATGCATGTCACATAATGGACTGGGACAAGCTGCTACATGTATATGCATAGCTGAGCCACCGCAATATGGGCCGCTCAGTTATTGCAAACATTAATGACCATGGCAAGAGAAAAGAACAGATCATTCCAGTCTCACTTGGTAACTGCGATTTATAGAACCCCAAGGCCAGTTAGCAAGATGTATGGAGGAGTTGTCAAAGATATGGATGGGGAGAGAATGGTACAACTTGGTCCATGACATATCGAGCTGGTGCGAAATACGGGAATGCAGATGCTCTATCAAGGATGCCGGCTCTTGGAGTTAAATGTAGAGCCTGTGAACGCATAGAAGACTTGCCTTGTGGGGGATGTGACTATTGTAAATGAGAAGACAGCCATTGGGAAAAGTTCACGAGAGAGGTTGATGATGCAGTGCCGTTGGTGTTTCCGATGTCTGACAAAACATTTAGGGAGAATGTAAATCCAGAACCTGATCACACCCACAGCTCTACGTTTGGAAGTCCCAAAGGGGTCCAAAAGGTTACAAGAAGTCGTTAGCAGTAAACCAAAATAGTGACTTTTGTAAACAAGTAAACTGCCATTGGGTAATATTCACGAGAGCGATTGATGATATCAGGCCGTAGGTGTTGCCGATGTCTGACGAGACATTTGGCGCGATGTAAATCCTGAACCTGATAACACCCACAGCTCTACGTTTGGAAGTCCCAGAGGGGTCAGAAAGTTTACAAGAGGTCATTAGCAGTGAACCAAAACATTAAATGGTTTGCCAGACTGGTATGCAGACAAAGAGATGGCTACCAAATTATGCCCAGGCATAATAGACACAGATGCATGGACATTGCGAGGTGATGCAGCAATCCTTAGGCAAGCTACAGGATTTGCTGGCAGAACTTATCAAGCTACGCCAAAGACAGGTTAGTGGTGCTTGTTATGGTAGTGGGGAGTCCAGCCATTTCAGAAAAGCATGACTGGACCTGAAGAAAGATAGATTGCCATAGAGTCATGCTGAAGAACTAGACCAACCTTCAGATACAGAGCAAAGGTCTAACAATGGATTCGGACGCAAGCCGAGATCCGCAAGAAAGTATTACAGATGATACTGTCGAGCATATGTACAAGTGGTAGATACAGATGACCCTTGGTGGCCATAAAATGAGAATGACCATCGACGGTGCAAATTATCCATTTGTAAGCAGTCACTATTGCAAAAGGAAGAGATGTGCCCCCAAATACCATAGTCATGGTTAAACGTTGCATGAAAATGAAGATGCCAACTGATGTGATAGAGACAGTCGATGACCTGAAGTCACGTGTTGCAAGAGTTGTCCTTGGTGAGGATTCAGAGCCCATCATTTGTGTGATTGATCACCACAACAGATCGATATTGGCTGCTGAAAAGAGGCAAGGAAGTGGGAAGAGCCTATCCTGTGTCTGAAGTCCTACAAGACAAAGAAGGAAGAGAAGTTGGGCATCAACAGTATGACGAAAGTGTCAAAGTTCACCAGCTGCTGAGAGATTGTCACGCTCATAGATGCTGGAGTGAAAGGGCTAGCACGTTAACAAATGGAGGCAGGTCAAGTGCCATAGAATTTGGATGGGGAGAGAATGGTACAATTTGGACCAAGTGTAATGCCAGAAGAAATAATGGAATGGAGGTTTTCGCCTGTGAAGATCAGGAAAGTTGATGGATCTATTCACTGGAGCATCGACCATTGTATCGTGAATAGATTAGCAAGCAAGGTGTTTCCATTGCCATTGGTAGAATACAGCTGGAGCCAAGTAGCAGAGAGTGCATGGTTTACAAAGCTAGCTACACAGAGCCAGAAACCAAAGATGAGATGCACAGACTGCCGTATTTGCAAAGGTTAATAAAATGCTCGCATGCTTTGATTGAGATATCGTTCTTTGGAAAGACTTCAACAGTCATCTGCAGTGTATTGCCGAGATGTTGACCAGATTCCAAGAACATGAACTGAAGCTAAACCCACTACGATGTCTACTGTTCTAAAGAGAAGTAGAATTCCTCAATTGGGTTTTAAGCAACAATAGCCTGGCCTTGTCCAGAACTATTCCCGACAAGTGGCCAACGCCAACGAGTTCCAGGGATCTAGACGATTTCATGGGATATATGCAAGCCATCACAAGAGGTTTATCAATGGTTTCCATGAAACTGAAGAACCTATACAGGGTGATGGGCCAAAAACAATTTCGCTGGGGTGAGAAAGAGGAAGCTGGATTCTGCAATTTGGAGAGTTTCGACCAATCAAAACAAGTTATCCCTCCCAACTAATGCAGGTGAACTCAAGATAGACATTCAACTGTCAGACAAAATGATTGGGGCTAAACTATACGAAGTACAGAATAACCAGCTTAGAGTCATTGCATATATTACCTAAGCTTAGACAGAAGAACAGAAAATAGTTATTGCCAGACCAGAAAGGAGATACTAGCAGTGGTTTGGTTCTTGAAGCAGAATAAGCAACACTTGCGAAATCGTCCTGTCGTGGTAAGAACTAATTACCCAAGCCTTACTTGGTTGTTACATCAGACCAGGAGCAACCGCTCGCTGTTACATAAAATGGCCATACAACTGCTCGAGATGCTTTGAAGATTCCTCAGGTTTTGTCGTGTGTTTGTGACAGCTGCACAGACACTGATATACACCCAAAGCAGTTAAAACCATACCAACCAGGAAGAACGCGACGGTAGAAAGTCTTACGCACACGTGTCAAGGAGAATAACTGACGGCGAGAATGGTGAAGCCAGAACAAGATTGAACCCAGCAGCGATGTTAAGGCATATCAAATCAAGCATCGATCAAGACATGCTGATATTCCCATGGAACCCAGGAGATCTAGAGCCTGGTGTGGGCCAAGACCCAGCCTGGCGAAAAGGTTATTAATGTCTATGATCCGGTGATGTACCCGATCTAGGACAATGTACAGAGCGAATCATCTGTTGGAGGATTATGTCTACGTAAAAGACATACAAGCAACCTCCAGGAAAGAGAAAGAGCACCTTGAAGACGGTGCTAAGAGAACATAGACAAGCCTGCCATCAGTGATGCATGATTGCATTGGATCTACAGATGTATGGTATCAACTATCCTGCAGCCTCAGCCTCATTAATAAAGTCGGGGGGAGTGTAGTGATTATGGACCTGGTACCAGTCTACTATATAGATATGCATCACTGACCATAAGGGGAGATAACCCGTCTCTCCCACCACATGATTAGGCAGTTCTAAACCAGTTCTCTTAGGGTGCAGACTGACAAAGAGTGACGGACAAGAAGAGAACAACACATACCCTGACGGTCTTATAAGACCACACACACATGACAGAGACAAGCGGACACCAGGCAAGACACTTTAACAACAACAACAGCCAAAAATAAAACATTACTTTTTAATTGTGTTTTATAAATATAAACAATAAATATATGAGTATAGATAATACAAGAAATCACTTATCTGAAATTTCCGAAAGGTTCAGTGTCTGTCCAAATGGTTTGCTGTCCGAAATTCAATATATCCGAATTATCTAACTCTTGTTTATTTACACCACTTGTGAAATTACCGTTTAAAACCCCCCAAAAACAACCTACACAAAACTAAATAAGTACGATGTAACCATTCATCATAACAGTCCTTCCACGTAGCGTATATCCAGTCACATGAAGACTATAGAATAGTATCGTTACAAGTCCGTTTCAGCACGCTTTTAAAGATCATCGTGCAAAATCCCGTTAAAGAACTAACAAGGGAGGTAATCGTTACCGAAACCACGTATTTGTCCTCTTTTCTGTCATTCCATGCACGATTTACGTTTTGTTTGGTTGTTTTCTTGTGTACGTAAAATGTTTACATATTTGTCATGTGTAGTAGATCTATATGTAAATTGTTAACTTTGCTAAAATGTACGTGTTTTTTCTCGTCAATACATGTATATATGTTCATTTGTTAAACCAGGGACGCAGATATACAATGTATGTTTACGGCAATGTAAATTAACTTTAGATGCCGAATAAATAAACTTGAACTTAAACTTGAGTATATTTGGAAAGCTTTTTGAGGCAGCTCTACAGAATCGTATTAGCGACGCCAATGCAAATCAATCCGAACTACAATATATGGCTTTACTAAAGGCTTATCCACAAATATGGCTTCCCTTCTAGTATCGGAAGCAATCGTAGACGCCAAACGTAATGGTAGACCCCTATGTATTGCCACACTTGACACACAAAAAGCATTTGATGTTGTTCATCACACAATTATATTGAATGAATGTATATTGTTTTATGGCGCATCGACAGCTAAGGTCATTTAGCGCGCAATTAAATTTAATTATTCATGATCCCTAGGTAAACAAACCAGTACTAGGCTAGAAAATGTGCCTTGCCTAAGGGCACTCCACCATGACCGTAGTGCCGCGACTGGGGATCGAACCCGGGACACCCGGTTTCGAAATCCCCGACGCTATAACCACTCGACCACAGCGGATTCCCACAATTATATTGAACAAGCTCTGCTCACAAGGTATCACCGGAGCACTCTGGTCAACCGTAAACTCTAATGTAACTAAATGTAACTAAATGTACACCGGACTCTCAGCTAAGGTGAAATGGCAATGTGACATAATCACATTAGCAACAGTTTTCCCAGTATTAAACAAGGCGTCAGACAGGGCGGTATTCTCTCCACTGGTCTGTACAAAAAAAAAGCTATACATGTATATTAATAGTCTTCTAGTGGACTTAGAGCAGCATTCTCTAGAAAAACGGATCGGTACTATATATACATAGGCCTACGTGGTTGCCCGACTGTCGCCGATGACGTTCTGTAACGAATATGCAAATTAGCATGTCAGAAGACCCAAGCGAATTTCAGTCTATGCTAAATATAGCCTACGCGTATTCCCAGGAACATATATATATATTATTCACCCAAATAAGAGCATCTCTATCACAAGAATACCCAGAACTCGGACAAAATCCCTATCTACAGACTGCTTTCTAGGAACCTCCGATCTACCGGTCGAGTTAACAGCAGCACATCTAGGATTAGTTCGCTCTTCAAAAAACGAAAACAACATAAACATTGAGCAAAGAATAAGTGTCGCTCATAGAACTCTCTACTTGCCGATGAAGTCTGGAGATCATGGTTCCAACGGCCTGAATCTATGAGGCCTCGTTTTACTATTTATTCCTTATTTTTTGATAACAGAAAATGGATTTCTTTATATCAAGAAATAAAGAGTATTTGATGATATCAAAAAATAGTTTTCTGATATCAAACATTCATTTTTTGATATCAGAAAATCTATTTTTTGATATCAGGAATTCGAATTTTTGATATCAGTAAATATTCATTATTTTCTGATATCAAGAAATTGATTTCCTGATATCAAAAAAAATATTTTCTGATATCAAAAAATCGAATTCCTCTGAGGCGCCGTTTTACTATTTATTCCTTATTTTTTGATATCGAATTCGAATTCCTGATATCAGAAAATGAATATTTGATATCAGAAAATGTATTTCTTGATATCAGAAAATCGTCAGTATTTTTTTATATCAGAAAATGGATTTCTTAACATCAAAAAATTATTTTCTGATATCAATAAATGGAATTTCTGATATCAATAAATGGAATTTCTGATATCAAGAAATATAAATGATTTTCTGATATCAAGAAATTCTTAAACAACATCAATTATCGAAGCTCAGTAAATTTTCATACAGACACCCTACGGAATATCCAGTATTTGCCTCTGAGAACATCGCGTTCTTCAGTTCTTCTACTCGTAGGTGCAGCTCCGTTAGAAACTGAAATACACAAAATGCAGCTCTCACTGATATATGCAGTCACAAAAGGAAATGACTATGTACTTCGTGAAGTAGCTAGTAGGCAGACCCTGTTCAAAGACTATATACCGGACAGTTTCTTCGCAACAGTTTCGCAAACGTTAAAACATTACCGCCTCCCTCCTGTGAACGAAATAACTCGATCAAATATCTCACGATCTGAATGGAAATTAATGACCAAAAAAGGCAGTACAGAACCACTGGTCAAATGAACTCCGTATGGACATTGAACAAAGGTCAACTATGCAAAATTGTAACATTGATATACTGTAGGTATTGGCAGAGCGCACCCGACATGGGACACCCGTGAAACCTAACACTTCTGACGTCAAAAAGGGAATAATTAAAGCAAGAATACTGACAGGAACCTACATTCTTCAAACAACCAAAGTAAAATTCAATAAAGTAGAAGTCAAACCAAAATGCCCGATGTGCCGACTGGAGGCTGAAGATCTGAGTCACATGTTAACCAGATGTCCTTCACTCGATGCTTCGAGACGTGAGCCAATCGGTTGGATAAGGAACTGTATAAAACGTAATCATGGAAACGATGTATGGGTTACACTTGCCAACCGCCAACTACTTACTTCCCTTATCATCGACTGTGGGTCCTCGTATCCAGCGGTATCTTGCCCCAACCCTGATGTGATGCGGAGCATAGAGACATAATCGAGTCTACTATACTATGCTACCGATTCTGCATACTCTCCAAAATGACTAAAATACACAAAAGACTATAAGTAATAAATACTATGGCCGTCCTTAAACAGTAGAACTGTGTAAATATTTAGTAGGCGCATACACCGTGTACATACTCACCAACCAACTAAAACCCATAACTTAACACTTACGGGGAGACCCGGTGCACCACTTACTGGTGGTATTTACGGAAAAGAAGAAGAAGAAGAAGAAGAAGAAGAAGAAGAAAAAGAAGAAGAAGAAGAAGAAGAAGAAGAAGAAGAAGAAGAAGAAGAAGAAGAAGAAAACGAAGAAGAAGAAGAACAAGAACAAGAACAAGAACAAGAAGAGAAGAACAAGAAGAAGAAGAAGAAGAAGAAGAAGAATGGTAATTTCCGGCGATTTTCTTTTTGGAATTGTAGTCTTAGCTAAATATTGATATACAGAGAAACATAATACATTAAAACAGTACATCTATATGTTCTATGTCTCTCCTATCCTTACTGAAGGTTTTCTACTTTTCAAGGGACAGAACACTCCTTTAAAATATAGTTGCACTTACAGTTATATGTCGTAGTACACAAGGAAGTTAAACTAATATAAACAAGGGGCGGACATTTTGTTGGAAATATTCTCTTAAATTTAGATTCCAATTGAACATCTGGTTTGATCACTCTGAGTTCTGGTGAGTAACACTAAGCGTATTATTGATAAAGCACTCCTAATGTACGATTTGATGGACAGGTGTGTTATTCAAGAATAAAAGGGTAAACAAGTGCGTAGTTGATGTCGGTTTTAAATCATCTAGATCTACAGAACAGTACGCCTACAAGCATATGTTATCTTTCTGAATTGTTGACCTAGATTGAGTCGGAATAATGAACACATCTATTTAACTGTTTTGAGAATCATATTGTTGTAAATCGGTTATATTCTTGGTAATTATGTAAGACTTCTGGTTAGCCTGAACGAGTACAGTCAGGACCAGGAATCCGCAGTGGTCGAGTAGTTAGCGTCGGGGATATGAAACCGGGCGTCCCGGGCTCGATCCCCAGTCGCGTCACGACGGTCATGGTGTAGTGCCCCTGGGCAAGGCACATTTCCCAGAATAATACTTGTTTGTTTACGCAGGGATCATGACTAAGTGAACTGTGCCAGTAATATAACTGAAATAATGTTGAAATCAGCAAGAAACCCCAATAAAACAAAAACACTGAGGACCTGAAGTTATTATATTGGCTCGTCTAATATTGCAATCATTTATATAAGTATTATTTGTAATCTGGATACATTACTTAACGAATTTATATCAGTTAACCCTTTCCCACATACGACAATTCTGCAGCAGACGACTTTGAACATATTTTGTTAAAAAATATAAAATCTCTATAATTGAATGGATAAACTATAACTAAAAGTGGAAAACATTTTGTAAAAAGGAGAAATTGCTCGTGTATAGCAATTTCTTCTTTTGTAACTATGTTTTTAAAAAATCGCCTGCTGCAGAGGCGTCAGAAAGTGTCTATATGAGGGAAAGGGTTAAATTAAAGGAAAGAAGGACTTCGTATACTTATTCATTTCGTTCTTTCTAAAATTGTATTTAAATGCCGTCTGCTGCAGATGCGTCCAAACACTGCTTCATCTGGGAAAACCATTATCTAATAGAAAAGTAAACATAACTTAACCCTTTATATCGAATATAATGTGTTTCTCCTTCAATATTCAAAGTTTCTGAATAAATGTATTAGTAATTGGGCAAATGATATAAAATGAACTGACACACAGCAGAAATAGTTTGTTTGATTGATTGGCTGTAGCGACATTTTAAACAGGCGAACACTGAACAGGAAACACGTTTTTCAGTTATTATTTAAATGCTACATCCCAACATATTTCCGTAGACTGTATATTCAAAACAAACAATGGAATTCCGATAACTCAAACATATGATTATTCGAATATATCGTTTAACTCAAACACATTCCGGAAACGGATATGTATTTTTAAAACACCGTGACAGTAAACGAGCAATCAGAGCTGCTTCTCCACTTATTGATGAGACTAAATCACCGGATTGCTTTTACTAAAAGAATATCTGAAAAATACACATGAATAATGTAGCTGAAAATACATTAATAAAATACGCATAAATCGAGGGATACCTCGAACACGTTGATAACTCAAAGTAGTGTACGAGTCTCCTGTGGATGATATATATGCCGTACCACGAGAAAACCAACATTGTGGACTCTGCGTAAAGTATCGACCCAGATCAGCCAAGGCATGCCGCGCCATTAAACGCGGACAGACACTTGTAGCCTCATGTGGATTTTCTGTTTCAGGAATCAGTTCTCTATACCTCTATCCCCCTGAGACGTAATGTGTCGACCCGGATTAGTCTGCGCGGATTGCGTATACTTATCTAGATCGATACATTACGCAGGCTGATCTTGATCGATACATTACGCAGAGTCAATAATGTTGGTTTCCTCGTGGAACGGCCCATATATAATGAGGCTAAGGTTTTCTTTGCAAGTAACAACCCGGACAATCGTACCCTACATACCTTATATAACAACCCGGACAATCATACCCTAAATACCTTATATAACAACCCGGACAATCTTACCCTACATACCTTATATAGTAATCCGGACAATCGTACCCTACATACCTTTTATAACAACCCGGACAATCGTACCCTACATACCTTATATAGTAATCCGGACAATCGTACCCTACATACCTTATATAACAACCCGGACAATCGTACCCTACATACCTTATATAGTAATCCGGACAATCGTACTCTACATACCTTATATAACAACCCGGACAATCGTACCCTACATACCTTATATAACAACCCGGACAATCTTACCCTACATACCTTATATAACAACCCGGACAATCGTACCCTACATACCTTATATAACAACCCGGACATTCGTACCCTACATACCTGATATAACAACCCGGACAATCTTACCCTACATACCTTATATAACAACCCGGACAATCGTACCCTACATACCTGATATAACAACCCGGACAATCTTACCCTACATACCTTATATAACAACCCGGACAATCGTACCCTACATACCTTATATAACAACCCGGACATTCGTACCCTACATACCTGATATAACAACCCGGACAATCTTACCCTACATACCTTATATAACAACCCGGACAATCGTACCATACATACCTTATATAACAACCCGGACAATCGTACCCTACATACCTTATATTACAACCCGGACAATCGTACCCTACATACCTTATATAACAACCCGGACAATCGTACTCTACATACCTTGTATAACAACCCGGACAATCGTACCCTACATACATTATATAGTAATCAGGATACAATTAAGCGGCGCCTCAGGAAAACCAACCTTAACCTAATTATTACGCGTAAAAAATAATTATATTCCTAATAAGGATCCAAATTACAGCTGTTTAACGGAGGTTTAATGAAACCTGTAAAAAAAATGCGAACTGTGCACAGCCCGATCAGACTGCGCCGACGCGCTGGCTGATCTGGGCCTTCATTCGTCGCAGATGTCATATGGTAGGTTTTCTCAGAGCGCCACTCACTGTGTACTTTACGTTACAAAGTCAGAAGAAAGATCAGCGGTCAGTGACGATCCCGATTAGATGGTGTGGATACACTGAACGGGTGATATTCAATCGTTTAAAGGCGATAGATAGCTTTACTCAAAGTGCAGCCTTTAAAATGTGAGATTAAATTATCCTAGGAATGAACTTGATTTCTTAAACTAATTTGTGTTCGTTTGAAGGGTGTTTTACACAGATTAGGTATATCACAGTTAACCTTTCCCTCATATAGACGCTTTTTGAGGCCTCTGGAGCAGACGGCTTTTGGAAAACATAGTGACGAAAGAAGAAATTACTCAAAACGAGCAATATCTCCTTTTGCCACAATGTTTTACACTTTTAGTCATAGATTATTCATTTAAATATATAAATTTT
Source organism: Serripes groenlandicus (assembly GCA_031761405.1). NCBI lineage: Eukaryota > Metazoa > Mollusca > Bivalvia > Cardiida > Cardiidae > Serripes > Serripes groenlandicus. The sequence continues at coordinate 3,984,013 of JASEVX010000016.1, forward strand.
CTATTTTTTGACAAAATATATTCAAAGTCGTCTGCTGCAGAGTTGACGTATGAGGGAAAAGGTTTACGTTTTGTCAATCTTCAAAAGCAAAGGATTAACCATTCACATACACAAAGCTGAGTCAAGATAAAAACAAATCGGGACAATCTTGCAGTATTATCAGGGTTGTAGCCATATTTATATCTATGGGTAAATAATCTCTCTTATCAAATATTAGACATGTGACAGCACGTACCCTTCTTGCACACAGCTGATATAAAGGGTGAATTTCCCCTATATCGATCCCTCTAATCGACTTTATTATTATTTCAGATTCAGATATACGTGAGGATTTTAATGATGGCAAGCAATGTATCTATACACACAGGGTCGGATGAGACGTCTTTCCATGACTGTGACGTTTGTAAATACCAGAATGCGAGGCGGTGTCATACTGTACCAGCTGTGGTGAGTATCTGTGCAAGGCTTGTACAAAAGCACACAAAGGTTCGAAACTCACCAGGAACCACAAGCTACTCACGGAAAACAACCTGCCATCCGCATCAATTACGGCAAAATCAACATCGCCGATCATGTTTTGTGAAGACCATAAAATAATGATTGTAAATATCTATTGTAAAAATCATGATGACGTCATCTGCAATACATGTAAATTAACCAGCCATAGCCATTGTTATACAACTGATATTAGCCAACAGGCGAAGCAAATGAAGACAAATGGTTCTTTTAAAGAAACATTGACACGTCTTGAAGATTTAAAGTCCAAATATGACAAGTTGAAAGTATCCAGGAATAAAGACAAAAAGCGTGTTAAGTCAGAGTTAGATAAATGCCTTCAAGACATGCGCCAGATCCGAAAGGATGTAAACGAAGCGTTAGATCATATTGAACACAATCTATCGAAGGAAATCCGTCAAGTAAATGAAATTACGACCAAAGATATCGAAAACCACAATGCTATCTTGGATGACGCTTTAGCTCAAATATCGGATCACGTAAAGTCCCTGAAAGATTGTGAGAAAGCACGTGATGATGACGCCATGTACGTTGGAATGAAGAAAGCCAGTAGTATTACGAGTAGATATGAGAATATTATTTCGAAAATGGAAGATGAACTTGATCGAACCGAAATAGCATTTCAGATTAATGGAGAGCTTTATGACATGGCAAAACACCTGCGCTCTTCAGATACAGTCCTTATTGACAACCGTCGGGTTTCTCAGAAATCTCTGATAAACATGTCCATATCGGGTAAACGCGACATCGATGTTGGATCTTCAGGGATATTCGGGTGTACCTTCATGCCTGACGGACATCTTGTCCTGTGTTGTGGTGATGACGGACTCATACTACTCGATAAAGACTTCACTGTCAAGTCCCGGTTTGATGTGAGCGCAAACTGTGTAGCAGGCATCGATCATAATGAGATCGTGATAGCCGCTTGGGGTCAGAAACATATCAAAACAGTCAAGTTATTTCCATCGATGGAGGTGACCAAAACGATGAGGACGGGTAAATACTGTTATGGTGTTGCTGTGTCTGGTGAGGAGATCTACGTGGCCTGTTTTGAAGATTCTGGTGATGGTGAGGTTCTTGTACTCAACATGAATGGTGAAGTAAAGCGTAGACTGGGTATGGATAATGGTGACTCTATTTTTAAAATTCCCGAATATGTGAACGTCAATAAGGACGGGAGTAAAGTGTTTGTATCAGATTTGTCCACTCACAGTGTGACGTGTCTTGATAAACAAGGTCATGTGATCTACCAGTACTCAGACACAGATTTGAACTATCCAACAGGAATGTACGTAGATCGTGAAGATAACCTGTTAGTCTGTGGTTGTGGTAGTTACAACGTACATGTAATCGGACAAGATGGCAGAAAAGAGAAGATTGTATTGTCTGAGACAGACGGTATAGAGCGCCCATTATGTACAGCGTTCAGAGAGAGTGATGGTTGTCTGGTAGTAGGAATGGCCGGTACTACTAAACCACTGATCAGTTTTACCGCGAAATAACTATACATGTCAATATTGTATTAACACAATACCACTAATTTTATATATGTCAATATTTTATTAACTCAATACCACTAGTTTTATATATGTCAATATGTTGTTGACTCTACATCACTAGGTTTGTTTTAAGTCAAAACAGGAACCACGACACGGAATAAATTTCTTAGTGATTGTAAGAAACTGCAAAACTCAGATCAGCATGTGTGTACTCGCAGTCTAGTCATGTTATTTGATGTTCGCTATGCATTACTGCAAACGTTAACAAAGCATATTTATATAAACACTTTTGAAATATATAAAATATTTTTATAATTCTTTGTTTTAATGCAGTAACATATCTTTGTGTAAGCTGTCATGTTTGTCATGTCACTATGTAAATATGTATGTAAATATGGTGTATATGGGCCGGAGGCCTTAATACTTTACCAATAAACTTTGAAACTTTGATAACATACGTTAATCACTGTCTTATTAAGATCCTCACTGTTTGTCAGTATATCAAATTAAACGTCTATATTTCTCCCATTTTGCGTAGTTTCTCCTTTTCCCACAATGTATTTAAAACTATCTAGCTATAACATATACGTGAACACTATTCAGATCGTTCAAAAAACGTCTTTTAAAATTTAAGTATCACCGAATAATCTTTGGTACTTAACTTTTGACCTCTTTGAAACAAACGATGTTGGAAAAGATTGTGTAATGAATTAGAAACTTTTTTAATTGACATGTTTACCCTTTTACATAAAAGTTACTTCTTCGACCGAATGTATCTTTCAATTATCGAGATATTATTATTGATTCCGTATATGTCATGAATTTTAAAAAAAAAAGGTTTGAAAACGCATTTCACGTAACAGTTTAACTCATTCAGTAATCTTGTGAATTAGCTCTTGATATAAGCCGTCCCGCGAGAAAACCAACATTAGGCCTCTGCGTAAAGTGTTGACACTGAACCGCCTTAGCATGCCGCACAGGCTAACCCGGACACCTGTGTATTGTCTGTTTCAGGAATCATTAATCTATACCTCTTTCCTCCTGAGACAGAAAGTGTCGGTCCGATTCAGTCTGCGCGGACAGCGTAAACTGATCTGGTTCGATACATTACGCAGAGGCTATAATATTGGTTTTCTCGCTATGGACTGCTCTTGGTATAACCTATTCATGACAGTTGTTTATAGATAAAGTAAGCAGAGGGCCAGCTTTTAAATACTTAGTTCATGTATTTATACTATTTAATAATATATACTCGGAAAAGTAATTGTCATTAGAAATCATTGAATAAAAGTATAACAATACTGATTGTAAGTCTTTCACTCGTACCAGATGTTTCATTCATAATAACAAGAGCCGTCCCGTGAGAAAACCAACAGTGTAGACTCTGCGTTAAGTATCGACCCAGATCCGCTTAAGCATGCAGATCAGGCTAACCTGGATCAGTCTGCGCGGACAGCGCAGGCTGATATGGTCGATACATTACGCAGATGCCATAATGTTGGTTTTATCGCAGGACGGCTCATTTTAGCATGTTCCGAAGGATAACTGCTTTTTTTTATTGCGCATTTTATTACCTCCCCCCCCCCCCTTTATCAATATTATACATGTTGTGATTTGACGACTGGACCGACATAAGAAGAGGCGAAGGTAAGGTAGCAAGTTATCAGAGAAGAAAGTGTTAGAAAATACATAAATACTGTTTAAACGGTGTTATACTAAATCATACTAACACCTCTGTTAAATTATAGTACAAGAAGTGTTCAGTTGGTTTCAAAGACGGTCTGGTCTGTCAATGCAGGGGAAATGGGCTCAAAGTACATGTATATATCAATGCCGCACCACGAAGATCAACCTTCATGATTTTGCGATAAATGAGGAGACGAGCCAAGCTGATCTACGCCCCCGCCCAATTCAATGTGTTTAACCATTCACCAAATAGTCATGTAAAGTTTCAAAAAACGTATGACAACAGTATGTGTACCTTTTGATTAGATAGCACGGGTGTACAGCCACGTGTTAATGATGTACGTGATGGTCAGATCCTCAGATATCCGTCATCTATCAGATGAGTTAACCAACTCCTGACGAAATACTAGAGTGACAGTCCCATTGGTATAACCTGATATTTAACGCGATGCCAATACAGGAGGGATATAGCAGGTTCCGCTCTTTTTGACGGTTAGGGATCCGGGTCCGAACTAATCGGCGAAAAATTGAAGGGTCAGATTGAGCGAAAAACTTATGGTTGTCTTTTCGCAGAGCGCCGCGCATATTACTATAAACCAATAATTGAGCCGTCCCGAGAGAAAACCAACATTGTGGACTCAGCGTAAAGTATCGACCTGGATCAGCCGAAGCATGTCGCGCAGGCTAACCCGGCCAGAATTTGTTTTGCCTCCTGTGGATTTTCTGTTTAAGGAATCATTACTCTATACCTCTATCCCCCTATGGCGGAATGTGTCGGCCCAGATCAGTCTTCGCAGACAGCGCAGGCTGATCTGAGTCGATACATTACGCAGAGGCCACAGTGTTGGTTTTCTCGCGGGACGGCTCTTATATAAAGGCTGGGACAAGTGTAAGAACATTATGAAAACCAATCGATGCAAAAAGAACCCTAATAGTCTAAGGTTTGTATAGCGTTTTACGCCGCTTTGAACATTAAGTCAGTAATAAAACGACAGTCCTTGTAAGTTACCAATACTACTGGCACAGATTTACTGACACGAGCGAGTCAGTCGAATTGAGTACCCCGCAATCCTGACCACCAATGAGGTATAACCTTGGATAAAAAACGTGAACTCTCGCGACTGAAGCAGAATCCTTAACCACTATACCATCAATGCGATAAGATCGTTAATTCACTGGACATGCATAGCTCTAACCTGTGTTAATTTGAAAAAAGGGTTTAACTCGAACATGTGTTTATTCAAAAATAGTATTTAACTCGAACAGATGAACACGTATTAATTCGGTAATAGTGTTTAACTTGAACATGTGTTTAGTCGAAAATAGTGTTAAACTCGAACACGTGTTGATTTGAAAATAGTATTTAACCTGAAGACATGTTAGTTCGGTAATAGTGTTTAACTCGAACACTTGTTAACTCGAAAAAAGTGTTTAACTACAACATGTGTTAATTCGGAAATAGCATTTAACTCGAACATGTAAATACGAAAATAGTGTTTAACTTGAACCAATTCCTGGAACGGATCTGTCTTTCTAAAAGAACAAAGCAGTAGTTGGGCTGCTTTCTTGATATGATTTCATCACTTGCTTGTTTTACATATAAACATATAACTAAATGTGTTGGGGTTTTTCGACTTCGAGTTATCAAGGGTCCAAATAATGTAAACACGTGTAAAATATTAAGGATGATGTTCCTAACGGTTAAGCAAATTTTTGTTGAGCTCTTTCTTTGGGTAAGTGATGTCGAATCAAAATAGTTTTCCGGCTTCTTATGCCAACAAGTAACCGCATTTTGATTTTTAGACTAGAACTATTTGGCGGTTCGAAAGGACCGACATATTGATATTAGCTGGCAACAATCCATTCATTTTTAAAAAATATCATCCACTTTAATTGAAAAGCTCAACTTGAGAACTTCATGCTCAGGTGAGCTAAAAAGTTGACTTGAATATTATGAACTAAGCCCTTAACTCTTCTACAGCAGACAACTTTTTAAAAACATAGTCATTAAAGAAGAAATTGCTCAAAACGAGCGATTTCTCCTTTTGCCACAATGTTATCCACTTTTAGTCATAGGTTATCCATTCAATTATAGAGATTTTCTATTTTTTGACAAAATATGTTCAAAGTCATCTGCTGCAGAATTGTGGTATGAGGAAAAGGATTAATGAGTAAATAGAAAACAAAGAAACCTACACATAATCTCACAACATGTCATTTTGTTTATTTACAAGTATATTACAAAATTTGTTCTTACTTTAGAATAAATCAATATTCTAAATCCTCTAAGTGTTCAAAATTAAAACCTGTTACAGACAACCCCCAGCCCCACAGATGGATACAACTGTGGAACAACCCTTTCCCACAGTGGCATAAAGGAGAAATTGTTGTTTTGAGCAATTTCTCCTTTTGTCACGATCTTTTCAAAAGTCGTCTGCTGCAGATGAGTCGAAATGTGTCTATATATGGGAAAGGGTTAACCCATTCCCCCTCGTAGATGAGTCAAAATGCGTCTATAGATGGGAAAGGGTTAACCCATTCCCCTCGCATATGAGTCAAAATGAGTCTATAGATGGGAAAGGGTTAACTCATTCTCCCTCGCAGATGAGTTAAAATGAGTGTATAGATGGGAAAGGGTTAACTCATTCCCCCTCGTAGATGAGTCAAAATGCGTCTATAGATGGTAAAGGGTAAACCCATTTCCCCCTCGCAGATGAGTCAAAATGCGTCTATAGATGGGAAAGGGTTAACCCATTCCCCCTCCCAGATGAGTCAAAATGCGTGTATAGATGGGAAAGGGTTAACTCATTCTCCCTCGCAGATGAGTCAAAATGCGTCAATAGATGGGAAAGGGTTAACCCATTCTCCCTCGCAGATGAGTCAAAATGCGTGTATAGATGGGAAAGGGTTAACTCATTCTCCCTCGCAGATGAGTCAACATGCGTTTATAGATGGGAAAGGGTTAACTCATTCTCCCTCGCAGATGAGTCAAAATGCGTGTATAGATGGGAAAGGGTTAACCCATTCTCCCTCCCAGATGAGTTAAAATGCGTGTATAGATGGGAAAGGGTTAACTCATTCTCCCTCGCAGATGAGTCAAAATGCGTCAATAGATGGGAAAGGGTTAACCCATTCTCCCTCGCAGATGAGTCAAAATGCGTGTATAGATGGGAAAGGGTTAACTCATTCTCCCTCGCAGATGAGTCAAAATGCGTGTATAGATGGGAAAGGGTTAACTCATTCTCCCTCGCAGATGAGTCAAAATGCGTCTATAGATGGTAAAGGGTAAACCCATTTCCCCCTCGCAGATGAGTCAAAATGCGTCTATAGATGGGAAAGGGTTAACCCATTCCCCCTCCCAGATGAGTCAAAATGCGTGTATAGATGGGAAAGGGTTAACTCATTCTCCCTCGCAGATGAGTCAAAATGCGTCAATAGATGGGAAAGGGTTAACCCATTCCCCTCGCATATGAGTCAAAATGAGTCTATAGATGGGAAAGGGTTAACTCATTCTCCCTCGCAGATGAGTTAAAATGCGTGTATAGATGGGAAAGGGTTAACTCATTCTCCCTCGCAGATGAGTCAAAATGCGTCTATAGATGGTAAAGGGTAAACCCATTTCCCCCTCGCAGATGAGTCAAAATGCGTCTATAGATGGGAAAGGGTTAACCCATTCCCCCTCCCAGATGAGTCAAAATGCGTGTATAGATGGGAAAGGGTTAACTCATTCTCCCTCGCAGATGAGTCAAAATGCGTGTATAGATGGGAAAGGGTTAACTCATTCTCCCTCGCAGATGAGTCAAAATGCGTGTATAGATGGGAAAGGGTTAACTCATTCTCCCTCGCAGATGAGTCAAAATGCGTCTATAGATGGTAAAGGGTAAACCCATTTCCCCCTCGCAGATGAGTCAAAATGCGTCTATAGATGGGAAAGGGTTAACCCATTCCCCCTCCCAGATGAGTTAAAATGCGTGTATAGATGGGAAAGGGTTAACTCATTCTCCCTCCCAGATGAGTCAAAATGCGTGTATAGATGGGAAAGGGTTAACTCATTCTCCCTCGCAGATGAGTCAAAATGCGTGTATAGATGGGAAAGGGTTAACTCATTCTCCCTCGCAGATGAGTCAAAATGCGTCTATAGATGGTAAAGGGTAAACCCATTTCCCCCTCGCAGATGAGTCAAAATGCGTCTATAGATGGGAAAGGGTTAACCCATTCCCCCTCCCAGATGAGTCAAAATGCGTGTATAGATGGGAAAGGGTTAACTCATTCTCCCTCGCAGATGAGTCAAAATGCGTCTATAGATGGGAAAGGGTTAACCCATTCCCCTCGCAGATGAGTCAAAATGCATCTATAGATGTGAAAGGGTTAACCCATTCCCCTCGCAGATGAGTCAAAATGCGTGTATAGATGGGAAAGGGTTAACCCATTCCCCCTTGCAGATGAGTTAAAATGCTTCTATAGATGTGAAAGGGGTAACTCATTCCCCCTCCCAGATGAGTCAAAATGCGTCTATAGATGGGAAAGGGTTAACCCATTCCCCCTCGCAGATGAGTCAAAATGCATCTATAGATGTGAAAGGGTTAACCCATTCCCCTCGCAGATGAGTCAAAATGCGTGTATAGATGGGAAAGGGTTAACCCATTCCCCCTTGCAGATGAGTTAAAATGCTTCTATAGATGTGAAAGGGGTAACTCATTCCCCCTCCCAGATGAGTCAAAATGCGTCTATAGATGGGAAAGGGTTAACCCATTCCCCCTCGCAGATGAGTTAAAATGGGTCTATAGATGGGAAAGGTTTAACTCATTCCCCCTCCCAGATGAGTCAAAATGCGTCTATATATGGGAAAGGGTTAACTCATTCCCCCTCCCAGATGAGTCAAAATGTGTCTATATATGGGAAAGGGTTAACTCATTCCCCCTCCCAGATGAGTCAAAATGCGTCTATAGATGGGAAAGGGTTAACTCATTCCCCCTCCCAGATGAGTCAAAATGGGTCTATAGATGGGAAAGGGTTAACCCATTCTCCCTCGCAGATGAGTCAAAATGGGTCTATAGATGGGAAAGGGTTAACCCATTCTCCCTCGCAGATGAGTCAAAATGCGTCTATAGATGTGAAAGGGTTAACCCATTCCCCCTCGCAGATGAGTCAAAATGCGTCTATAGATGGGAAAGGGTTAACCCATTCCCCCTCGCAGATGAGTTAAAATGGGTCTATAGATGGGAAAGGTTTAACTCATTCCCCCTCCCAGATGAGTCAAAATGCGTCTTTAGATGGGAAAGGGTTAACCCATTCCCCCTCGCAGATGAGTTAAAATGGGTCTATAGATGGGAAAGGTTTAACCCATTCCCCCTCGCAGATGAGTCAAAATGCGTCTAAAGATGGGAAAGGCTTGACCCATTCCACCTCGCAGATGAGTCAAAATGGGTCTATAGATGGGAAAGGTTTAACCCATTCCCCCTCGCAGATGAGTCAAAATGGGTCTATAGATGGGAAAGGTTTAACCCATTCCCCCTCGCACATGACTCAAAATGCTTCTATAGATGGGAAAGGGTTAACCCATTCTCCCTCGCAGATGAGTCAAAATGCTTCTATAGATGTGAAAGGGTTAACCCATTCCCCCTCGCAGATAAGTTAAAATGCTTCTATAGATGGGAAAGGGTTAACCCATTCCCCCTCGCAGATGTGTCAAAATGCGTCTATAGATGTGAAAGGGTTAACCCATTCTCCCTCGCAGATAAGTTAAAATGCGTCTATAGATGTGAAAGGGTTAACCCATTCCCCCTCGCAGATGAGTCAAAATGCGTCTATAGATGGGAAAGGGTTAACCCGTTCCCCCTCGCAGATGAGTCCAAATGCATCTATAGATGTGAAAGGGTTAACCCATTCCCCCTCGCAGATGAGTCAACATGCGTTTATAGATGGGAAAGGGTTAACCCATTCTCCCTCCCAGATGAGTTAAAATGGGTCTATAGATGGGAAAGGGTTAACCCATTCTCCCTCGCAGATGAGTCAAAATGGGTCTATAGATGGGAAAGGGTTAACCCATTCTCCCTCGCAGATGAGTCAAAATGCGTCTATAGATGTGAAAGGGTTAACCCATTCCCCCTCGCAGATGAGTCAACATGCGTTTATAGATGGGAAAGGGTTAACCCATTCTCCCTCGCAGATGAGTCAAAATGCGTGTATAGATGGGAAAGGGTTAACCCATTCTCCCTCCCAGATGAGTTAAAATGGGTCTATAGATGGGAAAGGGTTAACCCATTCTCCTCGCAGATGAGTCAAAATGAGTCTATAGATGGGAAAGGGTTAACCCATTCCCCTCCCAGATGAGTCAAAATGCGTTTATAGATGGGAAAGGGTTAACCCATTCTCCCTCCCAGATGAGTTAAAATGCATCTATAGATGTGAAAGGGTTAACCCATTCCCCCTCGCAGATGAGTCAACATGCGTTTATAGATGGGAAAGGGTTAACCCATTCTCCCTCGCAGATGAGTCAACATGCGTTTATAGATGGGAATCACTCCAATCGCGGACGGATTTTGAAGCATTTGCAGCAGATGACTTTTAAAAACATTGTGGCGAAAGTCTCATTTAATCAATATTGTTTTCAAATCTATTTAATATACATATGTACGATTTATAGAGAATGTTATCAATGTTTTCCTCAGATGTGTCAATATGCTTCTGCATGTTGGGCAGGGTGAATTTGTCTTCAACAGATAATTAACAAGTCGACTGCAAACCTTTTGATGTAATCCTTTCCTACAAATAATTACCTTTTGATGACTTTGCATCAGACAACTCTTTAAAACAATTTGACAAAAGGAGAAATTTCTCATATTTTGCCACAATGTTTTCAACTCTGGTCAATCATTGTACTTTCATTTAAAGAGAGTTTCCAATCTTTTCGGGTATGATTTCAAAGTCGTCTGCTGCAGATTAGTTGTATGTGGGAGAAGGGTAAAGCAAAATAAGCGAAATCACATCCTAAACACTCCGAATGAGGTCTGTTCCTGCGGTACATTCAAGACGGCACTTAATGAGAGTCCTAACACCGTCCTTGTGTCCACTGGATCTATAACTCCGTCGTCCGGGTATACGGGTGTACTTTCATGTCTGAAGGACAGTTTGTCCTGTGTTGTCGTGATGCGGGACTCATACTACTTAATGAAGACTTCACTTTCAAGTCCTGGTTAGATGTGAGAGCAGACCGTGTAGCAGGCACCAATCATAATGAGATCATGATAGCCGCTTTCGGTGAAAAACAGATCCAAAAGGTGAAGCTTCTTCCATCGATGGAGGTGACCTAAACGATGAGGATGGATAAAGACTGTTATGGTGTTGCTGTGTCTGGTGAGGAGATATACGTGACCTGTTATGAATATGAAGGTATTGGTGAGGTACGTGTACTCAACTTGAATGGCGAAGAAAAGCGTAGACTGGGTATGGATAATGGTGAATTTATTCTTGAATGTCCCGACTATGTGACCGTCAATAAGGACGGGAGTAAAGTGTTTGTATCAGATTCGTACACTAACAGTGTGACGTGTCTTGATAAACAAGGTCATGTGATCTACCAGTACTCAGACACAGACTTGCGACATCCAACAGGAATGTACGTAGATCGTGAAGATAACCTGTTAATCTGTGATCATGATAATAACAACGTACATGTAATCGGACAAGATGGCAGAACATGGAATATTGTATTGTCTGAGACAGACGATATAAATGGCCCATGTTGTACAGCGTTCAGACAGAGTGATGGTTGTCTGGTAGTAGGAATGGAACGTTCTGCTAAACCACTGATCAGTTTTACGGCGAAATAACTATACGTGTCAATATTTTATTCACTCAATACCACTAGTTTTATATATGTCAATATGTTGTTGACTCTATATCACTAGGTTTGTTTGATGTCAAAACAGGAACCACGACACGGAATAAATTCCTTTGTAATTGTAAGAAACTGCAAAACTCAGATCAGCATGTGTCTACTCGCAGTCCTGTCATGTTATTTGGAGTTCGCTATGCATTCCTACAAACGTTAGCAAAGCATTTAATCACTTTTGGAATAAATAAAAAAAAAAATAATTCTTTGTTTTAATGCAGTAACATGTCTTTTTGTAAGCTGTCATGTTTGTCATGTTACTTTGTAAATATGTATGTAAATATGGTGTATACTGAACGGAGGCCTTAATACTTTACCCATAATCTATGAGACTTTGAAACTTTGATATAATTCTTTAATCACCGTCTTATTAAGGTCCTCACTGTTTGTCAGTGTATCAAATTAAACGTCTATATACAGAAGGATGGAAAACCTAGGCAAACTAATGTGATTGTTATAGCAGAGAAAAAAATAGTGTAGAAAAAACCAGTTCAATCTCCAATTTTGCGTAGTTTCTCCTTTTCCCACAACGTATTTAAAAATATCTAGCTATAACATATACGTGAACACTATTCAGATCGTTCAAAGAACGTCTTTTGAAATTTAAGTATCACCGAATAATCTTTGGTACTTGACTTTTGACGTCTTTGAAACACACGATATTTGAAAAGATTGTTGAATGAATTAGAAACTTTCTTAATTGACATGTTTACCCTTTTCCATAAAAGGTACTTCTTCGACCGAACGTGTGTTTCAATTATCGAGATATCATTATCGATTCTGTATATGTCATTAATTTCGAAAAAAAAGCTTGAAAACGCCTTTCACGTGACAGTTTAACTCCTTCAGTAGTCTTGTGAATTAGCTCTTGATATGAGCCGTCCCGCGAGAAAACCAACATTATGGACTCTGCGTAATGTATCGACCCAGATCAACCTGCGCAGTCTGCGCAGACTAATCCAGACCGACACATTCCGTCTCAGGGTGATAGATGTATAGCGTGATGATTCCTGAAACAGAAAATCCACAGAAGCCGAAAAGTGTATGTCTGTCCGGGTAAGCCTGCGCGGCATGCTTAGGCTGTTCCGGATCGATACTTTATGCAGAGTCCACAATGTTGGTTTTCTCAAGGGACGGCTCATATGTTAAAATTCGGACCTATTAATAGCCGACTGAAACTGCAGCGAAAGATCAGACTGTGAAATATATGGACTGCTCTTGGTATAACCTATACACGACAGTTGTTTATAGATAAAGTAAGCAGACAGCCCTATTTAAAAATACGTAGTTCATGTATTTAATAATATATATACGGAAAAGTAATTGTCATTAAAAATCATTGAATAAAATTATAACAATATTGATTGTAAGTCTTTCAATCTTACCACATGTTTCTTTCATAATAACAAGGGAACACTATTTGAGCCGTTCCGTGAGAAAACTAACATTGTGGACTCTGCTCCGCCTAACCATGCCGCGCAGGTTAACCTGGATAGACACTCTTCGCCTACTATGGATTTTCTGTTTCAGGAATCATTACTCTATACCTCTATCCCCCTGGGTCGGCCTGGATCAGTCAGCGCGGACAGCGCAGGATGATCTGGTCGATACATTACGCAGATGCCATAATGTTGGTTTTCTCCCGTGACGGCTCATTTTAGCATGTTCCGAAGGATAACTGCTTTTTTTAATTGCGCATTTTATCATTGATTACCCCCCCCCCCCTTTATCAATATTATACGTGTTGTCTTTTGACAACTGGAACGACATAAGAAGAGGCGAAGGTTGCACGATATCAGAGAAGAAAGTGATGGAAAATACATAAATACTGTTTAAACGGTGTTATACCAAATCATACTAACACCTCTATTAAATTGTAGTACAAGGAGTGTTCAGTTGGTTTCAAAGACGGTCTGGTCTGCCAATGCAGGGACAGTGGGCTCGAAGTGGATATCAATGCCGCACCACGAAGATCAACCTTCATCATGTTTTTGCGATAAATGAGCCAAGATAATCTACGCCCCCGCCCAATTCAATCTGTTTTTAACCGTTCACTAAATAATCATTTAAAGTTTCAAGAAACGTATGACAACAGTAAGTGTACCTTTGGATAAGGTAGCATGGGTGTGCCGACACGTGTTAATGATGTACGTGATGGTCAGAGCCTCAGTGTTAACGTTTATAACTCCTGACGAAATACTAGGTTGACAGTCCCATTGGTATAACCCGACATTGAACGCGATACCAATACAGGAGGGATGTAGCAGGTTCCACTTTTTCTGACGGTTAGGAATCCAGGTTCGATCGCCTAAAACGAAGACCCTTTTTTCATATTTGTGCCAGGTTTAGCGTGAATGATCCAATAAGAACAATGGAGCCTTACATGTTGATATAAATGGTCAAGTTATGCTGAGGTCTCATAACCCGCACTACTTATAAGCGGTGCTCCGTGAAAATCAATTTTAATTAACTTGATTGTAAATATACGCGTGAAAAGGTACATGTTTGCGCATCCACGCTTAAAGATCCAAAAATAATAATGTCTTACAGAACTAATCGGCGAAAATTGCAGGGTCAGATCTGATTGAGCGAATAGTTTACGGTTGATTTTCGCGGAGCGCCGCGCATATTACTATAAACTAATATGAGCCGTCCGCGAGAAAACTGACTTTGTGGACTCTGCGTAAAATATCGACTCGGATCAGCCGAAGCATGTCGCGCAGGCTAACCAAGACAGACAATTTCGCTTCCTGGATTTTCTGTTTAAAGAATCATTAATCTATATCTGTATCCCCCTGAGGCGGAAAATATCGGCACGGAATACGCAGGCTGATCTGGATCAATAAATTATGCAGAGGCTACAATGTTTGTTTTCTAACGGGAAGGATCATATGTTAATGCTGGGACAAGTGTAAGAGCATTATGAAAACCAATCGATGTAAAAATAACACTAATAGTCTAAGGTTTGTATAGCGTTTCACGCCGCTTTCAACATTTAGTCAGTAATAAAACGACTGTCCTTGGAAGTTACCAATACTACTGGCCCATATTTACTGACACGAGCGAGTCAGTCGAAATGAGTACCCTGCAATCCTGATCACCAAAGAGGAAATGTCATTACTATCATGTTTAAGACTTCGGTGAACTCCCGCGAGTGAATCGGAATGCTTAACTACTACACCACCAATGCGATTGGATCTTTAGTACACTTGACTTTTGATAGCGAACATGCGTTAATTCGAAAAAAGTGTTTACCTCGAACATGTGTTAATTAGAAAATAGTGTTTAACTCGAACATGTGTTAATTAGAAAATAGTGTTTAACTCGAACACGTGTTAATTAGAAAATAGTGTTTAACTCGAACACGTGTTAATTAGAAAATAGTGTTTAACTCTAACACGTGTTAATTAGAAAAAAGTGTTTAACTCTAACACATTCCAGGAACGGATCTGTCTTTCTTAAAGAACAGAGTAGTTGTTGGACTGCTTTCTTGATATGAGTTTATCACTTCCTTGTTTTACATATAAACATTGCAATATAACTAAATGTGTTTGTTCCTTTCGACTTCGAGTTATCAAGGGTCCACAGAATGTAAACACGTGTAAAATATCAAGCATGCTGTTGCTAACGGTTAGGGAAATTCGCCAGAATATGTTTATTTTACTCGCAAACCTATCGCAAGGTGAATCACTGATTGTTACTGTGGTTCTAGGTAGGCTTTATATTTGGTAGATTGCGTAGCTATATACCACATATAGTACTATACTTTCAGTCACGTGATGTAAATGCGTCAGAATACACACACAAATAGAGCAAACAAATAAGACTGAATTTCGAATGCAAACATAAGCAAAAGTAAAATAAGTAAAATAAATTCCACTTATTACAGGTATCCAAATTACTAGTCTCTTAATGTGTTAATATCATATTTAAGCGGACACAATTATTTGGATATCACTACGCCAATAAACACTGCACCGCCCAATTACCCTTTGTAACCCTTTCTTTCCTCTCGGCAGCGATGTAAACATCCAGACGCCCGCTAGCATTGGCGAGTGGAATGAGGGATCGGGCTAGCACGAAATTCTAGGCGCTAGTCCAAACATTATCGTACACGTCCTTAATCATAATGATATTATGCAATGCTTAGCATTTTCTTTCTCTTTCTCTCTATTTTTTTTTTTTCGAAAAGTGCTCGTTTCTAGAAACGAAGTTCATCGAAGTCGCTGTAGTTATTCACTCGGTTTCCTTTCACATATATCTGACCGACACGATCAACGTTATCATGGTATTAACATCATAGACAGCTATTGCAACGATTATACAATCATATTTAACATTGATTTAAGTCTCTTTTATATGCTAGTCTCATCAGCGAAAAACTTAAATCGTCTGCATTGTTATTTTCTTCCAACACGTGGTTAAATTAACTAGACGAAATAGGTTAAACAAATTGAACGAAATATCATCCAGCTCCTTACACTTTTTGTGTGTATAAGTTGCTGAACATTCAGAAATAATTAGCTTCAAATGACATATCATTCTAATTCACTTGGACAATTATAACACATCTTCACAGGAATTGGTGGTCCTCTTTTAATTATAAACCAATCTTTTGTTGCTGCGTCAGCAGGAAGGGAGTTAAATACCTGAACTGAACTGGGAAAAATTCAAGAAATCTTCACAGGAATTGGTGGTCCTCTTTTAAAATAAAAATCAAACTGTTGTTGCTGCGTCAGCAGGAAGGGAGCTATATGCCTGAACTGTCAAACACAACTGTTTGTGTTACAATACGCTTCTAAATTTACTGTTATCATTGTAAACATTATTATATTGCATAAATAGATTGCATACTTTGAATGCATCAGTTGATCCATTACAGTCATTAAATATGAAGACACTGTACTGTACTAAATGATCATGGTGGGATTTCCATAGAGATATTGGGTAATATGATCATAAAGGAGGACCGTGTGAACCGAATGATATTTTCGAACACGGAGTTATTTCATTTTCACTAGACCAACACGAAATAATGATATTGTAAACATTTCATTATTGCCTGCTCATCATTTCGTGTCTATCATGGTAGGGATTTGTTTAAAATAAATATTTCTATGTGCACTTCTGCATATCTTCTTAAACGATCGCGATTCTACTATTTTCTTCGCCATTGACGATCTTCAGTCGGACTTCACGAAATTCTTTCTTCGATATAGGAACTTGTCACCAAATATGTGATCGCTATCCAAAGAATTGTGTGGACATTCAGATCACATTAATTAATCAAGTCGGCAATGGTTGTCTGGTCGGTAAGATAAGGGTGATACACCACCCCATTTATTCCTTCAAAACTCGATTTACACCAGGAGTGTATCGTCCGATGGCAGATCTTCCCTGATAAAGTATACGACTCGTCGCTAAGTTCTATATCAACTGGCGGGAACAGTAAGAGTGTCGAAGTAGCCCGCTGATGAAGTGAGGTAATTCGTTTGAGGAATTATTGGAGCACATGATTCAAGAATGGGATAGGTATGACAGCCTTATAATATGTATCCGGAGTATCATCGGGTCGTTGTTACGGCCTGTCTGTCGGCTACATAAACCGGTATATGCCGACGAATTCAGCAATAGCCGCCGCTTACTAAAATGCCTTCTGTTTCAGTACTGGTGAAATGACCAGGACTGGAAACGGACACGAAATTAATCAGCGTATTAATTTCCTAATATTTATATATTAGAAAATTAAATAAACAAATCCGCCACTGCATTTGTCACGCGCCTTCTTTGTTAACAATTTATTTTTCCATAAGCTTACATATTCGACCGCTCAGTGGATTAGTTTCTAAGCATGTGTTAAACTTACAATTGAGTACTCACGCCTTTTAATGTTTTCACTGATGTTCCAAAAACATTATTATGATTTTTTGCTGATCTTAATCTTTTAAAAGCAGTTTTGTTGAATCCATGATGAACTATTTTTTCTGGCGCAGTCTCACCCTAAAATGAGTTATAGGTTGTTAACAGCAATTGACAGGCTGCCAACTCCGAAAACGGGTTTACTTCTATGACTAAAGCCCTAGGCCAATCACAGTACTGAAAGTACTGCTGGACGGTGATTTTAGAGTGATGTCAGCCAGGTGCAGATGGGATAATGAATTGTATGCAAGGTATGAACAGATCATGGCTAGGATATATGCATAGGAACAGACGAGAGCAAATATGTTGGAAAATAAATGAATGAAAGAATTTAAGTCTTTAAAACTTCTTTATTTTGCTGCAGTTTCGGAATAGGTAAAATTGTATAAAAAGAATAAATCAAACAAATATAATAAAAAACACAAACAATTGTTGTTTAGTTTATACGGTTATACTATATAATTTCGGAAGAACGCCTTCATCAGTAGAATACAATAATAAAGAAAGAATAAAGACTTCAAAATTGTTGACAGCTGAACATTATATATTGTATTCACAATAGCTAGCAAACACTGTCAAGAAGTGAGGAGTATTGCATACATACAATTCATTTAGAAATTGCATTGAAACTTAATATATTTTTGGTAAAAAATATAGAAAGAAATTTTTGTAAAAAATATAGAAAGCATTTTTCATATTTAGACAGAAATGTACAGGAAAGAATAAAATTCAGTCATATCCGTCAATAGCTAATGCTATCTTTCTATGCGTCTGTATAAGGACACAGATATATAGATAGATATTCTTTATTTCTTCCAAATTTGAAGAGCAAGTATATATAAAATCTATGATAGCCGCCACTGTCTTTCAAATTTGCTTTTCACAAGCGAACAAATGCTATGAATGAACGTATACAAGTGCTATGAATGAAAATATGAAAACATGAATTAATTTTACATTTGCAACAATGTTCGATAAACTGTGTCTGAATGAGGATACAACGTAGAACGTAATGCTTTCTCCTTGCATGAAAGCTTAATTAAGTATAGGTGTGCCCTCAATTTAAATCAATTCTCACATAACAAGAACATTAAGAAAGTGTTGTAAAATCTAAATAATATCATGACATCTCACGATGATCAGATTTTTATAGAAATAATTTTATTTGATGTGTATTACGAGTCAAGCGTGGATTCAAACTCTTCCAAATATTTTACAATTTAAAACAATTAGATATTCGGATAAAATCTGATTGATTGAAACGAATTGTTAAAAAAAAATGATGCATATTAAAACCAAAGGCTTCTTTTCCCACAACATTTTTTTTCAAGAGCTACAATATCTAAAGAGGCAACATGTTAGGGTGCTTATCTAGTATGCATGAGTTCGATTTTACCATACCAATTCAGGAAAAGTGATTTCCACATCTTTCAACTTTCCCCCGGTAAATCCGTCGGTAGCGACGCGGGCTGTCAATCCAGCAGTTGTAAGTTCGAATCGAAGCTCGGCCATCATTCTTTCCGTCAATGTGACAAGCGTCATTCATCTTTCACCAATGGGCTAACAGTCTATTTGGAAAAGAATCCAGTTGCTTTGAAAGAATGTTGTGTGGATTACTTGTGTGAGAAAGCCAGACAACACATAGGTGAACTGGCCGCAGTGATATGACTGAAAAATTGTTGAAAATGGCGTTAAAGCCTAATCAATCAATCCTTTATATATAATCTTTCTGTAATTTACCATTTAGAATGGCCCCCTAATCCCTTTATACATATTTAGTCGAGTAGTCGTTCGGGAGAACACACCATTCGTGAATTACCAGATAACTAACACTTCTCCCTAGCACACAACTATTGACAACATTGTGACAAAACACGAGCATTTTATCCCAGGACTCCAAATGCAGCAGACGATTTTTAACTTTTTTCCCCCAACGTTTCAATTAGTAAATCTATATATACATATATAATATATATAAATGATGTAAAAACCTATAAATGAATATACTAGAGGAAATATAAAGAATATAACTGAAAGTCGTAATTAAGGATAGATTAGCATATTTTGGGGAAACTACCCTACGACACGGTATGTCCTCGAATTGAGCTAGTTCGTGTAATGTATATCTGATCCGGTGTATCGGTGTTGTTCACAAAAGCGTGGCGCGTAAGAATATACATAGTAATGTTTACTGCAGAAATATTTGTATTTCTTAAAATAAAATTCACTTTAAAAGAGGCAAATACATTTTCAGTTTGAAAATAAAGTATAAACTCTATATTCTTCATTCAACTGATTCTAAATGAAAAGACTAGATAGATTTTACTTTGAATTCATCGCACTATATTGATTAGCGTATGTATAAAAAGGTTCCTGTAGAATTAAATGTTATAGGGCATATTCCATTTGGGTCAGTGTGCAATCCCAAAGGAAGAAGATTATTACATAATAATCACCTTCCAAAAACTACATTGGGCCAATCTAGCGTGGAATTCAACATCATAGAGCGAGGTACTGGAGTAAAATTTAAAACTATAATTGTTGTTTTATTTATTGTAACCATAGTCGAAAGTGATGTTTATTTAATAATTATAATGTACAATAAAGTCGCAAAATGACTCGAATATTTAACATATGAGCCGTCCCGCGAGAAAACCAACAGTATGGCATCTGCGTAATGTAGTGTATCGACCAGATGAGCATGCGCTGTCCACGCAGACTGTTCCGGGCAGACATTTTCCACCTCAGGGGCATAGAGGTATAGAGTTAAGATTCCTGAAACAGAGAATCCAAAAGAGGCGAAAATTGTCTATCCGGGTAAGCCTGCACGGCATGCTAAGGCTGATCCGGGTCGTTCTGGGAAAACCAACCGTAAGATAGTTTTGACCAGTGTAGATCAAGATCGGCCATGGCATCTGCAAATTGGAATAGTTTAATACGTTAATCAGCCGTGCTTCAGAAGAAAGAAAGCAATTTCTCCTTAAACTGCTAAATGCAATATTTTCAACTTAATTCAATAATTATTCTTTCATTTTCATATTTCTGCCTAGATGTCGTGACTCGTCTGCAAATTTGATGTTTGTGGGAGAGGATTAAATGGAATAAAATCGGTACTCTTTTACATAGTTTTGTGCAAGGGGCTCGTTAAAGCCATTTGCTATAGTCGTCGAGGAATCCGCTGTGGTCGGGTGGTTAGCGTCGGGGATTTCGAAACCGGGTGTCCCGGGTTCGATCCCCAGTCGCGGCACTACGTTCATTGTGGAGTGCCCTTGGGCAAGGCACATTTTCTAGCCTAGTACTGGTTTGTTTACCCAGGGATCATGAATAAGTGAACTGTCTCCGTGATATAACTGAAATAATGTTGAAAGCGGCGTAAAAACCCAATAAATAAATAAATATAGTCGTTGAAATTCCGATCACACTCATTATTTTGATACCGGAATCTATACCAGTGTTTTACAATATCGGCATTGAATCACTTCACATCTGTCTTTCTATATCAGCTCTCCGTTTCTGAACAACGTCTTGGGTTGAGAGAGATGTATTGGTAGTTGCAGATCGTATATAATGTCAATGAAAGTAGATGATCTGTGGAATATTCTTAAAAAAGGAATGGACTGTTGCCAGCTAATACCCATATGACGGTCCTTTCGAACTTTCGAACATTTTGGCATATGAAGCCGGAAAATGGATTTGATTCGACAGCACTTACCCAAAAGAAAGAACTTGAAAGAAATTCAGGTTAAAACATATGAATTACATGATTAAAAAATAAAATGTATTTCTACGCTGTCAACATGACTTGATCACGCTCACCAAGCAATGACGAATTAAAGCAGTATGTGAATACTTTCTTCAGTTGTCATTCACACACTGACCAAATTTAAGCAGTATGTGCTTACTATTCGCAGGTGAAATTATGATTGCGATTTCAAAATTGAATTTGAATTTATGACTTTACATTTGAAAGGGGAGAGTGCTGAGTCTTAATTTATTAACCCATGAATGAAAGTGTATCAACTCCAAGCCATGCCTCTTAGAGTAATATATTTCTATATAACCCATTTATTCCATAACAATCTTTGTAGTATTAAATATTCTGCTAAGCTATCTGGTTGTTCCTTCATTTAATGTTGTACACATACACAACAAAATGGCGACGAGGTTGGGATTTTGTATCGTTATAAATGATATTGGTTATGTTAATTGAGGTCATCGTAGATATCGGAACTTAATGGCTAATCACAATCGGAACAAATTAAAGCAGTATGTGTATACAATTATCAGGTGACTTATGATTGCAATTTCAAAAATTGAATTTGAATTGATGACTTAACATTTGAAGGGGGAGAGTATTGTGTATATTGTCTTAAGAAAAGAACTCATGAATGAAAATGTATCCACTCAAAGCGATGCATCTTAGTGTAACATATTTCTATATAACCCAGGCAGTTCATGTTAATCTTTGTAATAGTATATATTCTAAATGAGCTAATCAGTTGTTCCTGCATTTAATGTTGTACACATACACAACACGGGCCTTATGGTTATAATTTCAAAATTCATTCGAATCGTGGTGCAAAATCGATAGGACGTTACCACCGACCGATCTATAAGTAAGTACCTTCAGATCAACAACTTCTACTGTGACTGCATAAAGCCATGATAGACTGACCCCTATACAAATGGATTATTTTCTATTACCGTAGTTTACTGTATAATAATCTCCAGGAACGGATACATTCAGTGTAAATAAATATTTCAAATAATTCAAAGTTCAATACTTGTATATAATTACTGTGAAAGACTTTTTGGTTAAATACGCTTACAGGAAATATTCAGGTAATCCTTTGGATGCGGGCGGTGTAACCATGACGATCACTTTCCGCCTAGATCTTAGTAACTCTAAAACCACAGATGCACTTCCATTGCACATGTATACGCTGACAATACCGAAGTGTAACAGGACCTTCATCGTCCGTCTAAATCTGATAGAGCCATAATGGTAATTTCCGGCGATTTTATTTCGCCTAACATTGATATACAGTAAAACATATAAATCCCTGACCTGATCAGTTAAACGTGTAAGGACAATTCATTAATACAGTACATGTTATAAGATATCTGTCAACCTGTTGGAATAAATTCCGTTTCGTTTCGTTGAAGTGTTACATATATATATTTTCATTTGTTTATATTATTTTGTGTTATAAAATTCATGTAAATCTCCTACTGCTTGGAGGAAATAAATAAATAAATAAAAAATATTTTCAATTTATCTTCTACTTACTGAAGATTTACTACTTTTCCAAGGGACATAATACTCCTTTACAATGTGGTTGCACTTACAGTTATCCGTCGATGTACACACGGAAGTTTAACCTAATATAAACAAGGGGCGGACATTTTGTTGAAAATATTCTCTTAAATTTAGATTCCAATTGAACATCTGGTTGGATAACTCTGAGTTCTGGTGAGTAACAATACGTGTATTATTGATAAAGCACTCGTAATGTACGATTTAAAGGACTGGTGTGTTATTCATAAATAAGAGGGTAAACACGTGTATACAGTTGATGTCGGTTTTAAATCATCTAGATCAACAGTACAGTAAGCCTATGTTATATTTCTGATGTTGTTATGTTAGACAAACAAACAAGAAAATGTCGGACAAAGTGATGTATCGTATTGAAAACTTAACAAACGTCCACCTGATTTTAGCTTTTACTGCAGTACTATTTCGTTGAAATAAAAACAACAAGCCTTAAGTATTTTAGCGAAATGTATTTTCATAATGTCAAAATGGTTATGGATGACAACATCCTAATATTACATGAGCAATTACGGAGCCGGCGTAGTCGGAAAACAAGGCATACTTTCAGTGTTGACAGCTCCGCAGACAGAGGTTTATTCATTATTCAACCACTTGTTACATAAATGTTAGTAACTTGAGAGGCATGTTGAGTAAAACAGTCAAGTAAACCACAATAGGTCGACGATAAAATATCTTGTTACTATGTTACTATAAATAGCCTCTATCTTTAGTATTATGATAAAAGAGACGGGTTATCACAACGCCTGAAGTTTAAATGTCTTTTTCTTTTTTTAAATCATGTCATACGATATGGGACATGCCTTTTTAGCTCACCTTAGCACGAAGTGCGAGGTGAGCTTTTGTGATTACTCACCGT
The DNA here is from genome assembly GCA_031761405.1 of Serripes groenlandicus. Lineage (NCBI taxonomy): Eukaryota > Metazoa > Mollusca > Bivalvia > Cardiida > Cardiidae > Serripes > Serripes groenlandicus. Next base: position 4,007,718 of record JASEVX010000016.1, read on the forward strand.
CCGGCGTCCGTCGTCGTCGTCGTCGTCGTCGTCGTGGTGCGTCGTGTATACGTCCGTTTGTTAACAATTTCCTAAAAATGACTTCTACTACTAAACCAATGGACGGATTTCAAAAAAACTTCACATCTTCTACCAAAATTGTTCGAAATTGTCCGATCCGGTGAGAAACATGTCCGCCAGGGGACGGAGCTTGTTTTCCCTGTATGTGCATTTAATTTTTTTTTTTAAAAATCTTCTTGTCAAAAAATATTGTCCCGATTTTATATTATTTGGCACAAATGTTTCTTTGGGGACTTTCTACCAAAACTGTTCAAATTAATCCGATCCATTAAAAAACATAGCCGCCAGGGCCGGGGCTTGTTTTTCTTATATGTGCATTGTAAACACTTTAAAAATCTTCTTGTCCAAAAGTACTGACACAATTTAAAGATAATTTGGCACAAATGTTTTTGGGGACACCTTCTACCAAGATTGTTATATTAATCCGATCTATTGAAAAACATGGTCGCCAGGGGCGATGCTTGCTTTCCTTTTATGTGCATTGTAAAATCTTTAAAAATCTTTTTGTCCAAAAGCACCTGCCTGATTTAAGAATTATTTGGCACAAATGTTCCTTGGGTGACCTTCTACCGATCCATTGAAAAACATGGCCGCCAGGGCGCCGAGCGAGCTTGTTTCCCTTATATGTGCATTGAAAAAAAGTACTTGCCCGATTTAAAGATAATTTGGCATTCTACTAAAATTGATCAAATTAATCTGATCCATTGAAAAACATGGCCGCCAATGGCGGTGCTTGTTTTCCTTATATGTGCATTGTAAAATCTTTAAAAATCTTCTTGACCAAAAGTACTGAGCCGATTTAAAGATAATTTGGCACAAAAGTTCCTTGGAGGACCTTCTACCAAGATTGTTCAAATAAATCCGATCCATTGAAAAACATGGCCGCCAGGTGAGGGGCTTGTTCTCCTTATATGTGCATTGTAATATCTTTAAAAATCTTATTGTCAAAAGGCACCTGCCTGATTTAAAAATTATTTGGCACAAATGTTCCTTGGGTGACTTTCTACCAAGGTTGTTCAAATAAATCCGATCCGTTGAAAAACATGGCCACCAGGGGGGTTGCTCTTTTTTTCTTATATGTATAGAGTATAACACTTTGAAAACTTTTGAAGTTCTATTAAATCAGGTGAGCGATATAGGGCCATCATGGCCCTCTTGTTTAATATTACAGTTTACTTACAATCTCTCTTTTCCCCAGAATGTTTTCAAGTGCTCTATCATAAGGATGATTTAAAATTGTAACAATCTGAAATCGAAATCAGGGATTGTTTACAATGTACTTTTATTAAACCCTTTACCTGATAAAGACATTTCCATCATAAAAATCCTGTAGATAAGGCAGAGACCTTAAATAACATCATTATGTTAGGTCACTGAGATAAGGTTAAGATTTTTAGTTCAAATTTAACTTAATAAAATTAATGGTACTTTCTCTTCTATTCACTTAGCATACTATATTCAAATTCAAATGCTACACTGGTAGACGCAATAAATGAAGCAGCAATAATTTGACTGTTTTTCATGCTTTATCATTATTTTATTGTTCAGGGGTTGTGAGTTCAAACCCAAGCTCGGCCGACATTCTTTCCGCCGTTTGACAAAAGTCACTGTTACAAGTGTCACCAATAGGCCAATAGTGTGGAAGAACAGCCAGTTGCTTGGAAAGTATGTTTTTTTAGTGAACTGTTGTGAGAAATCCAGCAAACATAATGAGTAGATGAACTGGCCGCCGTGATATGACTGAATTACCTTTGAAAAACGGCCTTAATCTCCAATCATTCAACTTTGGAAACCAAGCTTATCTGTATTAGCCTGTGAATAACTATTCATCGCCATTCACCATTTAGTCATAAAAAGTTACAGGAAACTGTACCAGTAACTATTTTAATCCTTCAACATGGATTCAATGGCAGATCTTTATGTACACTTGTTAAAATTACATCAAGGTCAGTTTGCCTTGATCCGCTCATTCTAAGAATTCCTCCTTTTCCCAGAACATTTCAGTGAGGATCTCCAAAAAAACAAACATAACGTCCAAGACCAGTCTAAAATGACTTAGTTGCATCTGATCTCACTCAGCACTGCTCAAGATTGGTCATAGAAGGTTCAAATTATGTAAATCGGTATCGAATTGGGTCCTTAGAATGGATGCCTGGGCAAGTCATTTTACACAGGTTTTACACTTTCTTAGGGGTAATATATTGAACATTTATATTGAACACAATCATATATCTCAGTTAGAAAATGTGTTTCTTTATGATTGTTTATTACTCATATTATTTCAAAGTGGAACTGAACTACATGTACAAAATATTAAACTCTCCAACACTCTTCCTGAAACCACTCTAGCAGACGACTTTTGAAAACATTATGGCACAAGTAGAAATTGCTCATGATGATTGTTGTCAACAATTGTTCTTATAATAATTTATATATCAGACACAGAATTGAACACAACTATAATTCTCCCTATAAGTACATGAAGTAATCAATGGAACAACAGAGGAAATTAAAGCTTTCCCGTTGTTCCATTGTTTACTTATGCAATTCTTTACATTTGGATGCATTCAAAATGACATTATTTTGAAATTTAGTAAATTTATTTGTATGAATTTAAGTCTTTCCAAAATAAATCAAATTTGCAGTATACACAATTGAGAAAACGGCCATTACAAAATGTCTCAAATCTCCTTAACTCTTTCCATCATATAGACGCTTTATGACACTCCTGCAGCAGACAGCTTTTTAAAACATGAGTAATGTCTCCTTGTGTCTCCATGTTTTCAAATCTATTCAATAATTTCTCTTTCATTTAAAGGGATTTTCTGTGCTTTTGCCTAGATCTATGAGGACAAGGGTTAAATGAAAATAAATATTTCATAATAGTTCATAGATCATCTCTCAATTTTTACTTTATGGAAATATGTTCAAGTGTCTTCTGTTGCAAACAAATTTGACAAGACAAAAAACATTTGTTATTCGTCCATTAACCCTTTCCCACTTAAAAATCCCATTTACGGTAGATGTCTTTTGAAAACAATTAAGAAAATGAGTGTTCATTATAATCATTTTCTCCTTTCTTTATTAAGTATTTCTATTTATTTCCTGTATGGAGAGTATCCATATCTTTGACCAGAAGTCTTCTGTTGCAGATTTGGAGTATTCTTAGAAATGTGGTAGCAAAGCAATCAAAATTGCCTTAAATGATTCTGTTATCAATAGTGTAACTATTTTCATCTCAGAAGAATTTTAACAACCTTTGTAAAAAGGTAGTATCAGCAATAATATGAATGAACATATATGTTTTATAGGAAATTAGAAAATGTGCTTTAATGACTTAAAATGTAATTTCTTTTTCCGCAATATTTGGATGCATGTATGGAGGAAATGTGACAATGCCACTAGATGACAGCGTAGCATGTACATAATATAAGTTGACTGTCACCTACAAATAGTCTTTTTCTTTACAATCATGTCAACAGAAACATACTTGAAACCCCTCAAAATCGCATGTTCCATTTTAAGGCTTTCCCACTTGCAATCTCGTTTTGAGGCATATTGAGCAGGTACCATCTTAAAATATTTCTGTTTAAGAACAATTTCTCCTTTTTTCACAATGTTTTAAACACTTGATTTATTCCTTGATTATAATTTCATGTTTTCACCCCAATTCAATTATTATCATCTGCTGCATATTTGCTGTATGTGGAAAGGGTTTAATACATGAATACAATATGTGGGAGGAAGTAATTCCACAAATTATTTACAAATATGTACATGCATCAAATTGAAGCATGTTAATATGCTCTTTGCCTGGGTCTGCCAAGCCAATGAGGGCTTGGTGATAATGAACTATTGTTTCAATATTTTCTCCTATATTCTATAATTTTACTTAGATTTATAGAGATGTTTTTGCTGAAATTATTTGGAATTTTTCTGCTACACCTCAATTAATCAATTCCCTCAAAATGACTATGCATGTTAGCTCTGTTCACGGTCAGAAAGAAAGGATGTGTATAAATCACATGTGTACAACATGACAAACTTACTCAGGACTGTTAAATGTTCAGGCATCTTCTTTTTCTTGGTGGCGGATGACATTTTTTTTACTTCGGGATATATATGTCTGCTGGTAATTTATCTTGATTCCCTTCTGTTGAACTGCTCAGATCATTGAAATGCTAAAACAGAAACATGATAATTATTCAGCTGCAACTGCATTAACTATGTTATCAAAGATAATTTGAGCTTGTATATATGGAAACATATCAAATTGGCATTTTTGAACAGTGCTGGTTCAGATCATGCTCTCAAATTTACTTAATTTCATCAGAATCTACACAATTTGGAAATAACAATCTCGAGTTATTATGAACAAAAGTGTGGATGGTTCAAGTCTTGATCACACTGGGCAGATGCACATGCTGATCTGGATCTTCACTGTTAACACAAGTCAACCAGTACCCCAATTTCCTAAGTACAAGCTCGTGATACAGAACATTTATAAAAAAAATGTAAACATTTTCAAAATAAAATGTTGTTACTGAAGATAGATATATTTTACTTTCATCTCGCATGATTAAATGACTGTCCTTAGTACGAGTCCTATGTAATTATTTAAGTTTTTTATTAAACTTTTTGCCGAATCTCACAATTGTCAGACAAGGAAAACTTTATGACAAAAATAGCACGTAACATGAATACCTTGTGAAGAATGTGTGTTCTAAATTAATGGAAGTTACGGGAATAGTAATCACAGCGAATATTATTTACAAAACGTCATGGTTAATCTAACCACCTGTAAATGCGTGTGCAAGCAAAGCCCTACCGATTAAATATAAAATGACACCAAAAACGACAGCTCTTCAAACTGATTTTAGTTACCTTGGTCCAAACGCATCTGTTTGAATTCATCTTTCGATGTTAAGGTGATATGAGGTATTTTAGACAACTTTATCCACCTCAAACATGTTTTTCAGTTTGTCTACGTCTTACAAACAACACACTTTGCAGCATTTAAACGTTCTGGGTATCTCTCATCACTCAAACCAACGCCGATGAACACATTTTGATCATATTAGTCAATTGAAGTGGTTATCTTTCAATAATATTTCGGTGGAATTCATAATTTGTGTTTTTTTTTTAACTTTCTGTCGTTACTAGACAAGCTCGGTTGTTTGTCTGAGAAAATGGCGGAGCGCTTTTCTGGTACCAACTTGTTTCTGATTAGTCAAAAACTATTAAGCCAGCTGCTATTCAAAGAAAATTCGTAGGGCTAAAGACAATAGCCTTAACGAATACAGTCAAGACAAGGAATCCGCCGTGAACGAGTGGTAAGCGTCGGGGATATGAAACTGGGCGTCCCGGGTTCGATCCCCAGTCGCGGCACGACGGTCATTGTGGAGTGCCCTTGGGCAAGGCATATTTCCTAGCATAATACTGGTTTGTTTACCCAGAGATCATGAATAAGTGAACTGTACCAGTAATATAACTGAAATAATATTGAAAACGGCATGAAGCCCCACTAAAACAAAAACACTCAGGACCTGGAGTTATTATATTGGCTCGTCTAATATTGAAATCTTTTATAAGTATTATTTGTAATCTGGATACATTATTTAACTGATGTATCTATATGGCTCATCCAGACGACCGTAAGCGTTATATTTCCTTCTTTATCCTATATAAAGCGGCCATCTTGGTATGAGTGAATATTCAGAATCGACCAGGCGTGACCTTTAAGCAGGCGGAAGACAAATTATCCACCATCTTTACGGATCCGTTCAGACTATCGCGCTATTTATAAATTATTAGGATTGCATCATAATCTTTTAAACATACTTTGAAAAAATAAGATAATTGAACAATCGGTCTAATGGTTTGTCAGACATGTATAAATAATGTTTTCACATTTCAGCAGATATATCTACTGCGGTTACGGATCCGTTTAGACTACCGCGATATTTATAAATGTTTAGGATTGCATCATGCATCCTTTTTAACATACAGGTGTAAAGCTTCCTGATTCCTAAAACGATATTTTGCCCCTCAATTTTTAAAGCAGCCAGGTTTTTTTATTAAATTTCTCTTTTCCCCCGTTGTTAGCAGACGACAAGTCTGCCGGTCAACACTCTACACCTACCGTTATTATTGGAAGCCGCCAGTAGGCGGCTTCCTGTAGGAATGCTTCGAATTTTAGCACAAGGAGATATTTAGACCTGCCAGTGTGACCATATATCGGATTTCTATTTGTCCTTACTAAGTATATTAATTTAAGGTAACTGACTTTTAAAACATTCCTTTTACAGTTTATATATATGTGTGTGTTTTACTAATTAAAAAAAATAAGACAAAGGCCAGTGTATATTAATTTAATGTATGCACAATTTTAGTTAAGCGAAATTCATACTGTATCTAGTCTTAAGGATGTACTGAACTGAAAAGTGGATTTTTCATAATATTTAACTTTTGTTGTAATATTGTTTTTTTGAAAGCTGGATATATGTTAAATTAAAAAAAAAATGTATGGTAGTGGGCTTTTTTTTTTTGCTAGATCAATTTATAAAAGCCTTATGATGAGCTTTTTTTTGCTATTTCAGCCCATGAAAATAGGTTTTCACGCAAATTGCCAAATATTTGAAAGCTAATGGTTTATCTTCTTGTGGTTTTAATCTCATTCTGAAGGTATTTTATCCATATGTTTGGAAGTTCATGCGATACAGTGTAGTTAAAGCTAAAAAATAGACACTATTTGACACTAATGAAAATCCATAATTGTCAGATTTAAGAATAGACAATTTCGAAACTTTGAAATAAAAAAATAAACATCTTTGTAATATTTAACTTTTTCCGAGACTTCTGTAAGTTATTTCAATTACTATCATTTATCAGATTTTAATAAGAAAAGTATATGTCATTGGGCAATATTGGGCAATATTTTCAGTTTTTCTTCTTTGAATGGCTAAAAAATGTTAAAATATGAATATATATTTATTAATTTTTCAAACATATCTTCAAATGTCAAAACAGGTTTCCAATATTTTCTACTTTTACAATATGATACTATACAAGTTCTAGATTAAAATTTATATACATGGACTTTAATATGTTCATTTTGCCCAGTTATATTTCTTAATCAAACACGGCAACTGGACAGCGTCTCACAAATATTATAAAAAGGTATAATGACTAAACAGGTTTTAATTGACAACAAAATAAGAAGATTTAATAAGAAAGTAAATAAAAAAGAATACCATCTATTAGATTGGTTACCTGCCTCATACGCTTTATTATTTAAATATAGTCTGATTCCGTACATCCTATGATATATTACGCAGTAATTAGAGGAAGAAGCCAGGGCCCGTAATCACCAAACTTTTAAATTTAGATTTTTGACTAAATCTAAATCTTAAAATTTAGTCCACTTTTTAGATTCCCGGCGATTTAAATTTAGTCCGTATTCACCAACGCGTTTTAAACCGATCAATTTAGTCCAGTTTGTAAATGTTGTAAGCGGCCGCGCACCCGAATAATGTTTGAATAAAAGACGGTACCATTCATCTATAGTCTATTTATAGATTTTCCTTCTTTTTTTTTTTTTTTATTTTCTTTTTGTCGTAATTACACATAGATTTTCAATCATCCTTACTATTCATTTGCATTGTTTTTAATAATCTGACTTTCATGTTTAGTATAATATTTTCCTATTTTACTATGTTGCCTGACGAAAACTTCGTCTGACGCTCTTCTAATAGTTGTTTTTTTGTCGTTTTTGATCATCTGTCATTTTCATTCATGTATGAATTAGGTTTTTCGCAAATATCGGTAAAAGTTGCGTCTATGATTGCACATACTTGATTCAAAGTTAACTTTGAGTACAATTTTCATCGTAAAATGCAGACATGTATAGATTTAAACCACAGTAATATCTATTTCAAGATAAATTTCGCAGTCTAGTTGATTCGTTCTTTTGGCAGTATCAATTCCATGAATATCGCGGTGTATTACTGACTACGGATTAAATTGTTCTAATGTTTGTGAATTTAAATGTTCTTTCTTTCTTCATGTGCAACGAAATATTGCGGCTTCTCTTTGATGCTTTGTGTCAAACATTCGACCACATCTCTCATGATGTATATTATAAAACAACTCTCTGATTTTAAGCAGACGTTTAGTTTTGTTTCAGCACACAGTTGCAATGTATAAATACACCTTATAGCAGACGATTTATTTGAACTTGTGTCAAGGTATAGTTATTGTTAACCCTTGGACACATGAGATTGTGAAATCAAGTGTTGGTGAAATACAATATTGAAAAAAGCAGACTAATAGTAAAACTCGTTCAACTCCTGTTAAAGCTTTTTACAGATGTTGAGACGTTATGAGTACTATTACTCTTTTTCCTGTGTGTGTATTTTTAAATACTTTTGTTTACCATTGTAAACCTGCTGGTGTAAACTTTGCAGTTTAAATGCAGACGATTCGTTTAGATTTGAAAAGGGCACAATCGGACGAATTTGCGGTGAACATAGTGTTTCTCTATGAGTCTATATCGCTCAGGGAAACAGCATTAACATAAATGGAAAAAAAACAATTTTAAAGGAAATGTTTTATAATCGGAGAAACTATAACACTTGTTTATAAGACTAAATCACCGGATTGCTTTTACTAAAAAGAATTTCTGAAAAAATACACATAGATTACGTAGCTGAAAATACTTTAATAAAATAAATAAATCGAGGGATACCTCGAACACGTTGATAACTCAAAGTAGTGTACGAGTCTCCTGCGCGGGTGTATCAGCCGTTCCACGGGAAAACCAGCATTGTGGACTCTGCGTTGGTATCGACACAGATCAGTCTAAGCATGCCACGCCATTTAACCCGGACAGACACTTTTAGCCACCTGTGTATTTTCTGTTCTGTTTCAGGAATCATTACTCTATACCTCTATCTCCCTTAGACGTAATGTGTCGAACTGGATTAGTATGCGCGGATTTCGCACCCTTATCTATCCATATACATTACGCAAGCTGATATTTTGATCGATACATTATGGACTCTGCGTAATGTATCGACCAAACGATCAGCCTTCGTAATGGAACGGCTCATTTATAATGAGGTTACGGTCTTATACGCAAATAATAACCCGGACAATCGCACCCTACATACCTGATAAAACAACCCGGACAATCGTACCCTACATACCTTATATAAAAACCTGGACAATCGTGCCCTACATACCTTATATAACAAAACGGACAATCGTACCTACATACCTTATATAACAAAACGGACAATCGTATCCTACATACCTTATATAACAACCTGGACAATCGTACCTACATACCTTATATAACAACCTGGACAATCGTACCTACATACCTGATATAACAACCTGGACAATCGTAACTACATACCTGATATAACAACCCGGACAATCGTATCCTACATACCTGATATAACAACCTGGACAATCGTACCTACATACCTTATATAACAAAACGGACAATCATACCCTACATACCTTATATAACAAAACGGACAATCGTACCCTACATACCTTATATAACAACCTGGACAATCGTACCTACATACCTTATATAACAACCTGGACAATCGTACCTACATACCTTATATAACAATCTGGACAATCGTACCTACATACCTGATATAACAACCTGGACAATCGTACCTACATACCTGATATAACAACCCGGACAATCGTACCCTACATACCTGATTTAACAACCTGGACAATCGTACCTACATACCTTATATAACAAAACGGACAATCGTACCCTACATACCTTATATAACAAAACGGACAATCGTACCCTACATACCTTATATAACAACCCGGACAATCGTACCCTACATACCTTATATAACAACCTGGACAATCGTACCTACATACCTTATATAACAACCTGGACAATCGTACCTACATACCTGATATAACAACCTGGACAATCGTACCTACATACCTGATATAACAACCTGGACAATCGTACCTACATACCTGATATAACAAAACGGACAATCGTACCCTACATACCTTATATAACAAAACGGACAATCGTACCCTACATACCTTATATAACAAAACGGACAATCGTACCTTACATAAAACCAACCTTAACCTAATTATTACGCGTGAGAAAAATAATTATATTCCTAATAAGGATCAAAATTACAGCTGTTTAACGGAGATTTAATGAAACCTGTTTAAAAAATGCGAACTGTGCACAGCCAGATCAGACTGCGCAGACGCGCTGGTTGATTTTGGTATTCATTTGTCCCAGATGTCATACGGTAGGTTTTTGCAGAGCGCCACTCACTTCGGTCTTAAAATGATAGAGAAAGATCAGCGGTTAGTGACGATTCAGATTAGATTGTGTGAATATACTGATCGGGTGATATTCAATCGTTTAAAGGCGATAGATAACTTTCATCAAAATGCACCTTTCAAAATGTGAGATTGAATTATCCTATGAATGAACTTGATTTCTTAAACTGAGTTGTGTTCGTTTGAAATGTGTTTTACACATATTAAGTATATCACAGGTAATCGGGTCACTCTTGCAGTTTAATCAATAGTGTATCCATATTTGTATCTATGGGTATCTAATTTCTGTTATCAAATATAAGACATGTGACACCACGTACCCTTCGTGCATACAGCTGATATAAAGGGTGAATTTCACCTACATCGATTCCTCTAATCGACTTTATTATTATTTCAGATTCAGATATACGTGAGGATCCGAATGATGGCAAGCAATGTATCGATACACACAGGGTCGGCTCAGACGTCTTTCCATGACTGTGACGTTTGTAAATACCAGAATACGACTTGCGAGGCGGTGTCATACTGTACCAGCTGTGATGAGTATCTGTGCAATGCTTGTACAAAAGCACACAAAGGTTCGAAACTCACCAGGCACCACAAACTACTAATGGAAAACAAACCGCCATCCGCAACAACTGCGGCAAAATCAATATCGCCCATCATGTTTTGTGAAGACCATAAAACAATGGTTGTAAATATCTATTGTAAATATCATGATTACGTCATCTGCAATACATGTAAATTAACCAGCCATAGACATTGTAATACGACTGATATTAACCAACAGTCGAACCAAATGGAGACAAATGGGTTTTTTAAAGAAACATTGACACGTCTTGATGAGTTAAAGTCCGAATATGACAAGTTGAAAGCATCGAGGAATAAAGACAAAAAGCGTGTTAAGTCAGAGTTAGATAAATGCCTTCAGGACATGCGCCAGATCCGAAAGGATGTAAACGAAGCGTTAGATCAAATCGAACACAACCTATCGAAGGAAATCCGTCAAGTAAATGAAATTACCACCAAAGATATCGAAAACCACAATGCTATCTTGGATGACGCTTTAGCTCAAATATCGAATCAAGTAAAATCCCTTAAAGAGTGTGAGAAAGCACGTGATGATGACGTCATGTACGTTGGAATGAAGAAAGCCAGTAATATTACGAGTAGATATTGGGATATTATTTCGAAAATGGAAGATGAACTTGATCGAACCGAAATGACATTTCAGATTAATGGAGAGCTTTATGACATGGTAAAACACCTGCGCTCTGTAGCTTCAGTCCTTATTGACAACAGTCGGGTTTCTCTCCAGACCACGGGACTGACTGACGGACATTGGTCATGCGGTGGTATTTTATACAGTAGACAGACTCAGAAGTCTCTGATAAACGTGTCCATATCTGGTAAACGTGACATCAATGTTGGATCTAGAGGCGTATACGGGTGTACCTTCATGTCTGATGGACAGCTTGTCCTGTGTTGTGATAATAAAGGACTCATACTACTTAACAAAGACTTCACTGTCAAGTCCCGGTTATATGTGAGAACAAGACGTGTAGCAAGCATCAATCATAATGAGATCGTGATAACCTCTGAGACTGAGAAAAATATCCAAAAAGTGAAGTTATTTCCATCGATGGAGGTGACCGGAACGATGTGGATGGATAAAGACTGTTATGGTGTTGCTGTGTCTGGTGAGGAGATATACGTGACCTGTTATGAGGGTTATGGTGGTGATGGTGAGGTACGTGTACTCAACTTGAATGGCGAAGAAAAGCGTAGACTGGGTATGAATAATGGTGTATCTATTTTTGAATGTCCCGACTATGTGACCGTCAATAAGGATGGAAGTAAAGTGTTTGTCTCAGATTCGTCCACTCACAGTGTGACGTGTCTTGATAAACAAGGTCGTGTGATCTACCAGTGCTCCAACACATACTTGCGACATCCAGCAGGAATGTACGTAGATCGTGAAGATAACCTGTTAATCTGTGGTCGTGATAGTAACAACGTACATTTAATCGGACACGATGGCAGAACAGGGAAGATTGTATTGTCTAAGAGAGACGGTATAGAGCGCCCATTTTGTACAGCGTTCAGACAGAGTGATGGTTGTCTGGTAGTAGGAATGGTCGCTGGTATTATTAGAGCGCTGATCAGTTTTATCGCGAAATAACTATACGTGTCAATATTTTATTCACTCAATACCACTAGTTTTCTATGTCAATATGTTGTTGACTCTATATCACTATGTTTGTTTTATGTCAAAACAGGAACCACGACACGGAATAAATTCCTTTGTGATTGTAAGAAACTGCAAAACTCAGATCAGCATGTGTCTACTCGCAGTCTTGTCATGTTATTTGATGTTCGCTATAAATTCCTGCAAACGTGAGCAAAGCATTTAATCACTTTTGGAATATATAACAAAAAAACAATAATTCTTTGTTTTAATGCAGTTACATGTCTTTGTGTAAGCTGTCATGTTTGTCATGTTACTTTGTAAATATGTATGTAAATATGGTGTATACTGAACGGAGGCCTTAATACTTTACCAATACTCTTTGAGACTTTTATATAATTTGTTAATCACCGTCTTATTAAGGTGATTAAGGTCTTATTATTATTACACTGTTTGTCAGTGTATCAAATTAAACGTCTTTATACAGATGGATGGAAAACCTAGCCAAACTAATGTAATTCTTATAGCAGAACAAACAGTGTAGCAAAAACGAGATCAAACTCCCATTTTGCGTAGTTTCTCCTTTTCCCACAACGTATATAACAATATACAGCTATAACATATACGTGAACTTTATTCAGATCGTTCAAAAAACGTCTTTTGAAATTTAAGTATCACCGAATAATCTTTGGTACTTGACTTTTGACGTCTTTGAAACAAACGATGTTTGAAAAGTTTGTTGAATAAATTAGAAACTTTCTTAATTGACATGGTTACCCTTTTCCATAAAAGTTACTTCTTCGACCGAACGTGTGTTTTAATTATCGAGATATTATTATTGATTCTGTATATGTCACGAATTTCGAAAAAGAAAGTTTTAAAATGCCTTTCACGTGACAGTTTAACTCCTTCAGTAGTCTTGTGAATTAGCTCTATGGACGTAAAGTGTGGATAATGCCGTGCAGGCTAACCCGGACAGACACGTATCGCCTCCTGTGGATTTTCTGTTTCAGGAATCATTACTATATACCTCTTTCCTCCTGAGACAGAATAATGTCGGCCCGATTCAGTCTGCACGGACAGTGCAGGCTGATCGTGTCGATACATTACGCAGATGTCATAATGCTGGTTTCCTCGCGGGACGGCTCATAATAAGATATAATTCACAAGACTGCTGAAGTAGTTAAACTGTCACGTGAAAATCAGTGTAGACAAAACGAGTGGCTGATCTGGTCCATACATTACCCCAAAGCTAATTCACAAGACTGCTGAAGTAGTTAAACTGTCACGTGAAATCAGTGTAGACAAAACGAGTGGCTGATCTGGTCCATACATTACCCCAAAGCTTATTCACAAGACTGTTGAAGTAGTTAAACTGTCACGTGAAAATCAGTGTAGACATAACGAGTAGCTGATCTGGTCCATACATTACCCCAAAGCTAATTCACAAGACTGCTGAAGTAGTTAAACTGTCACGTGAAAATCAGTGTAGACATAACAAGTGGCTGATCTGGTCGATACATTACGCAGATGCCACAATGTTGATTTTCTCGTGGGACGGCTCAATTATGTTAAAATTCATACTTATTGGATAGATACCTGGCTATATTGTTTACTCCGTAAATATAGCCGACTTAAACTGCAGCGTAAGATCAGAATGTGAAATATATGGACTGCTCTTGGTATAACCTATTCATGACAGTTGTAGATAAAGAAAGAAGATGGTCATATTTTAAATACGTAGTTCATATATTTAATAATAAATATTCAGAAAATTAACTGTCATTTATCTAATCATTAAATAACATTATAACAATACTGATTGTAAGTCTTGCACTCGTACCAGATGTTTCATTCATAATAACAAGAGAACACTATTTTGGCCGTCCCGTGAGAAAACCAACACTGTTGATTCTGCGTAAAGTATCGACAGGATCCGCCTAAGCAAGCCGCTCAGGATAGCCCGGACAGACACGTTTCGCCTCCTGGAGATTTTCTGTTTCAGGAATCATTACTCTATACATCTATCCCCCTGAGACGGAATATGTCGGCCTGGATCAGTCTGCGGGGGCAGCACAGGCTGATCTGGTTCGATATATTAAGCAGAGTCCTTAATGTCGGTTTTTTTCGCGGGACGGCTCAATTAAGCATGTACCGAAGGATAACTGCTTTTTTTTAATTACACATTTTATCATTGATTACCACCTTTTATCAATATTATACATGTTGTCATTGGACGACTGGACCGACATAAGAAGAGGTGAAGGTAGCACGATATCAGAGAAGGAAGTGTTAGAAAATACTTAAATACTGTTTAAACGGTGTTATACCAAATCACACTAACATCTCTGTTAAATTGTAGTACAAGGAGTGTTCAGTTGGTTGCAAAGACGGTCTGGTCTGGCAATGCAAGGAAAATTGGCTCGATGTAGATATCAATGCCGCACCACGGAAATCAACCTTTTTTCGAAAAATGAAGAAACAGACCAAGCTATTTACGCCTCCGCCCAATTCAATCTGTGTTTAACCATCCATTAAATAGTCATTTAAAAACGTATGACAACAGTAAGTGTACCTTTTGATTAGATAGCATGGGTGTACAGCCACGTGTTAATGATGTACGTGATGGTCAGATCCTCAGATCTCCGTCTTCTATCAGATGAGTTAACCAACTCCTGACGAAATACTACAGTGACAGTCCCATTGGTATAACCCGATATTTAACGCGATGCCAATACAGGAGGGATATAGCAGGATCCGCTCTTTCTGACGATGAGGGATCCGGGTTCGATCGCCTGAAACAGAGACCAGTTTTCACAGTTGGGCAAAGTTGAGCGTGAATGATCCAATACGAACAATGGAGACTTACATGTATATATAAATGGTCAAGTTATGCTGAGGTCTCATAACCCTCACTTCTAGTATTGTTAAACTAAAGGGAGTATTTGTCGGCATTTAGGAGCCAACTAGTCGGTAAAGGGAGTATTTGTCGGTATGAGCAAAACACTCGGTAAAGAGAATGTAGTCGGTTTGAGTAAAAACTCGGGAGCACAATCCTCGGTAAATAGCATTTAGTCGGTGTGAGTAAAAACTCGGGAGCACAATCCTCGGTGACGTATTATTTCCTCGGTATCATATGGCATCGTTAAACCGTGCCATCCGAGACGGGTGGTAACAGAGTTTAAAAAAGCGTGATTGTTAAAGAGGGGCACATTCGACAGGCGCGGTTTCCGATAAAACAAGGGAGAAGACTGATGCGAGTAATCAGTTAAATGTAATGTGTTTATTACGGCCCTTTAAACACTAGTAATACAATATTCATACCCATTTAGCATTTCCGTCTATACAATGTTTTAATCATAATAATCATATAATGTTTTTGTATTTTATCGTTTAACTTAGGCACATATGTGAACGTAAGTTAATAAAACGGTTTTCAAACAATGATCACAATATAGTGTACGTTCAGCTAAAGTTTCATTTGTAGTATAGCGGTATTCAATCAATGCTCACAATGAAGAATTAAAGCAAACGTTTGTTTGACAGAGGTAATATTTGAGAAAGTGTTATCTGGGACGCTGACATAATCAAATTATATGAGACACTGAGTTTATAAATTGTATCAAAGGTTGGCACTTTTATGATATCTAAGGCTTATCCCTTTCCGAATTATTGGCGTCTTTTAACGCATCAGACATCTTTTGAAAACGTCGCGATATCAGAAGAAAATTAACAATATCTCCTTTTACCGCGACGTTTTAAACTGAACTCAATCATAATACCTTCATTAGAGATCTTTCAAAATATTTGCTTAGAGTTTTCTGTAAGTCATCAGCTGGATCTAATTTTGTATAGGAAAGGGTCAAGTTGTGAAATAAAAAAGTCACCATCCTGAAAACTTGGAAAGGGTCAAGCTGCGAAATAAAATAAAAACACCACCCGTAAAAAACCGTGTATTTGAAGACATAATAAAAGTTATTGCCTTTTAGCTATCTGATCATACGCTTAAAGACTCATCTTATATTTGGATATTACATTATTATTTCTGTGATAGTTATTTTAAACCGTTTACTTCTATTTAACTGTTTCAATCCTATAAAAGTTATTACTTTTTAGCTATCATACGCTTAAAGACTGCGCGAGAGTTTTTAATAAATGTCAGTTATGAAGGTAAGAAGAAGTGAAAGTGGCAATATATACTGACGAGATAAAGAAACACCGCATCGAAAGTCGGCGTTAAATGTATTACACAGTTAACATTTGAGTTGCAATGTCAGAAATGTACATGTACTCTGACTGATATGATCAATACCTAAAAACTTGTACGATTTTATTCAGCCCATTGTTACATTCGTGTAACTGCTCACGATGTGCTCGTGCATCCCGTGCGTGTCAACCATGCGGTTTTATCGAGTAATTCTTACACTGCTACATGTGTTAGTTGACACACAACCATATTTTCAGAGATTTTCTGACAATTATCCAGTTTCTGATAATGGCGAAGCTAAATTCAGAAGAGAAGGCCCGAGTTTTGGCCATGCTTGAATGTGGGCGAACGCAAAAGCAAGTCGCCAGACGTTTTAACGTCTCTCGTTCGACAATAGTGCATCTCATTCGACGTGTCGAAGTCACGGGAACATTTGTCGATAGGCCACGTTCAGGTAGAACGCGTGTAACGTCAATACGGCAGGACAATTATATCCGCCAACGCCATCTGCGTGACAGATTGGTGACAGCTGAATCCACATCACGTTTAGTGGTAGGTAACCGTGGTCGCCCTGTATGCCGACATACAGTCATACATCGGCTTAGAGAACGGGGAATCATCCCGCCGCAGGCCCTGTCGTATGGAACGCCTCAACTGTCTTATAATGACACTTATTATTCTATTATGTGAACCCTTTATTATGTTGTGTACATGCTTTATTATGTCATGTACATACTTTATTATGTTGTGTACATCCTTTATTATGATGAGTACATATTCTAATATGGTACGTGCATTATTTACTTTGTTTTGTGCATTTCTTATTATTTTATATAGCTTGTCTATTATGCTAAGTGCACTCGATGTTATGTTCTGTGAGAGTTGTGTTGCCTTATGTTTATTTTCTGTTATGTTGTGTTCGTTCTATATTATGTTACGTAGGTTCCTTATTCATTCATGAAAGCACATACAATTTATTCCATTGTGTAGTTTCTGATTTTTGTTGTGTGACCTTTTTATTATGATATGCACACTCTTTGTTTTGCTGTGTACACTTTTAATTATGTTATGCACACTATTTATTTCTTCATTTGCATCCTGTATTGTGTTTTATGCAGTTTTCATTATCTTATGCACTCTCTGTGTTATGCTTTATGCAATCTTTCTTGTGTTTTATACATTCGTTGATACATTGAGAAGGTTTTTATCATGTTATGCACATTATTTATTCAGTTTTGTGCAGTTTTTATTATCTTCTGTGCATTATTTATTGTCTTACGTGACTTCTTATTGTGTTGTGTATATTTTTGTTATATGGTGTACGAACTGTATTTCGTTATGTAGATAGTTTATTATGATGACGCGGACAACACAAACGGGTAGATTTTAAAGATGCACCGGTAAAAAGTAACGTGAACGGGGTATATGTTTAAATAGCATTTCTACAAACCACAATTTGAAGCCGTCTATTATAGCGACATTGGTCGAGTGGATGTTTCTTCCTGTAAGTTAGCAACGTTCATTGCGGTTAGTACCTGGATGGGTGACCCGCGATGTTTTATAGACGATCGCGCCAGTTTCGGATCTATCCTTTTTATTTCATTAGCCAAGTTGGAGGAATATCGACCACAGGGCATTTGTCACCAATGTAGTTCTAGATAAACATACACATCTGTGTAGTCTGATCTCACTCTGTACTGTTTGCTGAATAATAACAGACAGTTTCTACTTTCTTTTTTACTTGTCATTAAGAGTTTTTCCAGGAGCACAGCTCATGTATATATATATATAAGTAAAAGTGTGTGTTTATTTGACAACTAGTAGTTTTTAAGATCAAAGCACAAGGTGATCTAATCGGATCACGCTCTATACGTCGTCCATCCGTCTGTCTTTTTTTTGACACAATACATCAGTTAACTCGAAATCTCGACCCACCACCTAAAATAAGATTTTATTTTATTTGAAAGAACAATAATTGAATAAAGATGAAAACATTGTTGCAAAAGGAGAAATTACTCATGGATCGCAAGACGTTGCGCTTGCCGTTTTTTTGACGGTGCATGCTTGATTTATACCCGTTTATATTGTCCGCGTCATCATAATAAACTTCCTACATAACGAAATACAGTGTGTACACCATATAAAAAAAAGGAACAAAACACAATTAAAATTGTACACAGCATAACAAAGAGTGTACATATCACAATACAACAGTCACAAAACAACAAACAGAACCTACACAATGTAATACATAGTATATGCCTTCATAAGTGAATAAGGAATCTACGTAACAGAATATAGAACGTACACAACATAACACAGAATGTACATAAGACAATAAAACTATCACGGAACATAACATTGAGTGCACTTAGCATAATAGACACGCTATATAAAATAATGAGAAATGCACAAAACAAAATAAACAATGCATAGACCAACATGAAGTATGTACACACCATAATAAAGTATGTACATAACATAATACAATATGAACATGACATGATACAGTATGTAAACAACATAATAAGGTATGTACAAAACATAATAAAGGGTGCACACAATATAATAATAATCGTCATTATAAGACAGTTGAGGCGTTCCATACTGTCGCGGTCTAGTTCTTACGCGACGTCATCGGCAACAACGTCTTATTTGGGCCCGCAACCATCGCGGTCATAATGTGAACATGAAATGCTTTCCAATGAATCGTCAATTCTCTTAAATGATCAATTGTGCGACTGGAATTGTTCTTTTCTTATTTTTAATTACGATTAACAAAATATTGTACAATGAGTTAGAATGAGGCGTTTCTTTATCTCGTCAGTGTAGTTTATAAAATACAACTACACCGTAGCAACCCTTATCAAAACACGTTGATAGCGTTTAAAATTAAAAAAGGGACATTTTTACCAAAATACGGCATTTTAAACCGGCTGCTTTTCCTTTAATTTCTTTTTATAGTTGACTTTTCCTGGCACTATATAAAAATTCGATTTATCTACTCTATTTCATACGCGAGTAGTATATGTCAATTTTTGTAAATAACGATATTTCATACGACAATTTCAGAGTTTTAACGCTCTTACATTTGCGACAGACGATCAAAACAGTGTGTCAAAAGGAGAATTTGGTCATTGAATGAATCTGAGAAAAGTGTGAGTGTTTTGCAGCCAGTTTTACATGCGGATGTGACTTTTCAACTTCAACAATGTTAAGCCATTACCTCATCTTGATAAAGGATCATATTTAGCGGCTCGTGTCATGAAAGGTTGGTCTCCTTTGACGCGCGTTCGTTGTTAACCGGGCTCTCTATTCGAAACCAAACTTTAAACGAGATGTGATTCATTTTTTTATTCATTATTTCATGGAGTATTTTATATACCTTTCTATTGAATTTACTTTGAAAATAACTTGGATTATGTACCTTTCATTCGTCACAATTGGATATCCAGTGTTAAACTTAAATTCTGTTCCAACGTATAAGCGGTAAGTTTTGATTTATGAAATGAGAAAACGATACGTTATCAAATTCAGTAAGAATTAAGGCGTTATTCCTCTCCCACCAATAGACTAACAGTCTATTTGGAAAAACAGCCATTTGATTGGAAAGACTGTTGAGTCGAGTACTGGTGTGAGAACACCGCATGCGTAGTTGAATATGCTGGAGGGATGTGACTGAAAAAACATTGTTAAACAACAGTTATTCAATGTTAATGGGAGATGTTGAGTTCCAATCCTTCCTTGGTTTTAAATTGCGTATAGCCATTGCAGCCATCAGCATTGATCTTCTATAAATGAGTTTTTACATCCTTTGATTATACGCAAATTGTATGAAAAAACATTGTTAAACAACAGTTATTCAATGTTATTGGGAAATTGGGAAATGTTGAGTTCCAATCCTTCCTTGGTGTTTAATTGCGTATAGCCATTGCAGCCAACAGCATTGATCTTCTATAAATGAGTGTTTACATCCTTTGATTATACGCAAATTTTGTGATACAATATTGTATACATTGACATCAATTTGATTGAGCGGGCTCTCAATCCAGGGGTTGTGAGTTCAAACCCCAGCTCGCGCAACATTCTTTCCGACCCATGTCGAAGGTTAATAATTAAACAATCGCTTTCAAAAATAGTTCTGTTATGTGCGCCATTATATTCTTAATATGTTGTTTTTACTTTCATTTATATCGTGACAACTTTTGAGTAAGTAACCTGTACTGCCATTTTCAAAGTATTTGGATATAAAACAGCGACGTTATAATAGGAGACATTCTTGTTGTATATGGTATCAAGAAATACTGATTTAAGCAAAGCAATAAAGGGAAATACCGCGTTTATGTACACTTTATGTAAATGAACTTTGTGAAAGGGTTATTCGAGTATATACACAAGATGCATGGAGCGTTAAATAAATAACCCTTTTTTGTATTCTTGATATTTTTCTATACTCAATTCGTTGTTTATAATAATAACTTTGAACATAGTTTTATAAATGTGTATTGATCAGCCTCCTATTTCATTTAACCTATATCTCTTTTAAAGAAATGTCTAAAGTCAATGAGAAAAGAAGCTGGTTTAAATAAACATGCAATTCTTTTTGTGCGTACTGTCATTACTATTAATGTATGTGACGTGTAGAAAAGTGAATTTTTAAAATTGCAGGGATGCAGGGATGGCTATTTGTAAATGTTGTGGGTTTTTTTTCTCCAAGATCAACAAGATTTATCTGACCATGAAAACATACATATACAACTGGATTCAATTGCTGGAAATGTAAGTTAGATTTATGTAAATGTTTCTACATTCCCTAATGTTGTCTTATTGCATGCACACATTTGTTTATTCCATAGACGTTTTACGCCCTTTTCAAAAATTATTTAAGTTATATCACGGCGATAGTTCACATATTAATGACTTAAGAAGAAAAAAGGCTGGCAAATGTGCCTTGCCCACTCCAACATGACCACGTGCCGTGACTGGTGAGCGAGCCCGGGACGCTCGGCCCAAAATCCCCGACTCTAACCACAAAGTCACGGCGGAATCCTCAAAAGCATTTACTGAAGCTGATTCTGTCTTTTCAGGAAGAGGCAATAAAACCAATTATCCTAAACCAAGATGTCAGGTATTGTTGCGACAGTTGCGAAAAAAAACGTATAAGCATAAGAAACATTTAAATAACGTAAACGTAGCATTCGCTGTGGAATAACGCATTCCTGTCCCAAATGTAGTAAGACATTCATATATGCCAGTGAGAAATATAAACATGAGAAAACTTGCCTCGGTACTGTGCATACATGTTCAAAATGCAACAAACGCTGTACTTCTGCATATGATTTCAGAAGACATTTACAATTGCATGACAAACAACCTCTGAAGCGAAGATCGCCCGATCCACCATGTAAACAAACAAGACGCAGGTCAATGCGAAGCCATCTCAGTACATGTGTCGACGCTGCGCGGATTCGTGTGTTAATCGTCATGTAAGGTATATGTTTTCATCGAGGTTTTATTAGATTGTTAACGCGCCAAAATGTACTATTTGCTTATATATATACACAACTTTCCGCCGAAAAAAGTGATTATGCAAAGGTGACCTTTTATGATCTATTTTTGAAACTGAATATGCTGAATCACACGCAAAACTCATTTATCATTTCATTATATGATCGTGGACTTGACTTTATCGGATAGTTTACGTGCCAAAATCATTAGATATACTATTTGCTTATACGTAAACAGCTTCCTGCCAAAATATTGACAAAACCTGGTCCATTGCATTATAAAAGCCACACAGCTTGTATTGCGGTTATAACACCAGTAACTTGCTCTTATACAACATGGAACCTTCTTATGATAATTCGGGATGTTTGGATCGTGTTCGTTGTAAATATGCATACGGTAAAAGTGTTTCTTTAGCTCGTTGGAATGGACAGATTTATATTCATTTAAATGATGATTCTAAAGCTTGGGAAAATGGCAAGTTTTATCTTTTTTCTGAATATCGGTGCTTCTAATAAAGACCAAGACAATATGTTAAAACAGCCTTTCAGCGGGAAACCATTAGAAAGCGTAACAATGATCGAAGGAAGCCCTTCAACTCCAAAACCCCAACAGGATATTAGAGTAGAGTGAATAAAAACAATAGAAAATAAAACAAAAATCGAAGGAGGTCCTTCAACTTCAGAACCCCAACAGGATATAAGAGTAGAGTGGGAAAAAAACAATAGAAAGTAAAACAAAAATCGAAGGAAGCCCTTCAACTCCAGAACCCCAACAGGATATTAGAGTAGAGTGGGAAAAAAACAATAGAAAGTAAAACAAAAATCAATGGAAGTCCTTCAACTTCAGAACCCCAACAGGATATTAGAGTAGAGTGGAAAAAAACCAATAGAAAGTAAAACAAAAATCGAAGGAAGTCCTTCAACTTCAGAACCCCAACAGGATATTAGAGTAGAGTGAGAAAAAAACAATAGAAAGTAAAACAAAAATCGAAGGAAGTCCTTCAACTTCAGAACCCCAACAGGATATTAGAGTAGAGTGAAAAAAAATAAAAGAAAGTAAAACAAAAATCGAAGGAAGTTCTTCATCTTCAGAACCCCAACAGGATATCAGAGTAGATTAAACAAAAAAAAATAGGAAGTAAAACAAAAATCGAAGGACGTCCTTCAACTTCAGAACCCCAAAAGGATATTAGAGTAGAGTGAAAAAAATAAAATAGAAAGTAAAACAAAAATCGAAGGAAGTCCTTCAACTTCAGAACCCCAACATGATATTAGAGTGGTATATCAACGCACTAAAAACGTATAAGACAAAACGGAAATGTAAAGTGGCATCCGTTATAAAGAAGTCTAAAGCAAAACGAACACTTAAATTAGGTAAACAACAAACTGTTATATCAACCGAGATACATAAATAATGGCGGAAAAACAATATGAGCATTATGTTATACAAGGTAGCGCGTTAAAAAAAATGTTCTCACGATCATGATAATATATAATTGGAAGGATGCAGCGACTTACAAAATAATCAAAAGTCTTCACCCGATATATTTCAAAAGGCAAAACATAAACTGTTTGAAGAAGAACAAGAGCGGCAAAATATAATGTTAGATGAAGTTCCTCAAAATCTTTGCGGTGCGTTAGGTCCAGATGAGGATTGGGTTCATGACTTGTTCCATCGCTGAGAAAAAGACAACAACGACATTTCAGTAACGCAATTATCCGCTATTCAAAGTCTGCATGAAACTGATCTGAACGAGTTTAATGCATCTACAGACTTCCCGATGAACTTATTGAGCGGTAGTTTTCATAGATCTGAAAATACATGTGATGACCCTCATTTTAATCAGATTTCATGGTATCAATGTGCTGTTTGCAATCCAACCAGTTATAAAGACTATGAACAATGGTAACATGAATTCGCATGATACTGTACTGTTAGGTCAACGTATAAAATCGGAAAAGTATACAACATATGAAGATCGTCTACAAACCTATCATCATTGGCCAAAGCAAATGAAACAAAATAAGTACGCGCTTGCTAGAGCTGGATTTGTTTTACATTAAAGAAGGAGATATTGTTGAATGTTTCGCTTGTGGTATAATGGTTGGTCAGTGGTTAGTGTATGACATTCCAACTATCGAACATGGTAGATACTCTCCGGATTGCGTATTTATGAAACTAACTGGTACTGGTGAGAGGGAAACGAACATCGACTATTTCGACAATACAGTTCATTCAGGTTTTCAATCTCGATGGAATTACGGTGTTGAAAGAGAAGCTTTTCCTTCAATAAATATGGATGTTTAATAGTGTTAAACATGGAAATTAAAAATATATTTTATCTACAATCCTGTTTTGACTTTTGTTACGCACAAGACATACTTTTAAAAATGCATTTTGTATTAAAAAAGAAATGCTTTGGTTGTCAGCGTGGATGTTTGCCACAGTTGGATCATACGTGTATCAGTTTCACGATAGAATTACATTTCGAAGATATTCTCTCTGAAGTGGATGACAATATTATCCTATTAAATTGGAGTAAAACCGTGAACGGTTTTGATGTTTCATTGAAACCGATTGAAATATACAAGTTTAAAGTTTATTCTAAAGGACTACCATGAAATGGATATGAAATGGTACGAATGGAAAAACAAAATAAAAAAATTATCTGTGAAACTCGTGCTGCTGGAAAAAAGATTTTCATCAAATATATCTCTATGTATCATATATTAACTTTACGTATTATATATCTCTATATATTATATGTATAAATATAGTTGTTTATAAATAAAGAAGAAATTAAAATTAATCATTCTGTTTTTTACTCGTCCCATCCTAATCAATCATTCTTTTTTTTTACTCGTCCCATCCTAGAATATAAATAAAAGATTAGTCATTTGGGAATCATTTTCGTACACAACTTTATAATGGAAGCTGTTGTAAAGTTGGAAGCAGATTATACTGCTCAAATAATTGGTTAGTAAACTTTTCATGGACTGATAATGATTTTTTAAAAATTATATACGAAAAACATATCGAATGACTGTAAATCCTTTACTTATTTTCAGGACCTAGTAATGTTGGAAAAGGCACATTTGTGTTCCAACTATTAAAAGAAGCCGACAGAGATTTCACAAGAACGATGAAAGCGATTTACTACTGTTATAGCGTCGATCAGTCTTTATTTACGAAAAAGAAACAGACGATACCCAACATCATATTCTACGAAGGTCTTCCCACTAAAACCGAGCTTGACACGTGACATATGAATGAACCAAGAGAAAAAGTCTTGGTGATCGATGGTCTTATGACAGAGCGTGCCCAGAGTCGGGAATTCGTCAGCATATATTGCAAATATGCGCACCATTTTAAGTTCTTTTGCTTACTGATTTGTCAAAATGATTTTTGTCCCGGACGGGAATTTCTAACCACGAGTCTGAACACTCATTATTTCTTTTTGTTTAAAAATGCCTGCTATGAATTACAAATACAGACATTAGCCCGTCAAATTTGTCCCGGCAAATTAAAGTATTTTATGGATGCCTACAGGAAAGCTATCGATGCTAAATACGGTTATCTGCTTAAGATCTGTCACCACATTCCGACCCGAAGTATAAATTAAGGATCATGATCTTACCTTTGCAGTTAATGAGTATCTATCAACCTGTGTAAGACATGAAACATTTTAATGAAAAGCAAAAGGACTTTTTACGTTTGCTTCTTAATACTTCTCATAAACAGCGGAAACTATTGATTGAATGTATTGAAAAGCCTCAGATGAAAGCAATTGTACACATTGTGTATAATATAATGCTCGGCTGTCGTCCACTATCTTATGAAGAGAAAAAACGCCTGACAAGACGAAAAACGATTATTCGTCAATTTATTAGCAAAGGGATTTCTTTGACAAGTAGAAAGATATTGCTGTTGAAATATTTAAACTTTATTATATGCCTGTACATTTTCCGGTGGAAATACATGCAGATTGATATGCGCAGTTCAGACAAGACGGATTAAAATTCCGTATCTACACGCGGTGAAAAAGCAAGATTGTGACGTCAGACAGTGCGCGGACTACTTTCAGCGAGATTCCCATTTTTAATCTTCGCTACGTAGAAAAATATGCAGACAACCAGTACTAATTAGGAAAATTGTTTCTATTATATGCATCGAAAACCTAGCGTCAAATGTATTAAAACCCGCAAATAAAGATTATGTTGTTATTTTCTCTCACAAAACAATGGAAATTTCATTTGATAATGTTATTGGGTGGGACCTACGTATTGGCATACTTTCTAGGGGCGTGGCCATAATATTGTTTTAAATATTCATCCGCCATTCATCTTTTCATTTCATGATTACAAAATTGTTTCCCCAATTGTTTACTTCATAGATCGTACGTATATAATAAAAGGAATATTACGTTGTAGCGGGAGCGATAAATGTGTTTGTAATGCACGACTCGTAGCGTGGGAAAATCCATATCTTACTCGACCTTCGGTCTCGTAAGATATCGAATTTTCCACGCAACTTGTAGTGCAATACGGACCCTTTTATCGCTCCCGCAACGTAATATTCCGTATATATTTTACCCTTCATAAAAGCGGTTAAAGCCGATCTTTAGAAATGGCTCGCGAATTAGTGCTAGTACAGAAAAGTAAATATGAAATCTTAATCAATATGATAAATCAGTCGAAGCAAATTGGTGGTCAACGAGAAAACAAAGAAATGCCTTCAGATGTGAAAAACGTAGGAAATACTTATGCGGAAAAAGGAGACGATTTAAAATTGGATACGTTGTACAAAAATCGAGTGAGGATAACGAAAGACCAAAACTTTATGTGGATAAACCACTATTGGAAATGAAATTTGGTGAGAAAATTGTCGAAACGTAATGGCGTTAAACGAAAAAAAAATACAGTCCATAAAACGAGTTAACAAAGGGAAAATATGGATTAACTACGAACTATGAAAAAGGTGTATACTTGAACAAAATTGTAAAACGATAAATGTATAAATACGCTTGTCTCATAAAATTAAGAACGTTATCTAAATCATCCGTACTTTACCGCTGAACTTTTACCGCCAAAGTGTTGGCGCCATTTAAACGAGACTATATAACTGAGTCTGATATACCTATAATCCATTTGAAATAGGGTGTCTGTTATGTAAGCACAAGGCTTTCATATGTGAATTCACATGTTAGTTTGTGAATAAATGCATTGGAGTTAATAATACACCATGAAGAGAAAACGTGCTAATAGCAATGAACGATGTGACTTACAACAACAAAAGGACTTTATATGTACAATATGTTTTTAGAGTTATGAAAAAAACGTGACACTGAAACAACACATGATAAGTCATATATCAAAACGAAAGTGTGATTTATGTCATGAATCTTACGTACGTCTTGACGACCTTAATAAGCATAAGAGCTTAAAACGTGGATTAAAACGTGAGGATAGGAAAAGAGATGATTCAATTATGTGCAAACATTGTAATAAAAGTTTCAATAGAAAATATAATCTAAATAGACATATCGCTTAAATTCTCAACAAAAAAGACCTTTGCAGTTTACTTGTAAACATTGTGAAAGTGAATTTTCAAATCAGGTATTTTAACATGTTCAGGAAAACCATCATTTTAATCAAAAGAGGGAAGGGGGAGATTAACGACATCAGATAGGAAAACGTTGGATACCAGCTTGGGACATGAAACTCAGAATAAAACAGAGAAGTCGTGCATATACGTTACTAGTCGGAGACAATTTGGATGAAGACGATTTAAATCAAGCCATGCAACAAATTCACGAGAGTCTAGATATCTTCCTAAAACAAGGATCTAATATTTATATGAAGAAGGTGCTTAAATTGGAAATGCACACCGTCCTGTATAAATCATTAATCGGATCTACATACATACCATTACCCACAACATTCGCGCTTAGCGGTAGTATATTAAACATTCATAATGTTGATGAAAAGTGTTTTTTATATTGCCTTCTAGCTTCTTTACAACATTTGTACATGAAATACATATGGCTGATGTTACATATCCCGTCGCAATATCGCAGATACGCAAAGTGTAAACTAAAAATGAAAATTGAATTTGAATTGATGACTTAACATTTGAAGGGGGGGAGTGTTGTGTATATTGTCTTAACAAACGAACACATGAATGGAAATGTATCCACTCAAAGCGATACCTCTTAGTGTAAGATATTTCTATATAACCCATGCAGTTCATGTTAATCTTTGTAGTGTTAAATATTCTAAATAAGCTAATCAGCTGTTCCTTCATTTATTGTTGTACACATACACAATACGGCCCTTATGATTGTAATTTCAAAATTCATTCGCATAGTGGTGCACAATCGTTAGGACGTTACCACCGACCGATTTACACGTACCTTTGGACTAACAACATATACTGTGACTGAATAAAGCCATGATAGACTGACCCCTACACTTTGGATACTTTGTATTAACGTAGTTTACTGTATAATAATCTCAAGGCACGGACCATTCATTATTGTTCTATAATAGCACGGTATATATATTTTTTTGTTTATAAAATGAATCATGTTAATTTTAAAAGTATTATATAAATTATTTCTAACTAGGTAAAAACTTAAATGTCACCATTTTTAGTTTGTAGTAACCAGGAAATGTCGATACAGATTGTTCATGTTTTGCTTTCATATTTTAATTGAAATTTCAATATAGTTTTTATTGTTATGCAGCAGTCTTTTTATTTTGATAAAGCATGCATTGTGAATAATGCATCACTGAGTATCTAAACTATGCAACGACATCTGTGAAACACCGCCAGTCAAATACAAGTTTTTGCGGTATTACCCCCATTCTGTGTATACAATATTATGCATTCAACTCAAATATTATTCAATTAACTGACATAACAAGGTTTTATTGTGAAGTGTATGTGATAAAAAAAAGGTATCGGTATATCCAGAGACATATAAACATGTCTCTGGTATATCCTTGTCCTAATGAACTCCGAGATATGATGTGAGCCCCCTGCTGGCAGCACTTACAGGGCTTTGATATTTATTTATTTGAAAACATCGTACGAAGGAAAAATGTCGTAAATGGATATATAAAATTGTTCTCTGTTATACTTTAGAAGAGTTTGATAATTTAATGCTAATGTATAGAACATGTATGTTGTATTCCCCATTAGGGATGACTTAACGTCTTTTTAGGTAATAACACAACACGTGTTCAGACTTCCATTGTGTATGCATTTCTCATCCAGTGCGCAGCCTCGTTTAGCATTTCTACTATAATAATTAAGATAGACAACTCTTGTTATTCTGGTGCATTAGTTAGGCAGTGGTGATCTCCCTTTAACCACATATAGAACCCTACAACTTCTCTCTGTTTCAAGTTATGATTGAATACATATTCACAGATTACTATTCATTTTATTTCTGAATGTGTATACAAAGTCATGATGTTTAAAGTATTTTCAGACTGTAAAATAAATATTTCAAAGTTCAATATTTGTATATAATTATAATACTGTTTGTCCATGTCTGTTCGCGTGTGTTAATCATATCTTTTATGTGAGTTTTTACTTAAAACCAGTAGTTCGTATGAAATAAGTCGGGCGAAAAGAGAGCTTGTGGCATTTACTTACAGGAAATGTTCAGGTAATCCTTTGGATGCGCGCGATGTAACAATGACGATCACTTTCCGCCTAGATCTTAGAAATTCTAAAACCACAGGCTGTACTACCATTGTCCATTTATACGCTGACAATACCGAAGTGTAAAAGGAGTGTAACGAAAACGTTCGGTATACGTTGCATTTGATATGCAAATTTACATCACCGTTTCGAAGTGATGGAGTTTAGGGTTAGAGATATAATACAAGTGGACCCCTTCAGGGTTGAGTATACTTTTCGCTGAAGGGATCTTCTGCGTCTTTAGCCCGGCACGTTACAGGAGTATAACCTTCACTGTCCATCTAGATCTGATAGAGCAATAAAGGTAATTTCCGGCTATTTTATTTTTGGAATTCTAGTCTTTTTCAAACATTGATATACAGAGAAACATATACATCCCGACCTGATGAACTAAACGTGTAAGGACAATACATTAATACAGTACATGTTAGTAGAATTCTAGTCTTATTCAAACATATAAATCCCTGACCTGATGAGCTAGACGTGTAAGGAAAATACATTAATACAGTACATGTTAGTAGAATTCTAGTCTTATTCAAACATATAAATCCCTGACCTGATGAGCTAGACGTGTAAGGACAATACATTAATACAGTACATGTTAGTAGAATTCTAGTCTTATTCAAACATATAAATCCCTGACCTGATGAGCTAAACGTGTAACGACAATACATTAATACAGTTAATGTATCTTTTATTTTTCTCTCCTACTTACTAAAGATCTACTTTTCAAGGGATATAACACTCCTTTAAAATAGTGCTGCACTTACAGTTATCTGTCCATGTTCACAAGGAAGTTTAACTTAATATAAACAAGGGGTGGACATTTTGTTGAAAGATATTCTCTTAAATTTAGATTCCAATTGAAGATCTGGTTGGATAACTCTTGAGTTCTGGTGAGTAACAATGCGCGTATTATTGATAAAGCACGCGTAATGTACGATTTAAAGGACTGGTGTGTTATTCATGAATAAGAGGGTAAACAAGTTTGCAGTTGATGTCGGTTTTAAATCATCTAGATAGGTCTAGATAGGTATGGTAGGTCTACGAGCAGATGTTATCTTTCTGAATTGTTTCTCTAGATAAAGTCAGAATTAATGATCTAATCTATTTAATTGTTTTGGGAATCATTGTTGTAAATCGGTTATATTCTTAGTTATTGACCCTACGACTTTTTGAGTTAAGCATCGCCCACCGCGTGCGTACATAACAACCGTCGTTATGTTAGACAAACAAACAAGAAAATGTTGGAGAAAGCGGTGTATCGTAGTGAACTTAACACACGTCCCACCTGGTTTTTCGCTAGTATTGCAGTAATATTTTGTTGAAATAAAAACAAAAAGGCTTTAAGTATTTTAGCAAAATGTATTTTCATGATTTCAAAATGATTATAAATGACAATATCGTAATATTACAACAGCGAAGTGTTACGGAGCCGGCGTTATCGGAAAAACTGCATACTTTCAGTGTTGACATTTCCGCAGACAGAGTTTTTAATGCTCTATGTTCTTGTCTATCATTGTAGGAAAAGATCATAGTATTCATTATTAATACACTGCTACTTAAATGTTTGCATTAGTAAACCACACTAGGTCGACGATAAAATATCGTGTTACTATAAATAGAGCCATGAATAGCCTCTATCTGTAGATAAACGAGACGGGTTTTCACAACGCCTGAGGTTTAAATGTCTTCTTCTTGTTTTAAATTATGTCTTACGATATGGGACATAGGAAGATTGATGTATTGCTTTATATCTTGTATTCCCTTTTTTAATATTACAGATTACTTACAATATCTTCTTTCCCTAGAATATTTTCAAGTTTGCTCTATTATAAGGATGATTTAAAATTGTAACAATCTGAAATCGAAATCAGGGATTGTTTACAAAAAACTTATATTAAACCCTTTACCTGATAAAGACATTTCCAAACTAAAGGTCCTGTAGATAATACTGAGACCTAACATAACATCATTATTTTAGGTCTCTGAGATAAGGTTAAGCTTTTTAGTTTAGATTGTAATTTAATAAAATTAATGGTACTTTGTCTTCTATTCACTTAGCATACTATATTTAAATTCTATTGCTACACTGGTAGACGCAATAAATGAAGCAGCAAGAATTTAACTGTTTTTCATGCTTTATCATTATTTTGATGTCCAGGGGTTGTGAGTTCAAACCCCAGCTCGGCCGACATTCTTTCCGCCGTTGGACAAAATTCACTGTGACAAGTGTCCCTCACCAATGCGCTAATAGTGTGGAAAAACCGCCAGTTGCTTGGAATGTATGTTGTTTTAGAGAACTGGTTTGAGAAATCCAGAAAACATAATGAGTAGATGAACTGGCCGTCGTGATATAACTGAATAATTGTTGAAAAACGGGTTTTAAACCCCAATCATTCAACTTTAGAAACCAAGCTTATCGGGATTAACCTGTGTATAACCATTCTTCGCCATTCACCATTTAATCATAAAAAGTCACAGAAAACTGTACCAGTAACTATTTTGATCCTTCAACATGGATGCAATGGCAGATCTTTATGTACACTTGTTAAAAATAAATCAAGGTTTGTTTGCCTTGAACCGCTCATTTTAAGAATTTCTCCTTTTCCCAGAACATTTCAGTGAGGATCTCAAAAAAAACCAATAACGTACAAGACCGGTCTAAAATCACTTATTTGAATCTGTCTCACTTAACACTGTTCGAAATTGGTCATAGAAGGTTCAAATTATGTCAATCGGTATCGACTTTGGTCCTTAGTATAGATGCATGGGCAAGTCATTTTCCACAGGTTTTACACTTTCTTAGGGGTAATATATTGAAAATATATATTGAACACAATCATATATCTAAGTTAACAAATGTGTTTCTTTATGAATTTTTATTTCTTATGTTATTTCAAAGTGGTACCGAATTATATGTACCAAATATTAAACATCTCCAACACTCTTCATGAAACCTCTGCAGCTAACGACTTTTGAAAACATGATGTCAAAAGTAGAAATTGCTCATGATGATTGTTGTCAACAATTTTTCTTATAATAATTTATATATTACAGAATTGAACATAACTGTAATTTTCCCTATAAGTGCATGAAGTAATCAATGGAACAACAGAGGAAAATTAAAGCTCTCCTGTTGTTCCATAGTTTTCTTATGCAATTCTTAGCATTTGGATGTAGTGAAAATTACATTATTTTAAAATTTAGTAAATTTATTTGTATGAATTTAAGTCTTTCCAATATAAATCAAATTTGCAATATACAAAATCGAGAAAAAACCCATACAAAATGTCTGAAATCTCCTTAACTCTTTCCATCTTATAGACGCTTTCTGACACTTCTGCAACAGACAGGTTTTCGAAAACATGGGGACAAAAGAAGATATTGCTCAAAATTAGTAATTGTTCCTTTTGTCACCATGTTTTCAACTCTATTCAATGTTTTCTTTTTCATTTAAAGGAATTTTCTGTGCTTTTGCCTAGACCTTTGAGGGCAAGGGTTAAATAAAATTAATTATTTCATAATAGATCATAGATCATGAGCAATGTCTCCTTTATGGAAATATGTTTAAGTGTCTTCTGCTGCAAACAATTTGACAAGACAAAAAACATGTTATTCATCCATTAACCCTTTCCGACTTACAAACCCCTTTTACAGTAGATGACATTTTAAAAACAATCAAGCAAAATGAGTGTTCATTATGAATAATTTCTCCTTTCTTCATTATGTTTTTCTGTTCATTTCCTTTATGGAGAATATCTTTAATTTGATCAGAAGTCTTCTGTTGCAGATTTGTTGTATTTGGGGAAGGGTTACCATTAAAGTCATCTTAAAGAAAATTTAACAGATAGTGTTTTCAAATATCATCTCTAAATATAACACTCAGTCTCTTACTTATGTTGGAAAAGAATGAATGATTATTTATTTTAAGTAAATTTCCATATTAAAAGATTGATTATTTATTGACAAAATACCTGGAATGGTGCCTCAATTATGTTTGGTCTATTCTTTTTGGAGTAATCTTAAAAATGTGGTATAAAAGCAATCCAAATTGCCTTAAATTATTCTCTTATCAATAGTGTAACTTTTTTCATCTCAGGTGAATTTTAACAACCTTTGTAAAAAGGTAGTATCAACAATAACATGAATGAACATATATGTTTTATAGGAAATAAGAAGATGTGCTTTAATGAATTAAAATGTAATTTCTTTTTCCACAATGTTTGGCTGCATGTATGGAGGAAATGTGATAATGCCCCAAGATGACAGCTTAACATGTACATAATATAAGTTGAGTGCCACCTACAAATAGTATTTTTTTGTACAATCATGTTAACAAAAACATACTTAAAACCCCTCAGAATCTCAAGTTCCATTTTAAAGCTTTCCGTCTTGCAAGCTCGTTTTGATGCATATTGAGCAGGTAACATTTGAAAACATATCTTTTTAAGAACACTTTCTCCTTTTTTCAAAATGTTTCAAACGCTTGATGCATTCCTTGATTATAATTTCATTTTCCCCAATTCTATTTTCAATTATTATCATCTGCTGCATATTTTCTGTATGTGGAAAGGAGCCTGTGGGAAGAAGTTATTCCACAAATTATTTACAAATATGTCCATGCATCAAATTGAAGCATGTAAATATGCTCGTTGCGTGTGTCTGTCAATCCACTGTGGGCTTTGTGATAATTAACTATTTCTTCATTTTGTTTCAATATTTTCTTCTATATTTAATAATTTTACTTAGATTTATAGAGATATATTTACTGAAAGGATTTGGCATTTTTCTGCTTCACCTCAATTAATCAATTCCATCAAAATTACAATGCATGTTAGCTCAGTTCACATTCAGAAAGAGGGGATGTGTATAAATTACATGTGTACAACATGACAAACTTATTCAGGATTGGCAAATTTTCAGGACTTTTCTTTTTCCTGGTGGCGGATGACAATTTTTAACTTCGGGATATATATGTCTGCTGGTAATGTATCTTGATTCCCTTCTGTTGAACCGGTCGGATCATTTTAATGCTAAAACAGAAACATGATAAGAATTCAGCTGCAACTGTATTAACTATGTTATCAAAGATTATTTGAGCTTGTATATATGGGAACAAATTCAAATTGGCATTTTTGACAACACACTGGGCAGATGCACATGTTGATCTGCATCTTCACTCTTAACAAAAGTCAACCAGTACCCCAATTTCCTAAGTACAAGCTCGTGATACAGGAAGACTTATAAAAGAAAATGTAAATACATTATTTGTTTTCAAAATGAAATTTTGTTTCTAAAGACATATATACTTTTATCCTGCATAATTAAATGACTGTCCTATGTATTTATTTAATCTATATTTAATTCCAGTACATGAAACTTTGAAATGAAGAATTAGTTTTAAAAAACTTTTTACCCAAATCTCACAATTATCAGACAAGGAACAATTCATGACAAAAAGAGCACGTAACATGAATACCGTTTGAAGAATGTGTGTTCTATATAAATGGAAGTTACGGGAATAGTAATCACAGCGAACATGTTTTACAAAACGTCATGGTTAAATTAGTTAATCCACCCACATGTAAATGCGTGTGCAAGCAAAGTCCTAGAGATTAAAAATAAAATGACACCAAGAAAGACAGCCTTTCAAACTGATTTTATTTACCTTGGTCCAAACACATCTGTTTGAATTCATTCTGTCGATGTTAAGGTGAGTATGAGGTCTTTTAGACAACTTTATCCACCTCAAACATGTTTTTCAGTTTGTCTTAAAAACAACACACTTTGCAGCATTTAAACGTTCTGGGTATATGTCATCACTCAAACCAACCCCTAGGAACACCTTTTGATCATCGTATTAAGTTGAAGTGGTTATCTTTCAATAATACTTCAGTGGATTTCATGATTTCTGTTATTGCTAGACAAGCTCTGTTGTTTTTCTGAGAAAATAGCGGACGCGATATGGGTAGCGCTTTCCAGGCACCAACTTGTTTCTGATTGGTCAATAACTATCACGCCAGCTGTCATTCTAAGTAAAGTCGTAGGGTCAAAAGACTTTTGGATAGCCTTAACGAATACAGTCAAGACAAGGAATCCGCCGTGGACGAGTGTTAATCGACGGGTATATGAAACTGGGCGTACCGGGTTCGATTCTCTGTCGCGGCACGACGGTCATGGTGGAGTGCCCTTGGGCAAGGCATATTTCCTAGCATTATACTGGTTTGTTTACCTAGAGATCATGAATAAGTGAACTGTCCCAGTAATATAACTGAAATAATATTGAAATCGGCATGAAACCCTACTAAAACAAAAACAATCAGGACCTGGAGTTATTATATTGGCTCGTCTAATATTGAAATCATTTATAAGTATATATATAAGTATTATTTATTTATCTATATGGCTCATCCAGACGACCGTGAGCGTTAGATTTCCTTCTTTATCCTATATAAAGCGGCCATCTTGGTATGAGTGAATATTCAGAATCGATCATGCGTGACAAATTATTCACCATCTTTACGGATCCGTTCAGACTACCGCGCTATTTATAAATTGTTAGGATTGCATCATACATCTTTTAAACATACTTTGAAAAAAGAAGATAATTGAACAATCAGTCTAATGGATTGTCAGACATGTATAAATAATGTTTTCAAATTTCAGCACATATATCTACTGCGGTTACGGATCCGTTCTGTACGATGGCACAGAGGTGACATGTGTATGTTTTTACATACTAAGTCGTGCGCATGACTTAATTATCTCGTGCGCATGACTTAGTAAATCGTGCGCACGACATAGTAACTCGTGCGCACGACATAGTATCTCGTGTGCACGACATAGTAACTTGTGCGCAAGACATAGTATCTCGTGCGCACATGTCACCTCTGTGCCACCGTAGTTCTGACTACCGCGATATTTATAAATGTTTAGGATTGCATCATACATCTTTTTTAACAAATATGTGTAAAGCTTCCCTTTTTCCCATTTATTAGCAGACGACAATTCTGCCCGTCAACATTCTACACCTACCGCTATTATTGCAAGCCGCCACTAGGCGGATTCCTGTAGGAATGCTTCGAATTTTAGCACAAGAAGATATTTAGACCTGCCAGTGCGACCACATATCGGATTTCTCTTTGTCCTTACTAAGTATATTAATTTAAGGTAAATTACTTTTAAAACATCCCATTTACAGTTTATATACATGTGTGAGTTTTATTAATTAAAAAAATTAAAAAAAGGCCAGTATATTAATTTAATGTATGCACAATTTTAGTTACGCGAAATTCATACTGTATCTAGACTAAACAGTACAATAGAGAACCATTGTCTTAGATTAGTTACCTGCCTCATACGCTTTATTATTGCAATAGTATCTCAAACCGGGAACTAAAAAAAGGCGGGCTAAATATAGTCTGGTTCCTTACATCCTATGATATATTTACGCAGTAATTAGAGGAAGAAGCCAGGGCCCGTATTCACCAAACTTTTAAATTTAGATTTTTTAAATTAAATTTTAATCTTAATATTTAGTCCACTTTTTGGATTCCCGGCGATTTAGATTAAGTTCGTATTCACCAACGCGTTTTAACCGATATCAATTTAGTCCAGTTTGTAAATGTCGTAGGCGGCCGCGCACCGACTCTGGTTCCCGAATAAAGTTTAAATAAAAGACAGTACCATTCATCTATAGTCTATTTATAGATTATTTTTTTACCGTAATTACACAAAGAAGGCATCTCAATTTTTCAATCATCCTAACTATTCATTTGCTTTGTTTTAATAATCTGACTTTCATGTTTAGTATAATATCTTCCTTTTTTACTATGTTGCGTGACGAAAACTTCGTCTGTCGCTCTTCTAATAGTTGTGTTTTTGTCGATTTTGATCATCTGTCATTTTCATTCATGCATGAATTTTGTTTTTCGCAAATATCGCTGAAAGTTTCGTCTATGATTGCACATACTTACTTGATTCAAAGTTAACTTTGAGTACAAATGTCATCGTAAAATGAAAAGATTTAAACCACAGAAATATCTATTTCAATATAAATTTCGCCGTCTAGTTGTTTCGTTCTTTTTGCAGTATTACTTCCATGAATATCGCGGTAAACACGTCTTGTTTTGATCTTTAATAAACCGCTAGCAAACGACATGTTTTAAAACTAGCTAAAACCCCCAAATATTTACACTATTAATATCAAACCGAGAGAGACACATGAAAGCGTTATATTCTGACAGCGAAGTCTCAATTATGAATGAATAGTATTATATCTCAATACATCGGCCAATAAAATCGCAGTACAGTATATCATACATTATTACAAGCTCATTCTGTCCCCAGACACCGAAGCGACCACATCTCTCATGATGTATATTATAAAACAACTCTCTGATTTTAAGCAGACGTTTCGTTTTGCTTCAGTACACAGTAGTGCAATGTATAAATGCACCTTATAGCAGACGATTTATTTGAACTTGTGTCAAGGTATAGTAATTGTTAACCCTTGTACACATGAGATTGTTAAATCAAGTGTTGGTGAAATACAATATTGAAAAAAGCAGACTAATAGTAAAACTCGTTCAACTCCTGTTAAAGCTTTTTACAGATGTTGAGACGTTATGAGTACTATTACTCTTTTTCCTGTGTGTGTATTTTTAAATACGTTTGTTTACAATTGTAAACCTGCTCGTGTAAACCTTGTAGTTTAAATGCAGAGGACTCGTTTAGATTTGAAAAGGACACAATCAGAAGAATTTGGGGTGAACATAATGTTTCTCTATGAGTCTATATCGCTCAGGGAATCCGCATTAACATTATTGAAAAAAAATACAATTTTAAAGGTTATGTTTTATAATCGGAGAAAATAAAACACTTATTTATACCGGATTGCTTTTACTAAAATAATATCTGAAAAATACACATAGATTACGTAGCTGAAAATACTTTAATAGAATAAATAAATCAAGGGATACCTCGAACACGTAGATAACTCAAAGTAGTGTACGAGCCGTTCCATGGGAAAACCAGCATTGTGGACTCTGCGTATAGTATCGACCCGGATCAGCCAAGGCATGCCGCGCCATTTAACCCGGACAGACACTCTTAGCCACCTGTGGATTTTCTGTTTCAGGAATCATTACTCTATTCTTCTACCTCCCTTAGACGTAATGTGTCGTCCCGGATTAGTATGCGCGGATTGCAGAGACTTATCTACATATATACATTACGCAGGCTAATCTGTTGATCGATACATTATGGACTCTGCGTAATGTATCGACCCAGATCAGCCTGCGTAGTCCGCGCAGGCTAATCCAGGCCGACACATTCCGTCTCAGGGGGTTAGATGTATGAAATAATGATCAAAAGATCAGCCTGCGTAATGGAACCGCTCATTTATAATGAGGTTAAGCTCTTATACGCAAATAACAATCCGGACAATCGTACCCTACATACCTTATATAACAACCCGGACAATCGTACCCTACATACCTTATATAACAACCATGACAATCGTACCCTACATACCTTATATAACAACCCGGACAATCGTACCCTACATACCTTATATAACAACACGGACAATCGTACCCTACATACATTATATAACAACCCGGATAATCGTACCCTACATACCTTATATAATAATCAGAACAATCTTACCCTACATACCTTATATAGTAATCCGGACAATCGTACCCTACATACATTATATAACAACCCGGACAATCGTACCCTTCATACCTTATATAACAACACGGACAATCGTACCCTACATACATTATATAACAACCCGGACAATCGTACCCTACATACCTTATATAACAACCCGGACAATCGTACCCTACATACCTTATATAACAACCCGGACAATCATACCCTACATACCTTATATAATAACCCGGACAATCAAACCCTACATACCTTATATAACAACCCGGACAGTCGTACCCTTCATACCTTATATAACAACCCGGACAATCATACCCTACATACCTTATATAACAACCCGGACAATCATACCCTACATACCTTATATAACAACCCGGACAATCATACCCTACATACCTTATATAACAACCCGGACAGTCGTGCCCTACATACCTGATATAACAACCCGGACAATCGTACCCTACATACCTGATATAACAACCCGGACAATCATACCCTACATACCTTATATAACAACCCGGACAGTCGTGCCCTACATACCTTATATAACAACCCGGACAATCATACCCTACATACCTTATATAACAACCCGGACAATCGTACCCTACATACCTGATATAACAACCCGGACAATCGTGCCCTACATACCTTATATAACAAAACGGACAATCGTACCCTACATACCTTATATAACAACCTGGCCAATCGTGCCCTACATACCTTATATAACAAAACGGACAATCGTACCTTACATAAAACCAACCTTAACCTTATTATTACGCGTGAGAAAAATAATTATATTCCTAATAAGGATCCAAATTACAGTTGTTTAACGCAGGTTTAATGAAACCTGTGAAACAAAATGCGAACTGTGCACAGCCCGATCAGACTGCACAGACGCGCTGGTTGATCTTGGTATTCATTTGTCCCAGATGTCATACGGTAGGTTTTCATAGAGCGCCGCTCACTTCGTACTTAAAAAGATAGAGAAAGATCAGGGGTTAGTGACGATCCCGATTAGATTGTGTGAATACACTGATCGGGTGATATTCAGTCGTTTAAAGGCGATAGATAACTTTCATCAAAATGCAGCCTTCAAAATGCGAGATTAAATTATCCTATGAATGGACTTGATTTCTTAAACTGAGTTGTGTTCGTTTGAAATGTGTTTTACACAGATTAAGTATATCACAGGTAATCTGGTCACTCTTGCAGTTTAATCAATAGTGTAGCCATATGTATATCTATGGGTATCTAATCTCTGTTATCAAACATTAGACATGTGACACCACGTACCATTCGTGCACACAGCTGATATAAAGGGTGAATATCCCCTACATCGATCCCTCTAATTGACTTTATTATTTCAGATTCAGATATACGTGAGGATTTTAATGATGGCAAGCAATGTATCTATACACACAGGGTCAGATGAGACGTCTTTCCATGACTGTGACGTTTGTAAATACCAGAATACGACTTGCGAGGCGGTGTCAAACTGTACCAGATGTGATGAATATCTGTGCAAGGCTTGTACAAAAGCACACAAAGGTTCGAAACTCACCAGGAACCACAAGCTACTAACGGAAAACAACCTGCCATCCGCATCAACTACGGCAAAATCAATAGCGCCCATCATGTTTTGTGAAGACCATAAAACAATGATTGTAAATATATATTGTAAAAATCATGATGACGTCATCTGCAATACATGTAAGTTAACCAGTCATAGACATTGTAATACGACTGATATCAACCAAGAGGCGAAGCAAATGAAGACAACTGGGTTTTTTAAAGAAACATTGATACGTCTTGATGTGTTAAAGTCCAAATATGACAAGTTGAAAGCATCGAGGAATAAAGACAACAAGCATGTTAATTCAGAGTTAGATAAATGCCTTCAAGACATGCGACAGATCCGAAAGGATATAAACGAAGCGTTAGATCATATTGAGAACAATCTATCGAAGGAAATCCGTCAAGTAAATGAAATTACGACCAAAGATATCGAAAACCACAATGCTATCTTGGACGACGCTTTAGCTCAAATATCGAATCAAGTAAAGACCCTGAAAGATTGTGAGAAAGCACGTGATGATGAGGTCATGTACGTTGGAATGAAGAAAGCCAGTAATATTACGAGTAGATATGAGGATATAATTTCGAAAATGGAAGATGACCTTGATCGAACCGAAATAGCATTTCAGATTAATGGAGAGCTTTGTGACATGGTAAAACACCTGCGCTCTGTAGATACAGTCCTTATTGACAACCGTCGGGTTTCTCAGAAGTCTTTGATAAACATGTCCATATCGGGTAAACGCGACATCGATGTTGGATCTTCAGGAGTATACGGGTGTACCTTCATGCCTGGCGGACATCTTGTCCTGTGTTGTGGTGATGACGGACTCATACTACTCGATAAAGACTTCACTGTGAAGTCCCGGTTAGATGTGAGCGCAAACTGTGTAGCAGGCATCGATCATAATGAGATCGTGATAACCGCTAAGGGTAAGAAACGGATCCAAACAGTCAAGTTATTTCCATCGATGGAGGTGACCAAAACGATGAAAACGGATAAAGGCTGTTATGGTGTTGCTTTGTCTGGTGAGGAGATCTACGTGACCTGTTATGACAATCATTATGGTTCTGGTGATGGTGAGGTACTTGTACTCAACTTGAATGGTGAAGTAAAGCGTAAACTGGGTATGGATAAATGTAAATATAGTAATGATGAAACTATTTGTCCCAACAATGTGACCGTCAATAATGACGGGAGTAAAGTGTTTGTATCAGATGCGGACACTCACAGTGTGACGTGTATTGATAAACAAGGTCATGTGATCTACCAGTACTCAGAGACAGACTTGCGAGATCCAGTAGGAATGTACGTAGATGGTGAAGATAACCTGTTAATCTGTGGTTGGTTTAGTAACAACGTACATGTAATCGGACAAGACGGCAGAAAAGGGAAGATTGTATTGTCTGAGACAGACGGTATAGATAACCCATGGTGTACCGCGTTCAGAGAGAGTGATGGTTGTCTGGTGGTAGGAATGGGCGCTGGTTCTACTAAACCACTGATCAGTTTTACCGCGAAATAACTATACGTGTCAATATTTTATTAACTCAATACCACTAGTTTTATATATGTCAATATGTTATTGACTCTACATCACTAGGTTTGTTTTAAGTCAAAACAGGAACCACGACACGGAATAAATTTCTTAGTGATTGTAAGAAACTGCAAAACTCAGATCAGCATGTGTGTACTCGCAGTCTAGTCATGTTATTTGATGTTCGCTATGCATTACTGCAAACGTTAACAAAGCATATTTATATAAACACTTTTGAAATATATAAAATATTTTTATGATTCTTTGTTTTAATGCAGTAACATGTCTTTGTGTAAGCTGTCATGTTTGTCATGTCACTATGTAAATATGTATGTAAATATGGTGTATATGGGCCGGAGGCCTTAATACTTTACCAATAAACTTTGAAACTTTGATAACATACGTTAATCACTGTCTTATTAAGATCCTCACTGTTTGTCAGTATATCAAATTAAACATCTATATTTCTCCCATTTTGCGTAGTTTCTCCTTTTCCCACAATGTATTTAAAACTATCTAGCTATAACATATACGTGAACACTATTCAGATCGTTCAAAAAACGTCTTTTAAAATTTAAGTATCACCGAATA
Organism: Serripes groenlandicus; assembly: GCA_031761405.1. NCBI lineage: Eukaryota > Metazoa > Mollusca > Bivalvia > Cardiida > Cardiidae > Serripes > Serripes groenlandicus. The sequence goes on from JASEVX010000016.1 coordinate 4,051,126, forward strand.
ATCTTTGGTACTTGACTTTTGACCTCTTTGAAACAAACGATGTTGGAAAAGATTGTGTAATGAATTAGAAACTTTTTTAATTGACATGTTTACCCTTTTACATAAAAGTTACTTCTTCGACCGAATGTATGTTTCAATTATCGAGATATTATTATTGATTCCGTATATGGCATGAATTTTTAAAAAAAAAAGGTTTGAAATAGCATTTCACGTAACAGTTTAACTCATTCAGTAGTCTTGTGAATTAGCTCTTGATATAAGCCGTCCCGCGAGAAAACCAACATTAGGCCTCTGCGTAAAGTGTTGACACTGAACCGCCTTAGCATGCCGCACAGGCTAACCCGGACACCTGTGTATTGTCTGTTTCAGGAATCATTAATCTATACCTCTTTCCTCCTGAGACAGAAAGTGTCGGTCCGATTCAGTCTGCGCGGACAGCGGAAACTGATCTGGTTCGATACATTACGCAGAGGCTATAATATTGGTTTTCTCGCTATGGACTGCTCTTGGTATAACCTATTCATGACAGTTGTTTATAGATAAAGTAAGCAGACGGCCAGCTTTTAAATACTTAGTTCATGTATTTATACTATTTAATAATATATACTCGGAAAAGTAATTGTCATTAGAAATCATTGAATAAAAGTATAACAATACTGATTGTAAGTCTTTCACTCGTACCAGATGTTTCATTCATAATAACAAGAGAACACTATTTGAGCCGTCCCGTGAGAAAACCAACAGTGTAGACTCTGCGTTAAGTATCGACCCAGATCCGATTAAGCATGCAGATCAGGCTAACCTGGATCAGTCTGCGCGGACAGCGCAGGCTGATATGGTCGATACATTACGCAGATGCCATAATGTTGGTTTTATCGCAGGACGGCTAATTTTAGCATGTTCCGAAGGATAACTGCTTTTTTTATTGCGTATTTTATTACCCCCCCCCCTTTATCAATATTATACATATACATGTTGTCATTTGATGACTGGACCGACATAAGAAGAGGCGAAGGTAGCAAGTTATCAGAGAAGAAAGTGTTAGAAAATACATAAATACTGTTTAAACGGTGTTATACTAAATCATACTAACACCTCTGTTAAATTGTAGTACAAGAAGTGTTCAGTTGGTTTCATAGACGGTCTGGTCTGTCAATGCAGGGAAAATGGGCTCAAAGTAGATAACAATGCCGCACCACGAAGATCAACCTTCATGATTTTGCGATAAATGAGGAGACGAGCCAAGCTGATCTACGCCCCCGCCCAATTCAATGTTTTTAACCATTCACCAAATAGTCATTTAAAGTTTCAAGAAACGTATGACAACAGTAAGTGGACCTTTTGATTAGATAGCATGGGTGTACCGACACGTGTTAATGATGTACGTGATGGTCAGGTCCTCAGATCTCCGTCTTCTATCAGATGAGTTAACCAACTCCTGACGAAATACTAGAGTGACAGTCCCATTGGTAAAACTTGATATTTAACGCGATACCAATACAGGAGGGATATAGCAGGTTCCGCTCTTTTTGACGGTTAGGGATCCGGGTCCGAACTAATCGGCGAAAAATTGAAGGGTCAGATTGAGCAAAAAAACTTATGGTTGTCTTTTCGCAGAGCGCCGCGCATATTACTATAAACCAATAATTGAGCCGTCCCGAGAGAAAACCAACATTGTGGACTCTGCGTAAAGTATCGACCTGGATCAGCCGAAGCATGTCGCGCAGGCTAACCCGGCCAGAATTTGTTTTGCCTCCTGTGGATTTTCTGTTTAAGGAATCATTACTCTATACCTCTATCCCCCTATGGCGGAATTTGTCGGCCCAGATCAGTCTTCGCAGACAGAGCAGGCTGATCTGAGTCGATACATTACGCAGAGGCCAGAGTGTTGGTTTTCTCGCGGGACGGCTCTTATATAAAGGCTGGGACAAGTGTAAGAACATTATGAAAACCAATCCATGCAAAAGGAACCCTAATAGTCTAAGGTTTGTATAGCGTTTTAAGCCGCTTTCAACATTAAGTCAGTAATAAAACGACAGTCCTTGTAAGTTACCGATACTACTGGCACAGATTTACTGACACGAGCGCGTCAGTCGAAATGAGTTCCCCGCAATCCTGACCACCAATGAGGGAATGTCATTACTACCATGTTGTAGTCTTCGGTATAACCCGGCCTTGGATAAAAAAACTTAAACTCCAGCGACTTAAGCGGAATGCTTAACCACTATACCACCAATGCGATTATATCGTTAATACACTGGACTTGCGCAGATAGCTCAAACATGTGTTAACTCGAAAAAGGGTTTAACTCGAACACGTCTTAATTCGAAAATAGTGTTTAATTCAAACACGTGTTAATTTAAAAAAAGTTTTTAACTCGAACATGTGTTAAATCGAAAAATATGTTCAACTCGAACACGTTTTAATTCGGAAATAGTGTTTAATTCAAACACGTGTTAATTTGAAAAAAGTGTCTAATTCGAACACAAGTTAATTTAAAAATAGTGTTTAACTCAAACATGTGTTAATTCGGAAATAGTGTTTAACTCGAACACGTGTTAACTCGAACACATGTTAATTCGAAAAATAGTATTTTACTCAAACACGTGTTAACTCGAAAATATTGTTTAAATCTAACACATGTTAATTCGAAAAAGTGTTTAACTCGAACACGTGTTAATTCGAAAAATATGTTCAAATCGAACACGTTTTAATTCGAAAAAAGTGTTTAACTCGAACACGTGTTAATTCGGAAATAGTATTTAATTCAAACACGTGTTAATTTGAAAAAAGTGTCTAATTCGAACACAAGTTAATTTAAAAATAGTGTTTAACTCAAACACATGTTAATTCGAAAATAGTGTTTAACTCGAACACGTGTTAATTCGGAAATAATGTTTAACTCGAACACGTGTTAACTCGAAAATATTGTTTAACTCGAACACATGTTAATTCGAAAATAGTGTTTAAGTCGAACACGTGTTAATTCGAAAATGGTGTTTTACTCGAACACAGTTTATTCGAAAATAGTGTTTTACTCGAACACAGTTTATTCGAAAATAGTGTTTAACTCGAACACGTGTTAATTCGAAAATAGTGTTTAACTCTAACACGTGTTAATTCGAAAATAGTGTTTAACTCGAACACGTATTAATTCGAAAATAGTGTTTAACTCAAACACGTGTTAACTCGAAAATATTGTTTAACTCGAACACATGTTAATTCGAAAATAGTGTTTAACTCTAACACGTGTTAATTCGAAAATAGTGTTTAACTCAAACACGTGTTAACTCGAAAATATTGTTTAACTCGAACACATGTTAATTCGAAAATAGTGTTTAACTCGAACACGTGTTAATTCGAAAATAGTGTTTAACTCTAACACGTGTTAATTCGAAAATAGTGTTTAACTCTAACACGTGTTAATTCGAAAATAGTGTTTAACTCGAACATGTGTTAATTCGAAAATAGTGTTTAACTCAAACACGTGTTAACTCGAAAATATTGTTTAACTCGAACACATGTTAATTCGAAAATAGTGTTTAACTCTAACACGTGTTAATTCGAAAATATTGTTTAACTCGAACACGTGTTAATTCGAAATAGTGTTTAACTCAAGGACGTGTTAATTCGAAGATAGTGTTTAACTCGAATACGTGTTAATTCGAAGATAGTGTTTAACTTGAACACGTGTTAATTCGAAAATAGTGTTTAACTCAAACACGTGTTAATTCAAAAATAGTGTTTAACTCGGACACGTGTTAATTCGATAATAGTGTTTAACTCGAACACGTGTTAATTCGAAGATAATGTTTAACTTGAACACGAGTTTATTCGAAGATAGTGTTTAACTCAAACACGTGTTAATTCGAAAATAGTGTTTTACTCAAACACGTGTTAATTTGAAAATAGTATTTAACTCGAACACAAGTTAATTTAAAAATAGTGTTTAACTCAAACACATGTTAATTTAAAAATAGTATTTAACTCAAACATGTGTTAATTCGGAAATAGTGTTTAACTCGAACAAGTGTTAACTCAAAAATAGTGTTTCACTCAAACACATGTTAATTCGAAATAGTGTTTTACTCGAACACGGGTAATTTGAAAAAGTGTTTAACTCGACCACATGTTAATTCGAAAAAAGCGTTTAACTCGAACCAATTCCTGAAACGGATCTGTCTTTCTAAAAGAACAAAGTAGTTCTTGGGCTGCTTTCTTGATATGATTTCATCACTTGCTTGTTTTACATATAAACATTTCAATATAAGTACATGTGTTGGTTCCTTTCGACTTCGAGTTATCAAGGGTCCACAGAATGTAAACACGTGTAAAATATCAAGGATATGTTGCTAACAGTTAGGGGAATTTCTGTTGAGTTCTTTCTTTTGGGTAAGTGATGTCGAATCAAATCCGTTTTCTGGCTTCATATGTCAAAAAGTTACAGCATTTTGATTTTTAGACTAGAACTATTTGGCCGTTCGAAAGGACCGACATATAGATATTAGCTGGCAACAATCCATATAAACTTGAACACTTTGTGCTCAGGTGAGCTAAAAAGTTGACCTGAATATTGTGAACTAATCCCTTAACCCTTTCCCTCATATAGAAGCTTTCGGACTAGTATACAGCAGACAGCTTTTTAAAAACATAGTCATAGAAGAAGAAATTGCTCAAAAAGAGCAATTTCTCCTTTCGCCACAATGTTTTCCACTTTTAATCATAGGTTATCCATTCAATTATAGAGATTTTCCTAGTTTTTGACAAAATATGTTCAAAGTCGTCTGCTGCAGAATTGTGGTATGAGGAAAAGGATTAATGTGTAAATAGAAAACAAAGAAACCTACACATCATTTCACATCATGTCATTTTGTTTATTTACAAGTATATTACAAAATTTGTTCTTACTTTAGAATAAATCAATATTCTAAATCCTCTAAGTGTTCAATATTAAAACCTGTTACAGACAACCCCCAGCCCCACAGATGGATACAACTGTGAAACAACCCTTTCCCAGAGTGGCATAAAGGAGAAATTGTTGTTTTGAGCAATTTCTCCTTTTGTCACGATGTTTTCAAAAGTCGTCTGCTGCAGATGAGTCAAAATGCGTCTATAGATGGGAAAGGGTTAACCCATTTCTATTCGCGGACGGCTTTTGAGGCATTTGCAGCAGATGACTTTTAAAAACATCGTGGCAAAAGTCTCATTTAATCAATATAGTTTTCAAATATATTTAGTATACATATTTACGATTTATAGATAATTTTATCAATGTTTTCCTCAGACGTCTGCAGATGATGCAGATGTGTAAAAATGATTCTGCATGTTGGGCAGGTTGAATTAGTCTACAACAGATAATTAAGTCGATTCCAAACATTTTGATAAAATCTTTTCCCAAAAATAGTACCTTTTGATGACGTTGCATCAGACAACTCTTAAAAACAAAGTGACAAAAGGAGAAATTTCTCATATTTTGCCACAATGTTTTCAACTCTGTTCAATCATTGTACTTTCATTTAAAGAGAGTTTGCAATCTTTTCTGGTATGTTTTCAAAGTCGTCTGCTGCGGATTAGTTGTATGTGGGAGAAGGGTAAAGCAAAATAAAGGAAATCACATCCTAAACACTCCAAATGAAGTCTGTTCTTGCGGTGCATTCAAGGCGGCACTTAATGAGAGTCCTAACACCGTCCTTGTGTCCACTGGATCTATAACTCCATCGTCCCACAACCTGGAGAAATGAAATAAAGAATATACAGCTTCAAGGCATCTGCAAACATTGAATATTAAACTGAGACAGTGCATGTGTGCTGTCTGTCCGCCTATATGTATGTTAACTCTCTCAAATACGGGAAATCTGCTAGGGATAACTTTGATAATATCTAGAATAAAATATGCAAAATATAAGTGAAAGTATAATAATCATGATAACCTTTTCCTTATGCAACAATGTTTCCAAAAGCTGTCTTCTTCAAATGCACTAGAATCTGAATCTGCATCTGCATGTGGAAAAGATAATAATAATAATAATAATAATAAAGGCTTTATTTATAGAGGACACTCATTTGACATAGTACATGTATGCAAGTCAATCTTCCATGAGGGCCTCACACATAAACAAAATGGAACGAAACATGAACAAACGTGTGTTATATATGAACTACTCTATGTTACAATATACATGCGATTATAATTATGGACTTAAAATTGATATGTCTATTACTGTATCGTAGAACAGCCACAGATCTAAATATTGTGCATAGTTTTATGAAATACAATTGTAATACAATTATCATTGAATTAAGATTGGTTTATCCAACGTAAATATTGGGATTTGAAATGCTGAATAGACGTTGAGTTTTGAATATATGAAGGAAGGGAATTCCAGACTGATGAACCGGAAAATGTAAATGTATTTCGATATATTTCCAAGTTAGGTTTTGGTGTATACAACTGGAATGAAGTTGCTGAACGTAAGAGTCTTGCATGGATATCAGATGTAAAAGTAAATGATTTCTTTAGGTAATCAGGGGCATTTCCACGTAATGTTTTATACATTTGAATGGCTTTCTGATAAATAACTCGTTCGGGAAATGTCATCCATTTAAGTTCAGCAAACATTAAAGATGAAGGGGTGGTAAAATCACAATCAAGGATTACCCTGGCAGCCCTTTTCTGAAGTTTCACTAGTTTGTTTTCAAGATTATTTGTGCAATTTCCCCAGATAACAAAAATCAAAGTGTGGAAGTATGTATGCATTATAAAAACGTTTACGATTGTCATTTGAGAGAAATAATTTGATTTTTGATAACATATAGAGGTATGTATTACATTTCTTTATTACAGTATCAATGTGATCGCCCCACGAAAGAACGTTATTAACTGTAATACCTAGCAATTTACCACTTGAGCAAGAATTAACTTCTGAGTTATGATATGAAATTCCTGGATTATTTTTAGCAATCTCACGATTTTTATGTCTCGAACGGATAAACATTACGTTTGATTTATCAGAGTTAACGGACATGTGATTAAGTTGGCACCATTGATATACTTGTAATAAGTCATTGGTAAGTGAGGAAACAACTACGTCGAGAGACTTGCTTTGAGTTGACAGTGTTGTGTCGTCTGCAAATATATCAGCAACTGAATGGGAAAGAACTAAGGGCAAATCATTAATGTAGATCAAGAATAGTATCTGTCCGAGGACAGAACCCTGAGGCACGCCAGCTTCGACTTTACTGGGAGTTGATTGTTCTCCAGAGATAAATGTCTTTTGAATTCTAGTATTAAGATATGACTTAAACCAGTCTATAGCATTATTATGTAACCCATACATTGAAAGTTTTTGCAGTAATATATCATGGTTAACTAAATCCAAGGCCTTGGATAGGTCAAGAAATAGAGTGCCAACAATTTCGTTCTTGTCTATAGCTGTGATCCAGTCGTCTATAATCTTTATAAGAGCCGTTTGACAAGAGTGATTTTCTCGAAAGCCCGATTGTCTATGATGAAATAACTGATTGTTTTCAAGGTAGGTTTTTAAATGCTTACTCACATGTCTTTCTAAGATTAATGAAATAATTGGTAGGATAGAGATTGGTCTGTAATTATTTTGGTCATGCTTATCTCCTTTTTTGTATATAGGGATAACCTTTGCTATTTTGAAAGCTTTGGGAAATTTATTTGAATGGAAACTACAATTAAACATGTGTGTAAGAGTTGGGGCTATTAAAGAAGCAGACATCTTTAGGTATTTGGCATTTAAATTATCTACTCCAGTGGATTTTGAAGTATCGAGGGATTTTAATTGGCTTTCAACAAATTATTTTGATACCAAATGTATAGTAAACTTTTCAACATTAGAAAGCTTATTTTTATGCCCCGGCATACGAAGTATGAGGGGCATATAGTTTTCCGGTCTGTTAGTCCGTCCGTTCGTCCGTCCGTCCGTCCGTTCGTCCGTTCGTCCGTCCCGCTCAGGTTAAAGTTTTTGGTCAAGTTAGATTTTAGTGAACCTGATGTCCTATCATTATGAAACTTCACACAAATGACAATCAACATATCATTTTTAAAAAAATTGTATCAATTTGAGGTTGGACCAACTGTTCATCCGTCTGTTCGTCTGTCTGTTCGTCCATTCCATTCTCAGGTTACTTTTTGGTCAAGTTAGATTTTAGTGAAGCTGATGTCCGATCATGATGAAAATTCACACAAATGACTATTAACATATCATTCTTTAAAAAATTGTATCAATTTGAGGTTGGACCAACTGTTCGTCCGTCTGTTCGTCTGTCTGTTCGTCCATTCCATTCTCAGGTTAAAGTTTTTGGTCAAGTTAGATTTTAGTGAACCTGATGTCCTATCATTATGAAACTTCACACAAATGACAATCAACATATCATTGTTTAAAAAATTGTATCAATTTGAGGTTGAACCAACTGTTCGTCCGTCCGTTCGTCTGTTCGTGTGTCTGTTCGTCCATTCCATTCTCAGGTTAAAGTTTTTGGTCAAGTTAGATTTTAGTGAACCTGATGTCCTATCATTATGAAACTTCACACAAATGACAATCAACATATCATTGTTTAAAAAATTGTATCAATTTGAGGTTGGACCAACTGTTCGTCCGTCCGTTTTAAAATATAGTTAACAACCGGGGCATCCGTGTTCCATGGACACATTTTCTTGTTAATTGTTGTAATAAAATAATCTGATGGTGTATAAGTTTTTGTTTTGTCAACAAGAACAGTTTGGTGAATATTACAGAAGTGTGTATTGAACAGATTAGCAGTAATAACAGGATCAGATATCATATTTCCATTTTTATCATTCAGACAGGGTGTTTGGGTATCACTATTTAAACCCGATAATTAACGTAGACTTTTCCATATAAGTTTAGGATTTTGTTTGTGACAGTTCAAATGATCATTAAAATAATCATATTTTGCCCTGTAGACAATTTCCTTAACTCTTTTTCTTATAAATTTATAGTAAGGAACATTTTGTTTTTTATGATAGTAATTTCTCTGTTTTATTGCTTGCAATATGCCAGGATTAAACCAATTTGGCTGGGTTACTTTCTTTATCCTTTTTCGTTTGAGCGGTGCATGTTTTTGTAAAATTGAGGAAAACATGTTTATGAATAAATCAGGGCATTCATCTGGATCATCATAGGCGGTTAATATTGACCGATGCTGATTTAAAAGGTCGACGAGAAAGTTATCCTCACTAAAGTTTTTAACTGATCTGTATGAAATATGGTTATGAAAAGGCTTTTTGACCATATTATAATTACACTTTCTTGTAATAGCAACTGGAAAATGGTCACTTAAAGCATATGAAGGAATGTTTATTTCAATGATATTTTCTGGTTTATACATGATTTATTAGAGTTGTTGTTCGGTCTGTGATTCTCGTTGGGAACTTAACAAGTTGTGTGAAGTTCATTGACTCCATAAGTTGAAGCCATGATTTTGAGTAAAGACACGACTTAAGTAAATCAAAGTTAAAATCTCCTAGAATAATTGTTTCTTTGTTTTCATTAAATGATTTATCCAGACTATCAGAAAAAATATCCATCAATTCTACTTTAGACGATGGAGGTCTGTAAGAATAACAAAGTAGAATTGGCTTTGTATTAAAAAACTCCAACCACAGAGCTTCTAAATTCTCTGATTCTAGGTCAGTTCTACGATAGCAACAAATATCATTTTTATAATATATAAGTAATCCTCCACCAAGAGAGGGTCTGTCTTTACGGAAAAATGAATAACTAGGAGTAGAGAGCTGACTATCAAGTACAGAACTATCTAGAAATGTTTCACAAAGACATAAACATTCAATACTGAAGTTTTGTGACAGAATAATTTGAATTTCATCTAACTTTGGAAGAACATAGTGAATGTTGAGATGCACAATATGGAGTCCTTTAACTAATAACCATGACTCAATACCATCTGTGCTTAATGAATGATCCAATGAATTGTGTGTAACCGGGTTTAGAACATCATGTAGACTAGCATCATTTGAACAATTATTGATATCAGAAGAAGCACTATTATTTACAGAAAAACTGTTATCGTCAAAATTAGTAAAACTAACGGGTACATTTGAACAGTTGGAACTATTATTGGTACTATTATTATTTACAGACAAACTATTAATGTCAAAACTAGTAATACTTGCAGGTAAAATGGAACTAATGGAACCATTGTCAGTACCGTTAACTACAGTGTTTTCAACAGTTAAACTCTCATTGCTTAAATGTTACAATTAACAGGTAAAATAGAACAAATGGAACTATAATCAGTACCGTTAAGTACAGTGTTTTCAATATTTAAACTCTCATTGCTTGAACTTTTAGCATTAACAGGTGAGTCTAAACTATCTAAACAAATATTTACCATATAATTACTATTTGGAAAAATGCGACATTTATCTTTGTAATCAGAACTATGAGAAAGATAATGTTCACAATTGTCATTATCATTAAAACACTCATTATTTGATGGATACACTAAGTCGGTAAAATAACTATTCTGATTTTGACTTTTTTCACAGTCATGTTTTACATGAAATTGTTTAAAGCACTTGCAGGTACAGGCAGATAAACCATGTTTGTTTCCGCTGGATATTTCAAGTTGTTGTAGTTGGAGTCCCTCGGGATGTTCCAGTTGTTTGTATCGGTGACCCTCGGGTTGTTCCAGAGAGGTTAAGAAGAGTCATTGATATAACTTCTGATGAAAATCTAAAATTATAGTGCAACAGAAATACAGTTTACTGACGTTTCCCTCAGAATGCGCTTACTCTAATAAATGGTTTAAATCAAACCATCTCCTGAAGAGATCCTGTTTTTTTTCATAACAAACACTTAAATATTACTTTTAAAATAACAAAGTATTTGCAAAAGGTTCTTCCCCATTGTTCTAGAACACATGTATGTATATAACTCTATGAAGTAAATAACTGAATACTGACCTTGCACTAGAGAAATAAGGGCTTCCTTCCATGTCATATTTCTTTATCACAGGATCTTTGAGCACTTTCTCCTCCTCCTCCTCCGTCCACTGAAAATCATAAATTATTCAGAGGCTTAGACATGGAGGAGTATAGTTGTTTTTGTGTGTGTTCTTTAATATATAACTTTATTAGGAACATGCCTGGATATGTAAAGGTTGTGACCATCCTCCCTCATACTTTAAAATACATATGTTATTAGTTAATCTATGTTAGTATATAAGGTTTATAATACACATGATATGTTATTAGTAAATCTATGTTAGTATATAAGGTTTATAATACACATTATATATTTTCCAGGTATGTAAAAGGAAATTCAATTTCTAAATTTTTTCCTACGGTAATTTATTATAATCCTGTTTAACACCGTTTTCAACATTTTTCAGCTATGTCACGTATTCATGCTCCCCGGGAGTAGCGTGGTGTTTGCTACATAATATCTCTTTTATCAATGATTTGATCTGTTTGTTGTGGGTACTCAATCGAAGCGTCTCAATGAAACTAGTATTTTGATTACCCACAACATAGGGTTTTCGTGTCAAATAAGGATATTAAACCATGAAATACACTCTGAAATTTGTATTTGCAGGTATTTGATTTGAATTATGTTTAAGACCTCTTTCAACACTATTTATGTTATACCGCACCCTTACTTTGGTAAGTTATACTTTCTCACATACAATAAATCTGCAGCAGTTTGAAAACATCTAGGCAAACGGAAGGACAATTTCTATAAATGAATGTACTAACCACTCTGCCATGTCGTAAGCCCTAACTTGAGAGGTTGGCTAAATCCCAATATATAACAAATAAGGGATAACAAATAAAACACTAACTAAAAGAGGTAAACCTATACTACTTACTGGATTTCCCTCCCTTGCACGTTGTTCCCGAGTAATCTGGGCTAACACTCCAGATACTTGCTCCCCTCCCATTACCGATATTTTAACATTTAGCCACATGTACAAAAATCTTGGACTGTTTTGAAAACGATAAAAAAAGAAGTTGATGAGTGTTTTCAAAATGCAGACATATTTTGACAAATTTGCAAGACAACCTGAAAACATTGTGGCAAATGGAGAAAATTTCTGCATGACACAGTTTTAAAATTCCGTTTAATATACAATATTAACCTGATCCTGATTGCTGCTCATGTAATTATTATTGGCAATGTCCAGACATTTGGGATCTTAGTACATCTGCATACACTGAAGACTTTGGAAAACCCACCGCTTACAGCAAATGTAACCATATGTCCCATCTGTTGATGAAGTTCTATTTTTGCCAAAATGATTACAACATTATACACGAACTCATTATATTTAAACTATTACATTTTTTTCCACATACATTCTTCATTAGACAATCCTAACATATCAGGAAAACATGCAAGGTTTAACCAATTCCCGCATGCAGCATATGACACTCAAAAACTGTGTTAACAAAAAAAAAAGATTCATTTTTCCTTTTACCACAATGTTTTCATCTCTTGCCGATTAATGCAATTCCGTCCGTAGAGAGTTTTCATATTCTTGCCTTATTTTTTCAAAGTTGTCTGCTGCAGATTTATCCAGAAAGTGTTAATTGTCAATATTAAACTTTGAACACACCTGGGTAAAATTATGAAAATTCTCTAAATAAAAAGTATTAGTATGGTATAAGATTGAAAACACTGTGGCAAAAGAAGAATTTGCTCATTATAAGCAAGTTTCCTCTTTTGCCATAATGTCTAAAAAATTCATATGCTGCAAAGGCCTCAGAATCTGATGCGGATTTGCTGTATATGGGATAGAATTAAACCTTTTTCTACATATAGAGGAATTTTGAAGCATCAACCTTTTGTTTATAGAGATTATCCATATTTTTGCCTAAAGTTTTCAAAATCTTCTGCTGCAAATTTATCCGGAAAGTGTTAATTGTCAATATCAAACTATACCTATACGATCGACCACACATCCCATAGTTCCCAGCACCGTACGATCCACCAATAATTAACGTTAATTTAGGAACTTTAACACAAGCAACAGCCGTCACCATTTTAGCCCCATGCTTTGCTATCCCCCCAGCCTCTGCATCTTTACCCACCATGAAACCTTTAAATAAATCATTGCTGTGCACATTGTGATTGAGTAAGTTCTAGTTTTACCACAATGTGCTTTTTATCCTTTTGTATTCCTTTCCCGACATACAACAAATTTGCAGCCTACAACTTTGAAAACATATAATGCAACAATATGAAAAATGTTCATACATGAAAAGAGGTGAAAACATTGTGGCATGAAGAGAAATTCCTCATGATCAGCAATTTCTTCTTTTGCCACAATATTTTTAAAAGTTGTCTGCATTAATATGCATCTGCAAGGTGGGAAAATATGAGTTTTATTGGCAGCAAACTGCCATTGGTAAAGTAGTGGTTAGAGTGCAGGATGACACAGTATGATTACCGGTCTGATTAATTAAAACTTAAACAAAAGTGTTTGTAGAAACAAACTAGAGATTGCTTTTTTGAAAAAGCGCTTGTCTCCCCATTTGTGTGGTCGTAGGGGAGGAAAAGAAATGATGGAGATGAATTTTGTAGTTTTGGACTGGAGATGAAGCAACAGTGATTGAGCGGAAACCATTTTTCAGGTGAAGTTTACCATGACCTTGGCCTTTGACCTAGTGACCTCAAAATCAATAGGGGTCATTTGCTGGTGGTGACCAACCTGCACACCAAGTATGAAGTTCTTGGGCCTAAGCAATCTTCAGTTATTGAGCGGAAACCATTTTTTAGCCCAAGGTCAACTTGGCCTTGACCTTTGACCTACTGGTCATCAAAATCATTAGGCGTCGTCTACAGGTTAGGACCAACCTGCACACACAGTATGAAGTTCCTGGGCATAAGCGTTCTTGAGTTATTGAGTAAAAAACATTTTTCAGCTGAAGGTTACCGTGACCTTGACATTTGACCTTGTGACCTCCAAACCAAACGAATTCAATAAAAGTCATCTACTGGTTAGGACCAACCTGCACACAAGGTATGAAGTTCCTCGACATAAGCATTATTTAGTTATTGAGCGGAAACCATTTTTCAGCTGAAGGTTACCATGACCTTGACCTTTGAGCTAATGACATCAAAATTAATAGGGGTGATCTACTGGTGGTGACCAACCTGCACACCAAGTATTAACTTCCATGGCCAAAGCATTCTACAGTTATTAAGCAAAAACAATGTTTCAGCTCATTGTTACTGTGACCTTGACGTTTGACCTTGTGACCTCAAAATCAAACAACAAAACTGGTTAAGAACAACCTGCACACCAGGTATGAAGTTCCTCGACAAAAGCATTCTTTAGTTAATGAGCGGAAACCATTTTTCCGCTGAAGGTAACCATGGCCTTGACCTTTAACATAGTGACCTCAAAGTCAATAGGGGTCATCTGCTGGTGATGACCAACCTGCACACCAAGTATTTACTTCCATGGCCAAAGCATTCTACAGTTATTAAGCAAAAACATTTTTTCAGCTCATTGTCACTGTGACCTTTAAGCTCAAGGTCAATGTGACCTTGACTTTGACTTCAAAATCAAACAAAATAAATAGGGGTCTTCTACTGGGCATGGACAACCTGCATACCAAGTATGGAGTTCCTCGGCCCAAGCGCTCTTCAGTTATTGAGCAGAAAATATTTTTTACCTCACAAGGTCACCATTACCTTGACCTTTGACCTTCTGACATCAGAATCAATAGGGGTCATCTACTGGTCATGACCAACCGGCATACCAAGTATGAAGTTCCTACGCCAAACCGTTTTTCAGTTATTGAGCGGAAACATGTGTGATGGAAGTGACCTTGACCACTGTGACCTTGACCTTTGACCTTTGACCTAGTGACCTTAAAATTAAAAGTGGTCATTCGCTGGTGGTGACCAACCTGCACACCAAGTATGAAGTTCTTGGGCTCAAGCAAAAAAAAAACATCAACTCATTGTCACTGTGACCTTTCAGCTCAAGGTGACTGTGACCTTGACTTTAGACGTACTTAACTCAAAATCAATAGAGGTCTTCTACTGGGCATGGCCAACCTGTATACCAAGTATGGAGTTCCTCGGCCAAGGCGTTCTTCAGTTATTGAGCGGAAACCACTCAACCTGACACGGTCACCATGACCTTGACCTTTGACCTTCTGTTAACAATTCAATAGGGGTCAGCTACTGATCATGACCAACCAGCATACCGAGTATGAAGTTCCTACGCCCTAGTGTTCTTCAGTTATTGAGCGGAAACAAGTGTGACAGACAGAAGGACGGAAGGACGGACGGAACGGGCAAAAACAATATGTCACCCCCATGTATGGGGGAGACATAATAAGTCACCTACCAGTAGGATGTCAGTATATGATAGACGGACATATAGATAATGGAGAAGTGATCTCTTTGTGTCTCAATGCCAGGGCAGATGACACAAATATTAAAGAAGTGGCCTTCCCTCCTTGGTCCTCAAGGTGTCTCCTTTTGTATCAGGACTGACGCAATGGTGTCAGGATAAACTCACCAACAGCACTAGTAATTAGTAATTAATCCATGTAAAAATTGTGATATAACTGAATTACTGTTGGAAGCGAAATAAAGACCATTAAATCAAACAAACAGGAAGAATATTAAGTCCAAATAAATAACTAGAATGGAGTGCTCCTCGGAGCACGTGTGTCCGGGGCCTTGTCAGAAAATTTTAATTTTTGACAGAAAAGGGGCAATAACTCTGATATAAAAAATATTTGGATTATCTCCCTTTTGTGAACCCATCACACGCATTGATATAAACATTTGTCAGAAGTTTCAATGTAATCCTTTGAGTAGAACAGTTATTTGAAAACGTGACGAAAAAGTGTGACGAGGGACAGACGGACGGACGGGCGGACGGACAGGCAGACAGACGCCGGTCAAAAAAAAAAGTAATCCCTAAGTGCCTGACCAAAGTGTAAATGCAGCCTCTAGACTAGCCCTTTCCCACATACACCATATCTGCAGGAAACAACTTTGAACACATTTAGGTAAAATTATGAAAATTCTCTAAATAAAAAGTATTAGTATGGTATAAGATTGAAAACACTTTGGCAAAATAGGAATTTGCTCATTATGAGCAATTTCCTCTTTTGCCATAATGTCTTCAAAAGTCATATGCTACAAAGGCCTCAGATAGCATTCTGTATGTTGGAAAGGGTTAAAATCCCTTTTTGTTACAGGCTTCACTAAAATACCTTATTCCTTACAACAGTGAAAATTTTATATCAGATCTCAATACTAAAGCTTAACCCTTTCCCACATACAACTTTAATAACATGTGTAGGGAAAAACATTGAAAATGGCCTTAAATGAAGTAATAGTTACTCAAAATAGTTGAAACGTTGATTTCAAAAGTCGTCTGCTGTAAATGCATCGGTAAGCGTCTGTATGAGGGAAAGGGTTAAATGAGCTTACCTGTTATATTTTGAAGAAACAACAATGGAATATTACGCTGACAACACAGTTCTATAAAATGAGTGCCCTATAAAAAAGAAGGGTTTCATTTTCATCCAACTGTCCTTTCAAAAAAGACGTTACTAAACAGCAGATGATTTTGAACAAATTGAGGTCAAACTATGGAAAATGTCTATGAAAGAAAGTAATAAAAACTGATTACAGTTGAAAATATTTCGGAAAAATGAGCATATAAAGTCGTCCTTGCCACATAGCTTTCAAAACATCTTACTGTTTCTTCATGCAGTAAAGGGTTATGCCTTTAACATATTCAAAAACACTTGGCTCCTTTGCAGCACCCGATTTTAAATTACATTACCTTAAAAAAAAAAAAAAAAATTGCTCAAAATTCTCCCCTTCTGCACAATGTTCCAACTTGGTAACTACACTTCTTATTTTGAATTTCTTTCGCAAATGTTTCCAAAGCAAATTGATCTTAAACTATAGCCATATATTAAGGCTAGCGGCCCTGCCCCCTGGCGGCCATGTTTTTAGACCAATCAACATGGTTTTAAAAATCGGATAGAGGATAACCCAAGAAACATTTCAACATAATTTATTGAAAAAAGGGCCAAGTGCTTTGGAAGGAGATTTTTTTTAAAAGCGCTCATTATAGCCATACAAGGTAAAACAGCTCCATCCCTTGGAGTCCGAACTATCAAATTTCACCAATATTGTCTTGAATTTCAGTCTGCTGATCATAAACCAATCGTTTGCGGATAACATTTTAGTGTTCAGTATTTAGTGTAGATGTTTTGCTACAAGCCAGAGCATACATGTAGCACTTTATTGGAGTGTATTTTTTATTTTGTATCATACAAAAATGCAGACATGGGTCAAATCTGGCTGACGAGGAAGTTACATCCCTTGTCTATCTATAATTGAGTATATATTTTAGTTTTTTTAATAGTGATTTCTATTGCACCAGTCATCCAAAGAATATAAAAACAAAAAAGTTTTCACAATGAGTTTTGTCAATCATCAGAAATTATGAATGGCTAAGCTGCGATTTGAACTCATGGCCCTTGAGATGATAGCCCTCGTTATTACCCACTGAGCTATTGTAATTTTACTTTCATATTTCACAGTAAAATGTCTTGTTTTATTGAGGATTTACTTTGTTTTCAACATTGTTTCAGTTATATCATGGTGGCAGACCATGTAATCAATCCCTTCATTAACAAACCAGTACTAGGCTCGGGAATGTGCATTACCCAAGGCAGGCCTTTTTTTAGACATATCGGGAACAACAACAATTTGGCCTTATACATGTATGTCTTGTTTTATTGGGGTTTTACCCAGTTTTCTACATTATTTCAGTTATATTATGGTGACAGTCCACTTATTCAATCCCTGGATAAATGAACCAGTACTAGGCTAGGAAATGTGCCTTGCCCAAGCAATTTCCACCATGTCTGGTTCCAAATCCCCGACACTTACAACTCTGCCACAATGGATTCCACAGTAAAATATACTTACCTTTAAGGCTGATTCTGCAAATAAAACGCCATTACCATGTAACTTGGGAATCCTATGATGCATGGTTGAGATGTGAGCCAAGGTACAGTCCTATCAAACAGTACTCATTTTGAACTTTGACCTCTAAGTGTGACCTTGACCTTTGAGGTACAGGCCTGGGTCTTGTGCGCGACATGCCACCTATTCATTGTGAACATGTGTGTTTAACTTGGGAATCCAATGAAGCATGGTTGAGATGTGAGCCAGACAAGGTACAGTCCTATCAAACAGTACTCATTTTGACCTTTGACCTCTAAGTGTGACCTTGACATTTGAGGTAGAGGCCTGGGTATTGTGCGCTACACGCCGCCTCATCAAGTTAGGTGGGACTGACCGACAGACAGACAAACGGAATCGACCAAACCTATAGTCCCCAAAACTAATAATCCCTTAAAATCACTGTGTTTGCGCCGAGTTGATTGTATACCTTCTCAAGAATGCATTGAATATATGACATTGACTTTAAGTTCATTTTAAATGTGTATAAGTTGCACTGAAAATGAATACTTTGATTATTTTTAGTATTTTGACCTTGTTTGAAAGTGAAAGTAGAATATGTGATGAACCAGTTTCTTCCAAGCCCGATTTTGACTTAAATGAGGGTAACCATTATCTGGGGTGAGTTCTTATTTGCATAATGCATGACCCCCCATTTTCTTTGAATTATTTTAAATATTTTAAAGCTTACAGGTAACTTTGTTCAATGATGTAGGGTGTTCTATGCTTAGAAAGTGTGACAATTGAGAGTTGAAACTGATCGATTTACATTTAATATTTGGTGTATTGTGACCTATATGAGCAGCGTGTAGAGATGTGGGGTCTTATTACTCAAACATGACAGAGAACTAGATAAGGAGGAGTAAACTGGTATTTTCTCATCAATATCTCTCTTAAAACCTCTGTTGTGGTTTACTCACAAGAATCGTCTCACTCACAACATAGGATTTCAGGGTCATATAAGGATTTGGAGATGTGAAATCCTCTTCTTATCTTATCCTCTACATGTTTACCCTTTCCTTCATACAGACGCAAATTGATGCATATGCTGCTGACAACTTCTTTGAAAACAGTGTGGCAAATGGAGAATCTGCTCACATTGATTTAAAATCTATTCGACGTTTTCAAAGACGTCTGCTGCAAATATATAATATGTTGGAAAGGATTACAATTTGATGGTCGATTGTTTGATTGATTGGGGTTTAACGCCATTTTCAACATTTTACAATCATATCACGGTCGCCAGTTCACCTTCTCAAGTGTTTCCTGACTTTCCTACACCAGTACTTCACACAACATACTTCTAAAGGGACTGGTTGCTTTTCCACATAAACTGTTAGCCCATTGTTTTCAAAAGAGTGCCGCAAAAGAATGCCAACTCTCGAATATGTGTTATTTAATTATGAGGTGTGGTTAAACCTTTCCCTCATATAGACATTTGTTGACGCCTCGGCAGCAGACGTCTTTTTGGAAAAATAGTGACAATAGAAGAAATTGCTCAAATCGAGCAATTTCTCCTTTTGCCACAATGTTTACCACATTCAGTAACAGGTAATCCATTCAATTATAGAGATTTTCCATTTTGTTACAAAATATGTTTAAAGTCGTCTGCTGCAGGTAAATGGTTAGAGTGTTTGTGTCGATGAAGTGGACAACGCCAAGTTGCAGTAAAATGTGTCTCATTTGGGGAAGGTCTAAAAACCAGTGGAACTAGAATGGAGTGCTACGCGGAGCACGTGTGTCACCTGCACCTGCTCATTGAAAGTGTACCTGCTCATTGAAAGTGTGACGAAAAAGTATGACGGCCAGACAGACGGACGGACGGACTCATGGGGGAGTTCTTGTGGGGTTATTTCGTTTGATGTTTTGTTGTGGGGTGCACCCCACAAGTATGCAATTCATTCCGTAATTAACCCCCTTTTACGGAATGAATAACATTAATATGCAAATGAGATACCCGTTATAAAAAATTAAAAAAACTATTTATCTAAGTGTCTTTATAAGGGTAGTTGGTGGGCTTTTGGGCTTTAGGAAAAACACGCACCCCACAAGTACTCTCTCATGCGGACGGATAGACGCCGGACAAAAAAAAAGTAATCCCTAAGTGCCTACCATGCTACGCAGGGTGACACAAAAAAAGTCTGGTTACCTGTGATTAATGAATCTCCGTACGTTGCTTTGAATTCATCAAATGTGCTGCCATCTACAATTCGACTAATTACCTGAAACATAATTGATTGATTATATGGAGTATAGTGTAAATTTCAAAAGTATTTCAGTGATGTCACATTAGCCGTTTCACCTGCCAATGTGTTTTACACATTTCTCAAACCGTAACATCACACCATAATCATCTTAGGTAGCACAGACTATTAACCCTTTCCCTCAAACGACAATTCTGCAGCAGACGACTTTGAACATAATTTGTCAAAAAATAGAAAGTCTCAATAATTGAATAGATAACCAATAACCAAAAGTGAATAACATTGTGGCAAAAGAACAAATTGCTCATCATGAGCAATTTCTTCCTTTGCCACGATGTTTTCGAAAGTCGTCTGCTTCAGAGGCGTCAGAAAGTGTCTGTATGAGAGAAAGGGTTAACCCTCCCTTTACAACAAGCAGACGCATTTCGTCTGCAAAAGTCAAAATCAGAAAAAGTTGTAGTGAAAAGGATAATTTGATGACCATAAGCAATTTCTCCTTTGTGCCATGATAATTGACAACTCTTTCCCATATACAACAAATCTGAAGCAGACGACGTAGAAAACAGCATATCACTTTAAAAACATCGTGGTAAAGAGAAATTACACATTACTCTATTTATTATAGTAACTAGTATTAATTTGATTTATTGAGATTCTCCATGTTTTTAACTACATGTATTTTAATAGTCGTCTGATACAGAATTGCGTTATTTTTGGGAAAGAAAAAAAACCTTTCCCACAAACAGACGCTTTCTGACGCCTATGCAGTAGACAAATTTTGAAAAAAAATGGCAAATGGGGTTATTGTTCATAATGAGCAATTTCCCCTTTTACCACAATGTTGTCAAACTCTATTCAAACATTATCCTTTCATATATATAAAGAGTCTTCCTATTTTTGACTAAATGTCTATCAAAGTCAACTGAAGCAGATTTACTAAGTGTAAGAAAGATTTAACCAATAATCAACTGATTACCTTTCAAACATCATATGATTTTTAAAAAGATTGTAGCAAAAGAGACGACACATAGCTCTATTTAGCTCCGGAAATTTTGAAAACCAAATCGGTCCAGTGAAATAATTCCCCCCCCCCCCCCCCCCCCCCCGCCTCTTTTTTGAAAAATATGAAATTTTAAAACTTTAAAACAAATATACATGAATTTCATGTTTATTTCAGGTTACCTTGCATAGATGGTTGCATAACAGTGTCATCACTCGATAATGTCAATGTAGAAGTACTTTACAAATCATAATTTACCAACATTTGCAGACGACCATAACAACGCATTTTTACGTTGCTCGTTCGTACTTAAAAATGTGCGACCCGTAATTCAATATCGTACTTACTAGAAAATGATTAATGACGCACAGAAGATACATTTTTATCTTATTTACTGCTTTGTTTTTACGGTTTACATTGCTTTGATCTAACATACTTATTAAGTCTGTTCGCCAACGCGACTGTTTGAGTCATTATGAACCGGTTCCCCAATCCGGTTTTCTTTGTCAACATGATCCGGGTTGCCAATCTGGTGGTTTGACTTTTTAAACATCGTTGCGTTGAGACATTTTAACAAAGTATCGAAATACAAATAAACTTAAAACTTCTGCATTATATATACATGATTAAACTATTGAGTAATAAAACATCGAATTCTGATTTTCGACATCAATAACATTTCCATTTATAATCACCTCTAATGTTGCATAACGGTTTGAAACCTCGTAGATAGTTTGTAACAGTTTTCGAAAATTACGAACGGTCCGAAACGAAAATAAAAATAACATATCAATTAGCTGTTCAGACCGGACTGGGACCGATTAAAATATGTTAAACTGATCAACTAGTAAATAGCAAACACTTTTAAAGAAGCCTTTATCCCATTAGGATTTATCTATCAAACTGAAGGGAGTAATTACATAAAACGATTGTCACACCCTCGTGGACCGATCGTAGGACAGCTTATCGTGTTACATGTCCTTATGAATAAATAAACATACACATCGTATCCTGGGCGAAATCTAAAACCGTAAGGGGGATTATTTTTTGTTCATGTCTGTTCTCGCCTGTTAACCCTTTCCATCATACGACAATTCTGCAGCAGACGACTTTGAACATATATTGTCAAATTGACAAAACATATCCAACTATGAGAATCAGCGACTATCAAAAATCGATAACTTAAATTACATGGGATTATAGAGCAACTTTTTAGTTTTTACTCAATAACAATTTTATTTTGCAAAAATTTAAAAAGGCACTTATCAAGTTTTCAAGACAAATATCTCCTCTATATAAATATATTTTTTTATTTGTTTTATATTAATAATATTTTGGTCCTTTTTAACTTTGAATACAGTCACCCTAATTTCCCTCTTGATTGCATATAAACCGTTAAGAAAACGGTATTTTTCCGCTAATATTTAGACGTTCTTCAGTGAATATCTTTTTTTAGAAATAAAAAATTAACAGGGCACTTACGGCTTAATGTAGTAAATTCATTTACCTTTTATTTGACATATATTTTATTAAAATAAAGTAATAAAATTTTGGTCCTTTTTAACATTTTCTACAAGTACTACTAACGTTTTAGGGTAACATTTATGTTTCCGTGATTACTAGCGAAAGCTTCCGATGATTACCGACCATTGCCGGACGATTTATGATGGGGCATATATCTATTTATTACCCCCGCTGTGCAGACTGTGTATATTGCGTTATCTTATATATATATCAGCATGTAATGCCTTTTACCTAAATTCGATGCAATAAAATGTAAATATGGACACAAGCGGACGGATATTAGCCCCAGTTACTTATTTTAGGAAAAAAATGCGATTCTATTGTCAGAACGGATAAATGTCCACATTTGTTAATTTATAATATCCACATTTTAAAGTGTTTAATAATTTGTCATAACTCATTGTAAATGTAAGAATTCTATCAAAGTTAGTTTGTCAAACTGTTCAATTTGATATGTTTCAAATTGCATTTAACGTTGTTTAATAATTTGTCATAATTCATTGTAAGTTTAAGAATTCTATCAAAGTTTGTTTGTCAAATTGTTCAATTTGATATGTTTCAAATTGGTTAAATTCGTATAACTAATTTCATCAAAGGGACGTTGATTGGCGCTAATCAACGTTATGATATACATTAATCCGGTTGATGTCTTAAAGGTGATAATTACCAAAACAACTGTGAATACAAGTATACCATCAGGTGCAAACTACTACGGCTCGTTGCTATTGAATGACATTTGGGATATGTATTTGCATGTATGCCTTCTATATGCGACTTTCTGTGGCTTTTGCAAGCAATCTAAAACAAGTCCAGACGTCTCGTAATGAGTATTCTCACATGGAATTTGCATTGCTTGCCACTCAGATAATAGAACGGGAAATGATCAATGGTACTATATAGTATAATAGTATGATAAGATCTCAGATCTTAGAATCAAAAAAATGTTCCGATTTGAAAACATAATGGCAAAATAGTTTATAATGATGAATATATCCTTTTGCTAAAAGACTAAACTATTTCAAAGTCGTCTTCTACAAATAAAATTCAGACTTTATAATACACAACAATACAACTCAATTTTATTAGGCATTCGGCAAATACACATGCCATTGGCCATAAACAATAATTACATACATTAGACAAATACATATAATAATTATATTGCTGGAAAGGTAATACATTTTTAATGCAATAAGACTATATTTTCTAAACTTAAATCTCTCATTTCCAAAGCTTCTTTAATAAATTTTGCCGTATTGACTTGCGTATTTCTTCTTTTTGATGCCAGTATATTGATAAATTGGGTAACAGTTGGCCAAGTTATAGAAAGGAATCTTTTTCTTAAATCATTGAATTTCGGACAAATGCAAAGGCAGTGATATTCTGTTTCAATCTGCATTGAATTACAAAGTTTATAAATTCTGTTCGCTATATCAATATTTTCGAATCGTTTAGTTTCAATTGCCAGTTTATATGATTTTCTATCATGGTCTAGGATAATTAACGTGTGTGTAATGAGCTAATCAAAATATGTCAACAATTATGGATTAAACCATTTAAATCTACAATACTAAGTGTATCATCCAAACATGACAACATAATAAATTCAATTACATAACCAGTTTTTACTTTTACAATAATACTTCAAAATGTGAATTTTGCACAATTACTTTAAATGCAATTGAAATACGGCTGACACATGCATCTATATATTACTATCAAACACCAAGGGGGTATTATCCATTATGAATAATAATACAAAAAAAACGGGCTCCATGTCTGTAACAATGTACATGTATTATTAAATTGAAAATGATGAAAAAAAATGGCTCGATTATTTATTAGTCGCCGGGCAGAAGCCCGCGACTTCTATTTTTAATAGGTTTTCGGAAATCACATGGGAGGGCGGCTTATTATTAGAAAGAAACAAATCTAGATGATTTGAACATATTACAATTGTGGTTGTTTACGAACACTAATAAATGACACATCTAAAATGAAATAAATATTCCGATTTTTTAATGTTTGCATTTTTTTTTTATTTCACTCGCATTTAAGTTTTTTGTCTTATTTACGAAGACAAAAGTGGTCCCTTCAAGACGTGAACCAACACCCCCTAATGCAGACTCTTGTGTGTCATCATTGAGGTCAATTTCGGATTCTCCTTTTAATAGCAATTTTAACTTACTAAATGTTGTTTTCATGTTCAAAGAGATGTCTTGATTTGTGTAGAATTCATTTAATAATGTTAATCCATGAATATCTAAAGTAGGAACTGTTTCTAAGCTAAATATAGACCCTTTTCTGTTGTGTAGTTTCGTGACCTTTAACATCGATTTTCGCGCATGCGCATTTCGATATGAAAAAGCGAGTGATATTATTTTATTTTAGACAAGTACAAGACGAATGTTTGACGCAAAGCGTCAAAGAGAAGCCGCAATATTTCGTTGTACATGTAGAAATAAGAAAAAAAGAACATTTTTAAATCCACAAACAATAGAACAATTTAAACTGTAGACGGTAAGGCTGATATATTTCTCCTTTTGAAGACTTTTGTTTTCTTCAAATTACCTCCCTTTAAAGCAATACCAGGATATTTACCTTGCGATTCGAATAAGATTGACAAACATTGAAATTATATGAATGAATACTATTATTTAAATAAGTAACAACAGCAAAATTAAATTTAAGCCAAGATAAATGTGTACACATTTCGTTATTTTTTTATAGATACCCTAATGTATAGGTATGAATATAACATTTATAAGCAAATGTTTTCATTTCAACGTTCCTAATGTTTGAATAGACTAAGGAAAGTCAAGAATACATAATTAAATCAATGCAGTCTTTTCCGGCGACATTGATGCCTTGCATCAACTTTCTCTTGTTGGTAAATTGATTAAAAAATATCGATATCATAACACCCTAGTTTTATTACCCTATAATCCCATGTTGAAGTACCCTGTGTATCTCTCTACTGCCCTCCGGCTGCAGTATCGGTGTATACATAAGTGAATAGGTTTATACCTATTATTTCCCAACGATTTAAAGATATATATGTCAATCAATGGCAAGCAAGCATCCAACTGTCCCCTTCATTATATTTTTATAGATCATTTAAGACTGATTTCGCTCGAGCAGGGTATCTGGACTTATTAGAAACCAAATCATTTCGACAATCAATTGCCAAACTTAGACTTTCATCCCATAATCTAATGATAGAAAGTGGTAGACATAGACAAATTGACAGAAACAACAGGAAATGTGAGCTTTGTACTTTAAACGATTTAGAAGATGAATACCACTTTGTTATTATTTGTCCATTTTTTACCCAAATAAGAAATAAATACATTGAAAATACTACGTTAATCAACCAAATGTATTCAAATTTACAAAACTGATTGATTCTACAAATAAAAAAACCCTAACCAAACTTGCTCTTTTTTGTATATATGCTTTTAAGCTGAGAAATCAATATATGTCGAATACCAATAACTGATGTACTAATATGATAAGATTTGTATCATATATATATTATTTTATTTTATTTTTTGAATTATACTCTCTCACCATCTTAAATAGTAATTTTCTAAAAGGTTCTGTTATTTTTCAAAATGGTAGTTATATGCTGTCATTCATGTATGTTAACCATAATTTGTCTGGTTTTCCCAACTTGGATACATATCAGTATCTAACTTGGTTAAACAAGATACATTATTTAAGGAAAATCAACAAAATAACATAACCATCAATTAATAAAGGTATTTACTTTCTTCGGAAACTATAAATTGAATGATTACTATTTTCATTTTCATGTATGTTAATTATGTATGCTATGCACAATGAGCTTATATGCTTGTGTTGTAAATAAACTTCTGTTCTGTTCTGTTCTGTTCATACCGAATGTTACACAAATGTCCGGTAATTTCCGCCAATTAGCAAAATGATAACAAGAGCAGATAACAATCAAATTAGTCAACAATTAGTACGGCTTAAACAGTGGTACATTGTCTCCCCTGTTTT
This sequence comes from Serripes groenlandicus, assembly GCA_031761405.1. Taxonomy (NCBI): domain Eukaryota; kingdom Metazoa; phylum Mollusca; class Bivalvia; order Cardiida; family Cardiidae; genus Serripes; species Serripes groenlandicus. The sequence goes on from JASEVX010000016.1 coordinate 4,077,906, forward strand.
TTGCATAACTAGCATTGTGCCATATGGATAGAAAATCTCTATAATTGAATGGATAACCTATGACTAAAAGTCGAAAACATTGTGGCAAAAGAAGACATTGCTCGTTTTGTCACTAGGTTTTCAAAAAGTGCTGCAGAGGCGTTTGAAAGCGTCTATATGAGGGAAAGTGTTAATCATAGCGTTCATGTTTATTTCCTTAAAACCAGAAGTTCGTATGAAATATGTCGGTCGAAAAGAGAGCTTGTAACGTTTACTTACAGGAAATATTCAGGTGATGTATGGATGTGTGCGGTGTAACCATGACGATCACTTTCCGCCTAGATCTTCGAAATTATAAAACCACGGGATGCACTACCATTGCCCATTTATACGATGACAATACCGAAATGTAACAGGAGTATAACCTTCTTTGTCAGTCTAGATCTGATAGAGCCATAATGGTAATTTCCGGCGATTTTCTTTTTGGAATTCTAGTCTTAGCCAAACATTGATATTCAGAGAAACGTAAAAATCCCTGACCTGATAAGTTAAACGTTTAAGGACAATACATTAAAACAGTACATCTATCTTTTCTATTTCTCCCCTACTTACTGAAGTTTTTCTACTTTTCAAGGGACATAACACTCCTTTAAAATAGGGTTGCACTTACAGTTATCTGTCAATGTACACAAGGAAGTTTAACTTAATATAAACAAGAGGCGGACATTTGTTGAAAATATTCTCTTAAATTTAGATTCCAATTGAAGATCTGGTTGGATAACTCTGAGTTCTGGTGAGTAACAATACGTGTATTATTGATAAAGCACTCGTAATGTACGATTCAGTCTGAATTCTGGTGAATGACTGGTGTGTTATTCATGAATAAAAGGGTAAACAAGTGTGCAGTTGTTGTCGGTTTTAAATCATCTAAATTAACAGTATAGTAGTTGTTATCTTTCTGAAATGTTTCTCTAAATATAGTCAGAATTAATGAACTAATCTATATAATTGTTTGTAAATCGGTTATATTCTTAGTAATTGACCCTACGACCTTTTAATTTAAGCATATTCCACCGCGTGCGTACATAACAACCGTCGTTATGGTAGACAAACAAACAAGAAAATGTCGGAGAAAGTGGTGTATGGTAGTGAACTTTACACACGTCCCACCTGGTTTTTCGCTATTACGGCAGTACTATTTTGTTGAAATAAAAACAACAAGGCTTTAAATATTTTAGCAAAATGTATTTTCATGATTTCAAAATGGTTATGGATGACAACATCGTAATATTACAACAGCGAAGTGTTACGAAGCCGGCGTAGTTGGAAAAACCGCATATTTTCAGTGTTGACATTTTCGCAGACAGAGTGTTTAATGCTTTATGTTCTTGTCTAGCATTGTAGGAACAAATTATAATATTCAATATTAAATACACCTGTTACTAAATGTTTGGATTTTGATAGGCCTGTTGAGTAAAACAGTCAAGTAAACTGCACTGTCGACGATAAAATATCGTGTTACTATAAATAGAGCCATACATAGCCTCTATCTGTAGATAAACGTGACGGGTTTTCACAACGCCTTAGGTTTAAATGTCTTCTTCTTTTTTTAAATTATGTCTTACGATATGGGGCATAGGAAGATTGATGTATTGCTTTATATCTTGTATTCCCTTTTCTTCATATACATGCCGTTTTTAATATTACAGATTACTTACAATCTCTCCTTTTCCTAGAATGTTTTCAAGTTTGCCCTATTATAAGGATGATTTAAAATTATTTACAATCTGAAATAGAAATCAGGGATTGTTTACAAAGTACTTCTATTAAACCCTTTACCTGATAACGACATTTCCAAACTAAAGGTCCTGTAGATAATACTGAGACCTAACATAAAATCATTGTTTTAGGTCTCTGAGATAAGGTTAAACTTTTTAGTTCAGATTTTAATTTAATAACATTAATGGTACTTTCTCTTCTATTCACTTAGTATACTATATTCAAATTCAATTGCTACACTGGTAAACTTAATAAATGAAGCAGCAAGAATTTGACTGTTTTTCATGCTTTATCATTCTTTTATTGTCCAGGGGTTGTGAGTTCAAACCACAGCTCGGCCGACATTCTTTCCGCCGTTTGACAAAAGTCACTGTGACAAGTGTTCCTCACCAACGGGCTAATAGTCTATGTGGAAAAACAGCCAGTTGCTTGTGAAGTATGTTGTTTTAAAGAACTGGTGTGAGAAATCCAGAAAACATAATGAGTAGATGAACTGGCCGTCGCGATATGACTGAACAATTGTTCATAAACGGCTTTAACCCAATCTTTCAACTTTGGAAACCAAGCTTAAGGCATGTACAGGCATGTCAATGAATATCTGGATTAACCTGTGCAGTACCATTCTTCGCCATTCACCATTTAGTCATAACAAGTCACAGGAAACTGTACCAGTAACTATTTTGATCCTTCAACATGGATGCAATGGCAGATCTTTATGTACACTTGTTAAGATTACATCAAGGTTGGTTTGCCTTGAACCGCTCATTTTAAGAATTCATCCTTTTCCCAGAACATTTCATTGAGGATCTCAAAAAAAAACAATCATAACGTCCAAGACCGGTCTAAAATGACTCATTTGAAACTGATCTAACTTAGCACTGTTCGAAATTGATCATAAAAGGTTCAAATTATGAAAATCGGTATCGAATTGGGTCATTTTTCCACACTGACAGGTTTTACACATTCTTAGGGGTAATATATTGAAAATATATATTGAACACTATCATAGATCTTAGTTAACAAATGTGTTTCTTTATATTTTTTTATTTCTTATATTATTTTAAAGTGGTACTGAATTATATGTACAAAATATAAAACCTCTCCAACACTCTTCATATAACCTCTCCAGCAGACGACTTTTGAAAACATTATTGCAAAAGCAGAAATTACTCATGATGATTTATATATTAGACACAAAATTGAACGCAACTGTAATTTTCCCTATAAGTGCATGAAGTAATCAATGGGAAAACAGAGGAAATTAAAGCTCTCCTGTTGTTCCAGTGTTTACTTATGCAAATATTTGTATTTGAATGTAGTGAAAATTACATTATTTTAAAATTTAGTAAATTTATTTGTATGAATTTAAGTCTTTCCAAAAAAAATCAAATTTACAGTATACAAAATTGAGAAAACCCCATACAAAATATCTGAAATCTCCTTAACTCTTTCTATCATATAGACGCTTTCTGACACTCCTGCAACAGACAGCTTTTCGAAAACATGGGGGAAAAAGAAGAAATTGCTCCAAATTAGTAATTTCTCCTTTTGTCACCATGTTTTCAACTCGATCCAATGTTTTCTCTTTCATTTTGAGGGATTTTTTCTGTGCTTTTGCCTAGACCCATGAGGGCATGGGTTAAATGAAATTAATTATTTCATAATAGATCATAGATCATGAGCAATGTCTCCTTCATGGAAATATGTTCAAGTGTCTTCTGCTGCAAACAATTTGACAAGACAAAAATCATCTGTTATTCATCCATTAACCCTTTCCCACTTACAAACTCCTTTTACAGTAGATGACTTTTTGAAAACAATTGAGCAAAGGGAGTGTTCATTATGATCAATTTCTCCTTTCTTCATTAAGTGTTTCTATTCAATTCCTTTATGGAGAGTATCTATATTTCTGATCAGAAGTCTTCTGTTGCAGGTTTGTTGTATTTGGGGAAGGGTTACCGTTAAAGCCATCTTAAAATAAAATTTACCAGATAGTGTTTTCAAATATCAACTCTAAATATTACACACAGTCTCTTTCTTATGTTGGAGAAGAATAAAAGATAATTTACCAGATAGTGTTTTCAAATATCAACTCTAAATATTACACACAGTCTCTTTCTTATGTTGGAGAAGAATAAAAGATAATTTACCAGATAGTGTTTTCAAATATCAACTCTAAATATTACACACAGTCTCTTTCTTATGTTGGAGAAGAATACAAGATAATTTACCAGATAGTGTTTTCAAATATCAACTTTAATTATTACACACAGTCTCTTTCTTATGTTGGAGAAGAATAAATGATAATTTATTTTAAGTACATTTCCATATTAAAAGATGGATTATTTATTGACAAAATACCCGGAATGGTGCCTCAATAATATTTGGTCCATGCTATTTGGAATAATCCTAGAAATGTGGTATAAAAGCAATCCAAATTGCCTTAAATGATTCTGTTATCAATAGTGTAACTATTTCCATCTCAGTTGAATTTTAAGAACCTTTGTAAAAAGGTAGTATCCACAATAACATGAATGAACATATATGTTGTATAGGAAATAAGAAAATGACCTGTAATGACTTAAAATGTAATTTCTTTTTACACAATGTTTGGTTGCATGTATGGAGGAAATGTGATAATGCCCCTAGATGACAGCGTAACATGTACATACTATGAGTTGAGTGCCAACTACAAATAGTCTTTTTTTGTATAATCATGTTAACAAAAAACATATTTAAAACCCCTCAAAATTTCATGTTCCATGTTAAGGCTTTCCCACTTGCAAGCTCGTTTTGATGCATATTGAGCAGGTAATATTTGAAAACATTTCTTTTTAAGAACATTTTTTACTTTTTCACAATGTTTTAAACTCTTGATGTATTCCTTGATTATAATTTTTTCCTGCATATTTGCTGTATGTGGAAAGGGTTAATACATGAATACAATCTGTGGGAAGAAGTTATTTCCATGTAAATAGGGTCTTTGCTTGTGTCTGTCAATCTAATGTGGGCTTGGTGATAATGAACTATTGTTTCAATTTTTTCTCCTATATTCTATAATTTTACTTAGATTCATAGAGATATTTTTGCTGAAATGATTTGGAATTATTCGGCTACGCATGATAGCTCTGTTCACTGTCTGAAAGAGAGAATGTGTATAAATTTCATGTGTACAACATGACAAACTGACTCCGGACTGGCAAATGTTCAGGCATCTTCTTTTTACTGGTGGCGGATGACACATTTTTGACTTCGGGATATTTATGTCTGCTGGTAATGTATTTTGATTCCCTTCTGTTGAACTGGTCAGATCATTGATATGCTAAAACAGAAACATGTTAAGAATTCAGCTGCAACTGAATTTACTATGTTATCAAAGATTATTTGAGCTTGTATATATTGGAAAAATTTCAAAATGGCATTTTTGAAGAGTGCTGGTTCTGATCATGCTCTCAAATTTACTTAATTTCATCAGAATCTACACAATTTGGAAATAACAATCTCGAGTTATTATGAACATAAGTGTGGATGGTTCAAGTCTTGATCACACTGGGCAGATGCACATGCTGATCTGGATCTTCACTGTTAACAAAAGTCAACCAGTACCCCAATTTCCAAAGTACAATCTCGTGATACAGGAAAACTTATAAAACAAATGTAAATACATTATTTGTTTTCAAAATGGAATTTTGTTTCTAAAGACAGATATATTTTACTTTCATCTTGCATAATTTAATGACTGTCCTATGTACGAGTCCTATGTATCTGTTTTTTTTATATTTAATTCCAGTACATGAAACTTTGAAATGAAGACTTGGTTTTAAAAAACACATTTTCCCGAATCTTACTATTGTCAGACAAGGTAAAATTCCATGATAAAAGGAGCACGTAACATGAATACGTTTTGAAGAATGTGTGTTCTATATAAATGGAAGTTACGGGAATAGTAATCACAGCGAATATGTTTTACAAAACGTCATGGTTGCCCCACCCACATGTTAATGCGTGTGCAAGCCAAGCCCTACCGATTAAAAATAAAATGACACCAACAAATACAGCTCTTCAAACTGATTTTAGTTACCTTGGTCAAAACGCATCTGTTTGAATTCATTCTGTCGATGGTAAGGTGAGTATGAGATATTCCAGACAACTTTATCAACCTCAAACATTTTTCTCAGTTTGTCTACGTCTACAATACAACAGCATTTAAACGTTCTGGGTATCTGTCATCACCCAAACCAACCCCCGAGGAACAACTTTTGTTTATCTTATTAAGTTGGAGTGGTTATCTTTCAATAATACTTCAGTGAAATTCATAATTTCTGTTTCTATAACTTTCTGTCGTTGTTAGATAAGCTTGGTTGTATGTCTTATAAAGGAATCCGCCGTGGTCGAGTGGTTAGCGTCGGGGATATGAAACCGGGTGTCCCGCGTTCGATCCCCAGTCGCGGCACGACGGTCATGGTGGAGTGCCCTTGGGCAAGGCACATTTTCTAGCCTAGTACTGGTTTGTTTTCCCAGGGATCATGAATAAGTGAACTGGTGCCTTGATATAACTGAAATAATGTTGAAAGCGGCGTAGAACCCCAATAAAACAAAACAAAAAGTTTGTGAATAAATTGTATTAGTAACTGGGCAAATGATATAACATGAACTAACACACAGCAGAAATAGTTTGTTTGATTGATTGGCTGTAATATAACATGAACTGACACACCGCAGAAATAGTTTGTTTGATTGATTGGCTGTAATATAACTTGAACTGACACACCGCAGAAATAGTTTGTTTGATTGATTGGCTGTAATATAACATGAACTGACACACCGCAGAAATAGTTTGTTTGATTGATTGGCTGTAATATAACATGAACTGACACACCGCAGAAATAGTTTGTTTGATTGATTGGCTGTAATATAACATGAACTGACACACCGCAGAAATAGTTTGTTTGATTGATTGGCTGTAATATAACATGAACTGACACACCGCAGAAATAGTTTGTTTGATTGATTGGCTGTAATACGAAAAAAAACCATGAATGGGTTATTTCGCTTATAGGTAACAGGTGTGAGATTTTTTTTTTTTTTTTTTCAATACCCATGAAGGTTTCTGAAATGAAACTGGAAAAATTCAATGGGGGCCGCCATTTTGGATATGTTTAAAATGCGGCCGGTCCGACGTATAAACACAGTTTAAAAAATATTGTCGTCTAGTCAATCATTATTAATTCTAAATCGATGTTTAAGGTAATAAAAGAACTGCGTAATTTCGTGTGAACTAACAATTTTAAGAAAAAGCGAAAAATGCGTGGAACTGAGAATGAAATATTGTGATCCAGTTTGTCAAAATAGCCGACTAGTACCGTACTAATCAAGATGATCTAGACGCACGCCATTTACAGTTAAGCGCTTTACAGACACAACGAAAAATTGCCGTTTGAAGCCTTACATTTTACTGTATCCCCAATAATGACGACTTGAGACGTATCTGGTGAAATATTTAAATAGAAACAACTCCAATTTATCGTCTAAAGTGTTGGTAAGTAGGCCTAACATTATATTGTAGAGATGTCGGCAGTCTTCGCGAAAATCTTCAATCATGACTGTCGGACAACAAATTCTTCGAACTGACAAATATTCCAACACATTCTCAATTTCAACCATCTGATTATTTTTACAACCTGGACTACACTACATTTACATTACAGTTGGGAATTATGCAATAAGATATAGTGAAAGAGAGTGGGATACATTTTAATTAAATCGTGGTACTGTGGCAAATATACAGTGTAGCGAATCCGACTTGTTATAGTTAACCAAAGTTGTGTCCCTTTGTTTAATTGGATCCATTTGTATAAACAAGTCAACAACAAAATAATTCTGGTTAGTACTGGTTTAAATATCCTATAAACTAAAGCCTTGAGATTTTTCAGAATCAGATACATGCATATATGGTCATTGCTCACAATGCATACCCAGCCTGTTGTTTATTTTGTTTATAATTTACCCTTTCCCACATACAATAAAGCTGCAGCAGACGACTTTGAAGTTATCAAGTCCGAAAGATGGGAAAAATCTCAAAATGATAGTATGAATATTGAATAGAGTTTAAATCATTGTGACAAATGGAGAAATTGTGAAATTGCTCATGATACCATTTGCCACTATGATTTCAAAAGTTGTCTGCTTCAGAGGCGTCAGAAAGTGTCTACATGAGGGAAACGGTTAAAGCCTTAGTAAATTTTTAAGGTAAATGCACCAGAAGCTTATTAAAACATCGAGTAAGTACCTTGTCAATGTCCGTGAACAGGCTGTAGTATTAATCTAGATACCGCTAACCAATTGTTCAAATTAGCTAAATTAGCTATCACGTGAGTCTACAGCAGTACATTAAGAAGCAAAAACCAAATGAAAAGTATTTGTAGACAAAGACCATGGCTGTATTCATATTAAACTAACTAACCGAACACTAGATCATGTGCTATTAAAAGCTATTATTAAACTGGTTGATCCAGTTAACAAAATCCTAGTGTAAATACTGGTGTATTGCTATTTCGAGGGAGTATTGAGAGAGGGAGACCCGTGTTATCGTCAAGCTTTTTTATAAATTGTCTATTAGTAATATATCTATTTACATTTGAAACTTATTTTCAACAATTGAGTATATGATGGGTAAATCAACAATTTCTCTCATGTCACATTCTTTATGTATTAAAATCCATCAAGGGGCTTGTGAATTGTTCCCAACTTCACATGTAATCACATGAGTGTGGTATTTCAATGGTTAGATATTAATATTTTTCTGATTATGTAAGATATGATTCAACATTGTGTAATCACACAGGAAACTTATTATACTTATGACAAACATTAAATTTTGTTTCTAGCTATGTTTTTTATTTATATTTCAGGTATATTCAGGCCACTTAATTTGTGTTCGACCAAGCAAGAAAAACCAATTTCCTGTCCCTGATATGGGTTATTTTAAATAGTAGACAACACCAGCAAGAAGACCTTGTAAGACGGGCAATTGAACTCAATGTCCCTGTACAGCTCGATACAGAAAAAGATGAAGAGGCGTTAATTCCCATCATGGAATGCGATAATGAGTCAAACCTGTCCTACACAGCCTACATTGGACCTCGTTTAGTGACCACTTATATACACATTACTAAGAATTCAGAAATTTCTAAATTAGTTTTTGCTGGGTGATAAAATTATGGCTGTGAGTTGTTTTACTATAGCCGGTGATTTTTGTGCTAACATTCTAGATTTCATGAAGGGAAGGAAACAACTTTCATAAGCAGAGACAATAGAAACTTGATGGATCTGACAGCTATTGTCGGAGCATATTCATGTAGTGCTGGTAAATTTGTGATTAAAAAACTCTGAAAACAGAGCTTGGCATATACTTACAAACTTGTTGAGTTGCTTTTTGTTCAGATACCCAGTGAAATAGCCCATTTTACCATTCTTGTTTTGCTTTAAATAGTGTGGGTTGAGTGTTTCTGACCAAAAGTGCACATGGATATAATTAATATGAAGTACAAATAAAACACATCATACATTTGTTTGTAGGCTTAACTCTTACAAATTTATTAAAACTGTAATATTTGGACAAACACATTTAAAAGATTGGTTTTTAATATTGGAATCACAATCAAATGTCAAATATTGCAGATCCTGACAAGATAGCTCTTAAACTATCTGCTCTGGATATGTGATAATTGTAGATGCTGTTAAGTGTAGTCAGATTGTGAGGTATCATAAAATAGTATCTTGTGAACTGCAGGACAAGGATTTACAAGTGCTCACAATTGTCAATGCCACCTTCTAAACCATAGTGTGAACATAGATCCTGCCTTCCAAGACCACTACCATATAATGGAATTTCAATAGGTGTTAAACACTGCAAATCACTGCGTGTCACTACCTTACCAAGAAGGTTATCATTATGTATTGGTGGGGTTATTGGGTCACCACAACTGTATTCATACTCACTTAATAAAATGGAAAGGGATACTGCTTGTCTTTCAGTTAGTTTGTACTTGCAGTAAATAATATAGCAACCTAGGCTTCTGACATTCCACATGTAACAACAGATCTGTCATTTTGTGTTGTGCACATGCTATAATCACCAAATAATGGTTCTTCGATTAAGTTGACAGCTACTTGTTCTGTATCTGGTACAACAGTCTCATCCTCCGATAAAACTGTTGTGCATGAAAGTAATATTTCAACCAGAACTTGTAATACTATTAGTAGTGCTTGGTGAATGTTTTAGCTTATTAATAAGTATACTATATATGTTTGAATGTATAACCTCATGTTGACTAGGCCTCAGTTTTTTTTATGTACTTCATATCTGTTGGTGGACCGTGGTATTGTTCTTTCTTTTAACTATATATTAACATTTGTTGTTCCCTGTTTAACACTGCATAATACGGTATAAAGAAAACACTTGACAAGCTTGCTATTTAAGATGTAGCATTCATGTTAATATATATAAAGAATGCTTATCAGTTTGATTGATTGAATAGAAATTCTGTTCATATACAAAGTAAAAACTTTCTGAAGGTGTTATAAATGGAAAACTGTTTGCATTCTGTGTTGGATTCAAATGCCAAGTTTGTCATTCTTTAATATATTAAATTACAGGGTGATTTTGCACTGCTTCATTAAAAACTAGTACTTCTGTAGCTTTTACAATGGGTTTGCAAAAGGAATAACTAACTTTGCTAGTAGTATTTAGTGTTTTAATACACTATGTTTTATAAACCAGACAGCATGCACAGCTTTTTGTATCAACTACGTTCTTAAAACTACTCGTAGCGATAAAACCGGAAACCATTCACCGCTATTTTCGTACCATTTTTTTTCGTCCTGAACATTTTCGTATTGATTATTTTCGTAACAATTTTTTTTTTTTTTTTTTTTTTTTTTTTTTTTATTTTTTTTTTTTAAAAACATGAAAAAATGTTTTAGGGTCGGGCTGAATAATTAGGGTCGGTCGGGAAACCGGAACCACACAATCAATTTATCATGGCCTAATAGTCATTGAAAATAATAAATACTATTCTTTTAAGGACAGCAGTATTCAGAGAATCAATGATTGAAGAGGACACTTTAGATAAGATAATTCTGATTAACACTGAAAGTGTTTCATTTTTTATTCATGGACTCATAATAAATCATATGAAATAAATCCAATCATAGCTGTTATCATTTAACACATGAAGCAAATAAACTGAAAAATAAGCAAATTCTTAAAAAATTTGTAGCATATTTAGCATTTTCTCACATAAATCAGACTACAGCTGCAGACCTATTTGAAAACAACTCTGCAAAAACCTGTGCAACATCTATCAAAGGCCATGTAATAATTGTATACAATAGAAAACATTATGACAAAAAGAGAAATTACTTGTCATGATTTTCTGATTTTACAACAATGTTATTTAAAGTTATAACTTCATCATTTTAAGTCATCTGCATGTGGGACAGGGTTAAACACTTATACATGCTTGAACATATAGCTTTGGGAAAAAACAATATATATTGTGACAAATGATAATTTGATGTTATTCCTGAAAAGAAAATATTTTTGGAAAGGAAGAAATTCATCATTATCAGCATGTTCTCCTTTTCCAACAATTTTCGAGAAAAAATTGGAATGCATCTCCTAATATAATATCTGTCCATAGAAAACTTTTTAAGGATGGAAGAATTTTTTCTAATAGGAGAAATTTCTCCTTCCCTACAATTATTCAAGAAGTTGTCTGCTACTCTTCCACAGCCAAGCATTACAAGTTTTGAGCATTTTAATTTAACCTGTTACCTTAAAGTAAATTTTGTACATGTAAATTATTTTTAGATTCTTTCTTAGTTATCCTTTCCCACATACCGACGCTACGTCAGAAGTAGTCTGTTAGTGGTAAAGGGTTAAACATTTTCTACATGTAGATGCTTTCTGATGCCTCTGCAGCAGACAAATTTTGAAAACATTATTGCAAATGGAGAAATTGCTAAAAATTGGCAATTTCTCCTTTTGCCACAATGTTTTCATCTCTATTAAATTAATTGAGATTTTCAGTATTTTTAGCCCACCTATGCATGAAGTGCAAGGTGAGCTTTTGTGATCGCTCACCGTCCGTCGTCCGTCCGTTTACGTTTTCCTACAAACGACTTCTCCTCCTAAACCAATTAACCAAATTCAAAATAATTTTACAGGAATGTTCCTTGGGTAGATCTCTTTCAAACTTGTTCAAAGAATTCTATTCCATGCAGATCTTTGGTTGCCACGGCTACAAAAAAAGGGGAAATTAACCAAAACTTAAAAAATCTTCTTGTCTGAAAGTAGAAAGCCTTTGATATTTGGTATGTAGCATCATCTAGTGAACCTCTACCAAGATTGTTCAAATTTCCGGGGGGTCACTTGCTTTTTCATAGACTCATATAGGGAAAAAACTTTAAAAATCTTCTTGTCTAAGAGTAGAGGGCCCAGGCCTTTGATATTTGGTATGTAGCATCATCTAGTGGACCTCTACTAAGATTGTTCAAAATGACCCCTCCCCTGGGGTCTATTGTTTTACATAGACTCATATAGAGAAAAAACTTAAAAAATCTTTTTGTCTAAAAGTAGAGGCCCCAGGCCTTTGACATTTAGTATGTAGCATCAAGTAGTAGTGGACTTCTACCAAGATTGTTCAAATAATAGCCCTGGGGTCAAAAATGACCCCTCCCCGGGGGTCACTTGTTTGACATAGATAGGGGAAAAACTAGAAGGCCCAGGCTTTTGATATTTGGTATGTAGCATCATTACATCTAGTGGACTTCTACCTAGATTGTTCAAATTATAGCGCTGGGGTCAAAATTGACCCCTCCCCAGGGATCACTTGTTTTACATAGACTGATATAGGGAAAAAACTTAAAAAGTCTTCTTGTCTAAAAGATATTTGGTATGTAGCATCATCTAGTGAACCTCTACCAAGCCTGTTCAAATAATAGCCCTGGGGTCAAAAATGACCTCTCTCCGGGGGTCACTTGTTTTACATAAACTCATATGCGGAAAAAACTTTAAAAATGTTCTTGTCTAAAAGTAGAAGGCCCAGGCCTTTGATATTTGGTATGTAGCATCATTGTGGACCTCTACCAAGATTGTTCAAATTATAGCCTTCGGGTCAAAAATGACCCCATCCCGGAGTCCCTTGTTTTACATAGACTCATTTAGGGGAAAAACTTTAAAAATCTTCTTGTCTAAGAGTAGAGGTCCCTGGCCTGTGATATTTGGTATGTAGCATCATCTAGTGGACCTCTACCAAGATTGTTCAAATTATAGCCATGGGGTAAAAAATGACCCCTCCCTCTGGTCACTTGTTTTACATAGATAGGGAAAAAACTTTAAAAACTTTCTTGTCTAAAAGATATTTGGTATGTAGCATCATCTAGTGGACTTCTACCAAGATTGTTCAAATTATAGCACTGGGGTCAAAAATGAGCCCTCCCCGGGGGTCACTTGTTTTTCATAGACTCATATAGGGGAAAAAACAGGTGAGCAATATAGGACCATTATGGTCCTCTTGTTAATTATACATGTACATATATATACCATATAGTACTTTCTCTTTACTTAACTCTTTCCAACCTGGAACAATTCTTTAGCAAACCACTTTAAAAACATTTTGGTTTTATTTTGGAAAATGTATTAATAGGAAAGTGTAATTATTTGATAGAGTAAACAAATTGTGATAAAGGGGGAAATTGTTCATCATGAACATTATGTCCTTTTGTCACAATATTTTTCAAAAATGTTCTTATGCAGAGGTGGCAGAAAGCATCTACATGTCGAAAAGGATTAATCCTTAACCACTTACAGACTACTTCTGATGTATCCAATGAAATGAACACATAAATTTCTCATTATGAATATTTTTTATTTTCCAACTAAGATTTTAGTAATCACCTTCAAATTCCTTGTATGTGAAAATGGGTAAATAAATGCTTCTCTTATGCCATTTTATCATAAATATTAGGTTATTTTTCAAAGCTTTGTGTGTAAAATATTTTCTTTCACAATATCTACAACAATTAAAGTTAAGATTTGAGCTTTAATGTTACACTTTTACTTTTCAGCTCACTTGTGCACGAAGTGCTCAATGTGAGCAATTGTGATCACATTTTGTCCTGCGTCTGTCCGTCGTCAACAATTGTCTTGTTAACACTCTACAGGCTACGTTTTGCATCAGATCTTCATGAAAATATATCAGAACATTTATCTCTATCAGATCTTGGACAAGTTAGAATATGGGTCATATTGGGTCAGAAACTTGGTCACTAGGCCAAATTGAAAGGAAATCGTGTTAACACTCTGGATGCTGCATTTTTAACTTGAGCATGTTCAAACCTTTTCAGTTGTTTGTCTTGATGATATGTAGTCCCTATTTCAAATATTGGTCATATCTTTTTTAAAAACTAGGTCACTAGGACATATTGAAGGAAAATCGAGTTAACACTGTAGAAGCCGAATTTTGCTTCAGCATCTTCAAATTTTGTCAGAATGTTTCTCTGAATAATATCTAGGCCAAGGTCGAATATGAGTCATGCCTGATCAAAAACTAGGTCACTAGGCCAAATTGAAGGAAAAAGTTGTTAAAACTCTGGAGGCTGCATTTCTACTATGACCAAGTTGAAACTTTGTCAGAAGGATTGTCTTGATGATATCTAGTCAATGTTCGAATATGGGTCATATCAGGTAAAACAAAAAATAGGTCAAGAGGCCAAATACAGGAACATCTTGTTAACACTGGAGGTTGCATTTTAAATCTTTGTCAGAATAATTGTCTTGATGTGTTTTGCATTAGAAATCATTCAGGTGAGCGATCTAGGGCCATACTGGCCCTCTTGTTTAAAGATCAATTTCAAACCAAAGGCTCAAGGTGTTCCATTGTGATCACTCACTGTACGGCGTACTTCAAACGGTCAAATATTCTCTGAAACTGCTGATGCGATATTAACCAAACTTGACATGAATGTTACTTTGGTGACCCTCATTAAAAATTGTTCAACAATTTATATTATACCTATAAATTGGTTTGCTGCGGTTTCAGAATGGGGTGGAAATTGCAAAACTTTATAAATTGTTCTCCTGTGAATCCGCTTTTTCGAATTCCAAGATGTTCTATGGGTGACCCTCTACAAAATGGTTCAAGACATATTGATTGGGTGAAAAGGGTAGTCACCAAGTGGCATCAGAAAAGGGGCTGGAATAATCGTCTATTTTAGGGATAGAATTAAACAGAAATGTGACCCCCTACAATATTTGTACCAGCCTTTCAGACCGGTTTCAAAAGGTAGTCGCCAGGTGACATCAGAAAAGGGCTGAAAAGAAGAAATTACCCAACGACCCCCGTCTAGTCAAATACTTTTAAAAATCAACTGTAATTGCCAAATTATGCTGTTTAATTTTAAGTGTTTTTTTCGTAAATAGGTAGCACCTATAGATATATTATAACATGAACTGACACACAGCAGAAATAGTTTGTTTGATTGATTGGCTGTAATATAACATGAACTGACACACCGCAGAAATAGTTAGTATGATTGATTGGCTGTAGCGACATTTTAAACAGGCGAACATTTAACAGGAAACACGTTTTTCAGTTAATATGCAAATGCTGTAGTGTACGATTCTCCTGCTGATAATATATATGCCGTTCCACGAGAAAACCAACATTGTGGACTCTGCGTAAAGTATCGACCCGGATCAGTCTAAGCATGCTGCGCCATTTAACCTCTTTTCGACTCCTGTGGATTTTTGTTTCAAGAATCATTACTCTATACCTCTATCCCCCTGAGACGAAATGTGTCGACCCGGATTAGTGTGCGCGGACTTATCTACATCTATACATTACGCAGGCTGATATTATGATCAATACGTGACTTATAGGCCCAACGCAGCCGGGTGTGTTTATTGTATTAATAGTTGTATGTAATTGTTAAACACATGTCACTCTAATAAAATATATCTTACCTTACATTACGCAGAGTCCAAACTATTGGTTTCCTCGTGGAACGGCTAATTTATAATGAGGTTAAGGTTTTCTACGCAAAAAACAACCCGGACAATCATACCCTCCATATCTTATATAACAACCCGGACAATCGTACCCTATATACCTTATATAACAACCCGGACAATCGTACCCTACATACCTTATATAACAACCCGGACAATCGTACCCTACATACCTTATATAACAACCCGGACAATCGTACCCTACATACCTTATATAACAACCCGGACAATCGTACCCTACATACCTTATATAACAACCCGGACAATCATACCCTACATACCTTATATAACAACCCGGACAATCATACCCTACATACCTTATATAACAACCCGGACAATCGTACCCTACATACCTTATATAATAACCTAGCCAATCGTACCCTACATACCTTATATAACAACCCGGACAATCGTACCCTACATACCTTATATAACAACCCGGACAATCGTACACTACATACCTTATATAACAATCGTACCCTACATACCTTATATAACAACCCGGACAATCGTACCCTACATACCTGATATAACAATCCGGACAATCGTACCCTACATACCTTATATAACAACACGGACAATCGTACCCTACATACCTTATATAATAATCAGGACAACCGTAACCTACATACCTTATATAACAACCCGGACAATCGTACCCTACATACCTGATATAACAGCCCGGACAATCGTAACCTACATACCTTATATAACAACACGGACAATCGTACCCTACATAAAACCAACCTTAACCTAATTATTACGCGTGAGAAAAATAATTATATTCGTACTAAGGATCCAAATTACAGCTGTTTAACGGAGGTTTAATGAAACCTGTTGGAAAATGCAAACTGTGCACATCCCGATCAGACTGCGCAGATGCACTGGCTGATCTGATTCTTCATTTGTCGCAGATGTCATACGGCAGGTTTTCCCAGAGCGCCGCTCACTTTTTACTTTATGTTACAAAGTCAAAAGAAAGATCAGCGATCAGTGACGATCCCGAATAGATGGTGTGTATACACTGAACGGGTGATATTCAATCGTTTAAAGGCGATAGATAGCTTTACTCAAAATGCAGCCTTTAACATGTGAGATGAAATTATCCTATAATGAACTTAATTTCTGACGCCTCTGCAGCAGACGGCTTTTGGAAAATAAAGTGACAAAAGGAGAAATTGCTCAAAACGAGCAATTTCTCCTTTTGCCACAATATTTTCCACTTTTAGTCATAGATTATCCATTCAGTTATAGAGATTTTCTATTTTTTGACAAAATATGTTCAAAGTCGTCTGCTGCAGAATTGACGTATTAGGGAAAGGGTCAACCATTCACACACACACACACACACACACACACACACAAACACACTGAGGAAAGATAAAAAATAAATCGGGTCAATCATGCAGTTTTATCAGGGTTGTAGCCATATTTATATCTATGGGTAAATAATCTCTCTTATTAAATATTAGACATGTGACACCACGTACCCTTCGTGCACACAGCTGATATGAAGGGCGAATTTCCCCTACATCGATCCCTCTAATCGACTTTATTATTATTTCAGATTCAGGTATACGTGAAGATTTTAATGATGGCAAGCAATGTATCTATAGACACAGGATCGGATGAGACGTCTTTCCATGAATGTGACGTTTGTAAATACCAGAATACGACTTGCGAGGCGGTGTCATACTGTACCAGCTGTGATGAGTATCTGTGCAAGGCTTGTACAAAAGCACACACAGGTTCGAAACTCACCAGGAACCACAAGCTACTAACGTCTGTAGATACAGTCCTTATTGCCAACAGTCGGGTTTCTCTCCAGACCACGGGACTGACTGACGGACATGGGTCATGCGGTGGTATTTCATACAGTAGACAAACTCAGAAGTCTTTGATAAACATGTCCATATCGGCTAAACGTGACATCGATGTTGGATCTTATGGGGTATACGGGTGTACTTTCATGCCTGACGGACATCTTGTCCTGTGTTGTCGTAATGAGGGTCTCATACTACTTAATGAAGACGTCACTTTCAAGTCCTGGTTAGATGTGAGAGCAGACCGTGTAGCAAGCATCAATCATAATGAGATCGTGATAGCCGCTTTCGGTGAGAAACAGATCCAAAAAGTGGTGCTTCTTCCATCGATGGAGGTGATCAAAACGATGAGGATGGATAAAGACTGTTATGGTGTTGCTGTGTCTGGTGAGGAGATCTACGTGACCTGTTATGAATATGAAGGTCTTGGAGAGGTACGTGTCCTCAACTTGAATGGCGAAGAAAAGCGTAGACTGGGTATGGATAATGGTGAATTTATGTTTGAATGGCCCAACTATGTGACCGTCAACAAGGACGGGAGTAAAGTGTTTGTATCAGATTCGGACACTCACAGTGTGACGTGTCTTGATAAACAAGGTCATGTGATATACCAGTATTCAGACACAGACTTGCATGATCCAGCAGGAATGTACGTAGATCATGAAGATAACCTGTTAATCTGTGGTTGTGGTAGTAACAGTGTACATGTAATCGAACAATATGGCAGAAAAGGGAAGATTGTATTGTCAGACGGTATGAAGTCCCCACGGTGTACAGCGTTCAGACAGAGTGATGGTTGTCTGGTGGTAGGAACGAGCGCTGGTTATACTAAATCACTGATCAGTTTTACCGCGAAATAACTATACGTGTCAATATTTTATTAACTCAATACCACTAGTTTTTTATATGTCAATAGTTTGTTGACTCTATCACTAGGTTTGTTTTATGTCAAAACAGGAACCACGACACGGAATAAATTCCTTCGCGATTGTAAAACACTGCAAAACTCAGATCAGCATGTGTCTACTCGCAGTCTATTCATGTTATTTGATGTTCGCTATGCATTCCTGCAAACGTTAGCAAAGCATATTTATATAAACACTTTTGGAATATATAAAATATTTTTATAATTCTTTGTTTTAATGCAGTAACATGTCTTTGTGTAAGCTGTCATGTTTGTCATGTCACTTTGTAAATATGTTTGTAAATATGGTGTAAACGGGCCGGAGGCCTTAATACTTTACCAATAAACTTTGAAACTTTGAAACTTTGATATAATACGTTACTCACTGTCTTATTAAGATCCTCACTGTTTGTCAGTACGTCAAATTAAACGTCTATATACAGAAGGATGGAACACCTAGGCAAACTAATGGATTCTCTTATAGCAGAGAAAAACAGTGTAGAAAAAATGAGATCAATCTCCTATTTTGCGTAGTTTCTCCTTTTCCCACAACGTATATAATAATATACATCTATAACATATACGTGAACACTATTCAGATCGTTCAAAAAACGTCTTTTGAAATTTAAGTATCACCGAATAATCTTTGGTACTTGACTTTGAAACAAACGATGTTTGAAAAGAAAATGGAATCAATTAGAAACGTTTTAATTGACATGTTTACCCTATCGAGATATTATTATTGATTCTGTATATGTCATGTTTCGAAAAGAAAGTTTAAAAAAGCCTTTCACGTGACAGTTTAACTCCTTCAATAGTCTTGTGAATTAGCTCTTGATATGAGCCTTCCCGCGAGAAAACCAACACATTGGCCTCTGCGTAATGTATCGACCTAGATCAACCTGCGCAGTCCGCGCAGACTGATCCAGGTCGACACAGTCCGTCTCAGGGGGATAGTGATAAAGAGTAATGATTCCTGAAACAGAAAATTCACAGGAGGCAAAGAGTGTCTATCCGGGTAAACCTGCTCGGCATGCTTAGGCTGATCCGGATCGATACATTACGCCGAGTCCACAATGTTGGTATTCTTGCGGGACGGCTCATATGTTAAAGTTCATAGTTATTAAACAGATAACTGGCTAAACTGTTAACTCCGTTATTATAGCCGACTTAAACTGCAGCGAAAGATCAGAATGTGAAAGATATGGACTGCTCTTGGTATAACCTTTTCACGACAGTTGTTTATAGATAAAGTAAGAAGAGGGCCAGATTTAAAAATACGTAGTTCATGTATTTAATAATATATATTCGGAAAAGAAACTGTCATTTATCTAATCATTAAATAAAAGTATAACAACACTGATTACACTCTTACACTCGTACCAGATCGATGTTTCTTTCATAATAACAAGGGAACAATATTTGAGCCGTCCCGTGAGAAAACAAACATTGTGGATTCTGCGTAAAGTATCGACCTTGATCAGCTTTAGCATGCCGCACAAGATAGCCCGGACAGACACGTTTCGCCTCCTGGGGATTTTCTGTTACAGGAATACTTACTCTATACATCTATCCCCCTGAGACGGAATGTGTCGGCCTGGATCAGTCTGATCTTAGTCGATATATTAAGCAGAGTCCTTAATGTCGATGTTATCGCGGGACGGCTCATGTTACCATGTACCGAAGGATAACTGCTTTTGTTAATTGCGCATTTTATCATTGATTACCCCCCTTTATCAAAATTCTACATGTTGTCATTTGACGACTGGACCGACATAAGAAGAGGCGAAGGTAGCACGATATCAGAGAAGAAAGTGTTAGGAAATACATAAATACTGTTTAAACGGCATTGTACCAAATCATACTAACACCTCTGTTAAATTGTAGTACAAGGAGTGTTCAGTTGGTTTCAAAGACGGTCTGGTCTGCCAATGAAGGGAAAATGGGCTCGAAGTAAATATCAATGCCGCACCACGAAGATCAACCTTCATGATTTTGCGATAAATGAGGAAAAGAGCCAAGCTAATCTACGCCCCCGCCCAATTCAATGTGTTTAACCATTCACCAAATAGACATTTAAAGTTTCAAGAAACGTATGACAACAGTAAGTGTACCTTTTGATTAGATAGCATGGGTGTACCGACACGTGTAAATGAGGTACGTGATCGTCAGGTCCTCAGATATCCGTCTTCTATCAGATGAATTAACCAACTCCTGACGAAATACTAGAGTGACAGTCCCATTGGTATAACCCGATATTTATCGCGATACCAATACAGGAGGGATATAGCAGGTTCCGCTCTTTTTGACGGTAAGGGATCTGGGTCCGAACTAATCGGCGAAAAATTGAAGGGTAAGATTGAGCGAAAAACATATGGTTGTCTTTTCGCAGAGCGCCGCGCATATTACTATAAACCAATAATTGAGCCGTCCCGAGAGAAAACCAACATTGTTGACTCTGCGTAAAGTACCGACCTGGGTCAGCCGAAGCATGGCGCGCAGGCTAACCCGGCCAGACAATTTTCACCTCCTGTGGATTTTCTGTTTGAGGAATCATTACTCTATACCCCTAAGGCGGATGTGTTGGCTCAGATCAGTCTTGTCGGACAGCGCAGGCTGATCTGAGTCGATACATTACGCAGAGTCCACAGTGCTAGTTTTCTCGCGGGACGGCTCTTATATAAAGGCTGGGACAAGTGTAAGAACATTATGAAAACCAATCGATGCAAAAAGAACCCTAATAGTCTAAGGTTTGTATAGCATTCTACGCCGCTTTCAACATTAAGTCAGTAATAAAACGACAGTTCTTGTAAGTTACCGATACTACTGGCACAGATTTACTGACACGAGCGCGTCAGTCGAAATGAGTTCCCCGCAATCCTGACCACCAATGAGGGAATGTCATTACTACCATGTTGTAGTCTTCGGTAAAACCCGGCCTTGGATAAAAAACGTGAACTACCGCGACTGAAGCGGAAAGCTTAACCACTATACCACCAATGCGATTAGATCGTTAATACACTTGCGATAGCTCGAACACGTGTTCATTCTAAAAATATGTTTAATTCAAACATGTGTTAATTCGAAAATAGTATTTAACTCGAACATGTGTTAATTCGAAAAATATGTTCAACTCGAACACGTGTTAATTCGAAAAAAGTGTTTAACTCGAACACGTGTTAATTTGAAAAAAGTTTTTAACTGAAACACGTGTTAATTTGAAAATAGTGTTTAACTCGAACAAAAGTTAATTAAATAAAAGTGTTTAACTCAAACATGTGTTAATTCGAAAATAGTGTTTAACTCAAACACGTGTTAACTCGAAAATATTGTTTAACTCTAACACATGTTAATTCGAAAATAGTGTTTAACTCAAACACGTGTTAATTCGAAAATAGTGTTTAACTCCAACTCATGTTAACTCGAAAATAGTATTTAACTCGAACACAGTTTATTCGAAAATAGTGTTTTACTCGAACACGTGTTAATTCGAAAATAGTGTTTAACTCCAACACGTGTTAATTCGAAAATAGTGTTTAACTCCAACACGTGTTCACTCTTAAATAGTGTTTTACTCGAACACGTGTTAATTCGAAAATAGTGTTTAACTTGAACACGTGTTAATTCGAAAATAGTGTTTAACTCGAACATGTGTTTATTCTAAAATAGTGTTTAACTCAAACACATGTTAATTCGAAAATAGTGTTTAACTCGAACACGTGTTAATTCGAAAATAGTGTTTAACTCAAACACGTGTTAATTCGAAAATAGTGTTTAACTCCAACTCATGTTAACTCAAAAATAGTGTTTAACTCGAACACGTGTTAATTCGAAAATAGTGTTTAACTCGAACATGTATTTATTCGAAAATAGTGTTTAACTCAAACATGTGTTAATTCGAAAATAGTGTTTAACTTGAACACGTGTTAATTCAAAATAGTGTTTAACTCCAACTCATGTTAACTCGAAAATAGTGTTTAACTCGAACACGTGTTAATTCGAAAATAGTGTTTAACTCAAACACGTGTTAATTCGAAAATAGTGTTTAACTCAAACACGTGTTAATTCGAAAATAGTGTTTAACTCCAACTCATGTTAACTCGAAAATAGTGTTTAACTCGAACACGTGTTAATTCGAAAATAGTGTTTAACTCGAACATGTATTTATTCGAAAATAGTGTTTAACTCAAACACGTGTTAATTCGAAAATAGTGTTTAACTCAAACACGTGTTAATTCGAAAATAGTGTTTAACTCCAACTCATGTTAACTCGAAAATAGTGTTTAACTCGAACACAGTTTATTCGAAAATAGTGTTTTACTCGAACACGTGTTAATTCGAAAATAGTGTTTAACTCCAACACGTGTTCACTCTTAAATAGTGTTTTACTCGAACACGTGTTAATTCAAAAATAGTGTTTAACTTGAACACGTGTTAATTCGAAAATAGTGTTTAACTCGAACATGTGTTTATTCTAAAATAATGTTTAACTCAAACACATGTTAATTCGAAAATAGTGTTTTACTCCAACACGTGTTAATTCGAAAATTGTGTTAATTCGAAAATAGTGTTTAACTCGAACACGTATTAATTCGAAAATAGTGTTTTACTCGAACACGTGTTAATTTAATAAAAGTGTTTAACTCAAACACGTGTTAACTCGAAAATAGTGTTTTACTTGAACACGATTAATTCAAAAATAGTGTTTAAGTCGAACACGTGTTAATTCGAAAATAGTGTTTAAATCGAACACATTTTAATTCGAAAATAGTGTTTAACTCCAACACGTGTTAACTCGAAAATAGTGTTTTACTCAAACACGTGTTAATTTGAAAACAGTGTTTAACTCGAACACGTGTTAATTCGAAAATATTGTTTTACTCGAACACAGTTAATTCGAAAATAGTGTTTTACTCGAACACGGTTAATTCGAAAATAGTGTTTTACTCAAACACGTGTTAATTCGAAAATAGTGTTTTACTCGATCACGGTTAATTCGAAAATAGTATTTTACTCGAACACGGTTAATTCGAAAATAGTGTTTTACTCGAACACGGTTAATTCGAAAATAGTGTTTTACTCGATCACGGTTAATTCGAAAATAGTATTTTACTCGAATATGGTTAATTCGAAAATAGTTTTTTACTCGAACACTGTTAATTCGAAAATAGTGTTTTACTCGAACACGGTTAATTCGAAAATAGTGTTTAACTCAAACATGTGTTAACTCGAAAAAAAGGGTTTTACTCGAACACATGTTAATACGAAAATAGTGTTTTACTCGAAGACGTGTTAATTCGAAAATAGTGTTTAACTCCAACACGTGTTAACTCGAAAAATAGTGTTTTATTCGAACACGGTTAATTCGAAAATAGTGTTTTACTCGATCACGGTTAATTCGAAAATAGTATTTTACTCGAACATGGTTAATTCGAAAATAGTGTTTTACTCGAACACGGTTAATTCGAAAATAGTGTTTAACTCAAACATGTGTTAACTCGAAAAAAAGGGTTTTACTCGAACACATGTTAATACGAAAATAGTGTTTTACTCGAACACGGTTAATTCGAAAATAGTGTTTTACTCGAACACGGTTAATTCGAAAAAAGTGTTTAACTCGAACCAATTTCTGGAACGAATCTGTCTTTCTTAAAGAACAGAGTAGTTGTTGGACTGCTCTCTTGATATGATTTCATCACTTGCTTGTTTTACATATAAACATTTCAATATAACTAAATGTGTTGGTTCCTTTCGACTTCGAGTTATCAAGGGTCCACAGAATGTAAACACGTGTAAAATATCAAGAATGATGTTGCCAACGGTTAGGGGAATATCTGTCGAGTTCTTTCCTTTGGGTAAGTGATGTCGAGTCAAATCCGTTGTCTGGCTTCATATGCCAACAAGTTACCGCATTTTGATTTTTAGACTAGAACTACACATAATCTCACAACATGTCATTTTGTTTATTTACAAGTATATTACAAAATGTGTTCTTACTTTAGAATAAATCCATATTCTAAATCCACTAAGTGTTCAGTTAAAACCTGTTACAGACACTCCCTAGCCCCACAGATGGATACAACTGTGAAATAACCCTTTCCCACACACAAATAATCTGAAACAGGCGAATTTGAAAACATCTCTGTAAAACTATTGAAAATCTCTTATGATGAATATATAATTATTGAATAGAGTTGAAACATTGTGGCAAAAGGTGAAATTGCTTATAATGAGCAATTTCTCCTTTTATCGCGATGTTTTTCAAAGGTCGTCTTATTCGACCGTAGAGGGGACGTTGCGGGTTCGATCCCCGTTAGGGTCATACAAAATGTTATGGTAGTTATGGTTTTCCCTCTTTGGAAATGAGGTTTTTTGGGGAGTACGACTGACTCTCTGCGGTCAGGATAAATGGACCAGAAGAGCCGACGTCTTACCCAGGAAACGCCGTGATATAAATGGAAATTCGTTAAAAGCACCGTAAAACACCTTACGAACACACATATTACATGTACATATGAGCCGTCCCGCGATAATCCAGCATTGTGGACTCTTCGTAATGTATCGACCAAGATCAGCCTGCACAGACTGATCCGGACCGACACATTCCGTCTCAGGAAGATAGAGGTATAGAGTAATTATTCCTGAAACAGAAAACGCACAGGAGGAGAAAAGTGTCTATCCTGTTGAGCATGCGCGGAATGTTTAGGCTTATCCGGGTCGATACTTTACGCAGAGGCCATACTGTTGGTTTTCTCGCGGAACGGCACATATACAGTAAAACCTGTTCTTAAGAGACCATCTTGAAATAACGAGTCCCTGTCTATAGCAACCACAATTTTCGTTTCCCAATTACTAATTTCCCGCATAAATGACCCTGCAACAAAAGACCTGTGACCATATTGGATTCTTACCATGGATGGTCTTTATACACGGGTTTCACAAGTATTATTTTATCTACTAGATTCCTCCATTGATGGCCCAAGCTAACAACATCGTTGAGATAACGTACGGCAATGGTACACAGACACTCATCCAAGACACGCAGGCTGACGGCTACGGGGCAGGTATGTATCGCACTTTTTTTACGAAAGAAACGAATTCCATCCCGAGAAGGGTCATAACTATATTATTTGACACACACAGTTGGAGGAGAATTTTACATGTGCATCGTACATAGAGTAATTGATATTAATAGTATTGATTACTTAAATTTAAAACGCAGTGATCCGGATAAATGGATCAGAAATTTTGGTAAGTTACCCAGGAAATGCTTCATGTGATATAACTAACAAAATGTTTAAAGCGGCATAAAACATCATACAAACATGTAAATGGATCAGAAGTACTGGTTAGTTACCCAGGAAATGCCGTGATATAACTGACAAAAAATGTTGAAAGCGGCGGAAAAACATGTTTAACTCGATTCGAACGGCTGGACGGGTAACACCAGATAAGATGGAAGTAATTATTACTCTTCTTGGGGCCCGTGGTTACATAACACGACTGAATGCATCTATGATATAGCTGAACTACTGCTGAAAGCGGTGTTAACATCCTACAAACATGTTTAACTCGATTCTAACGGCTGAACGGGTGACACCAGATAAGATGGTAGTAAGTATTACTCTTCTTGGGGCCCATGGTTACATAACACGACTGATGCATCTATGATATAGCTGAACTACTGCTGAAAGCGGTGTTAACATCATACAAACATGTTTAACTCGATTCTAACGGCAAATATTGCTTATAGTGATAACAAAGTATGTAGTAAGTAGTTCAAAACTATTAAGGCAGTAAATGTGCAGAACTTGTCAATTGAAAGTTATGAAAATGTACACAGTTTGGCTTAATGGGTATGTCTACCCAGTACAAATGACGCATACAGCGTTCAATATTTAGATGTTTATTGTACTGGAAAGTGAAATTATTACTCTAATAATGAGGGAGATCACAATTTTGAAATGTTGAAACTGCTGCAAATATTGCTTATAGTGATAACAAAGTATGCAGTAAGTAGTTAAAAACTATTAAGGCAGTAAATGTGGAGAATTCGTCAATTGAAAGTTATGAAAATGTACACAATTTGGGTTAATGGGTATGTCTACCTAGTAAAAATGACGCATAAGACGATCAATATTTAGATGTTTATTGTACTGGAAAGTGAAATCATTACTCTAATTTTATCCCATAATCATAATTCCAATATTTCAAGGCAACTTTTGTATATTTATTCATTTTTCTAATTGTATATCACTCATGTTTGCTATGAATATGTATTTAGTGTATGCCAATACAATTAGGTTATGTTATGTTTAAACAGTTTTAAAACTTTGATTATAATATCTACTTTCTGGAGTTCAGTACCTTTAAAACTTTGATTATAATATCTACTTTCTGGAGTTCAGCACCTTTAAAACTTTGATTATAATATCTACTTTCTGGAGTTCAGTACATTTAAAACTTTGATTACAATATCTACTTTCTGGAGTTCAGCACCTTTAAAACTTTGATTATAATATCTATGTTCTGGAGTTCAGCACCTTTAAAACTTTGATTATAATATCTATGTTCTGGAGTTCAGCACCTTTAAAACTTTGATTATAATATCTATTCTCTGGAGTTCAGCACCTTTAAAACTTTGATTATAATATCTATGTTCTGGAGTTCAGCACCTTTAAAACTTTGATTATAATATCTATTCTCTGGAGTTCAGCACCTTTAAAACTTTGATTATAATATCCACTTTCTGGAGTTCAGCACCTTTAAAACTTTGATTATAATATCTACTTTCTGGAGTTCAGTACCTTTAAAACTTTGATTACAATATCTACTTTCTGGAGTTCAGCACCTTTAAAACTTTGATTATAATATCTATGTTCTGGAGTTCAGCACCTTTAAAACTTTGATTATAATATCTATTCTCTGGAGTTCAGCACCTTTAAAACTTTGATTATAATATCTATGTTCTGGGGTTCAGCACCTTTAAAACTTTGATTATAATATCTACTTTCTGGAGTTCAGTACCTTTAAAACTTTGATTATAATATCTATGTTCTGGAGTTTAGCACCTTTAAAACTTTGATTGCAATATCTACTTTCTGGAGTTCAGTACCTTTAAAACTTTGATTATAATATCTACTTTCTGGAGTTCAGTACTTTTAAAACTTTGATTATAATATCTATGTTCTGGAGTTCAGTACCTTTAAAACTTTGATTATAATATCTATGTTCTGGAGTTCAGCACCTTTAAAACTTTGATTATAATATCTATGTTCTGGAGTTCAGCACCTTTAAAACTTTGATTACAATATCTACTTTCTGGAGTTCAGCACCTTTAAAACTTTGATTATAATATCTATGTTCTGAAGTTCAGTACCTTTAAATCTTTGATTATGATATCTATGATCTGGAGTTCAGCACCTTTAAAACTTTGATTATAATATCTATGTTCTGGTGTTCAGCACCTATAAAACTTTGATTATGATATCTATGTTCTGGAGTTCAGTACCTTTAAAACTTTGATTATAATATCTATGTTCTGGAGTTCAGCACCTTTAAAACTTTGATTATAATATCTATGTTCTGGAGTTCAGTACCTTTAAAACTTTGATTACAATATCTACTCTCTGGAGTTCAGCACCTTAAAAACTTTGATTATAATATCTATGTTCTGGAGTTCAGCACCTTTAAAACTTTGATTATAATATCTATGTTCTGGAGTTCAGTACCTTTAAAACTTTGATTATAATATCTATGTTCTGGAGTTCAGCACCTTTAAAACTTTGATTATAATATCTATGTTCTGGAGTTCAGCACCTTTAAAACTTTGATTATAATATCTATGTTCTGGAGTTCAGTACCTTTAAAACTTTGATTATAATATCTATGTTCTGGAGTTCAGCACCTTTAAAACTTTGATTATAATATCTATGTTCTGGAGTTCAGCACCTTTAAAACTTTGATTATAATATCTACTTTCTGGAGTTCAGTACCTTTAAAACTTTGATTATAATATCTATGTTCTGGAGTTCAGCACCTTTAAAACTTTGATTATAATATCTACTTTCTGGAGTTCAGCACCTTTAAAACTTTGATTACAATATCTACTTTCTGGAGTTCAGCACCTTTAAAACTTTGATTATAATATCTATGTTCTGGAGTTCAGCACCTTTAAAACTTTGATTGTAATATCTATGTTCTGGAGTTCAGTACCTTTAAAACTTTGATTACAATATCTATGTTCTGGAGTTCAGCACCTTTAAAACTTTGATTATAATATCTACTTTCTGGAGTTCAGTACCTTTAAAACTTTGATTACAATATCTACTTTCTGGAGTTCAGCACCTTTAAAACTTTGATTATAATATCTACTTTCTGGAGTTTAACACCTTTAAAACTTTGATTATAATATCTACTTTCTGGAGTTCAGCACCTTTAAAACTTTGATATAATATCTATGTTCTGAAGTTCAGCACCTTTAAAACTTTGATTATAATATCTACTTTCTGGAGTTCAGCACCTTTAAAACTTTAATTACAATATCTACTTTCTTGAGTTCAGCACCTTTAAAACTTTGATTATAATATCTATGTTCTTGAGTTCAGCACCTTTAAAACTTTGATTATAATATCTATGTTCTGGAGTTCAGTACCTTTAAAACTTTGATTATAATATCTATGTTCTGGAGTTTAGCACCTTTAAAACTTTGATTATAATATCTACTTTCTGGAGTTCAGTACCTTTAAAACTTTGATTATAATATCTATGTTCTGGAGTTCAGCACCTTTAAAACTTTGATTATAATATCTACTTTCTGGAGTTCAGCACCTTTAAAACTTTGATTATAATATCTACTTTCTGGAGTTCAGCACCTTTAAAACTGTGATTACAATATCTACTTTCTTGAGTTCAGCACCTTTAAAACTTTGATTATAATATCTATGTTCTTGAGTTCAGCGCCTTTAAAACTTTGATTATAATATCTATGTTCTGGAGTTTAGCACCTTTAAAACTTTGATTATAATATCTACTTTCTGGAGTTCAGTACCTTTAAAACTTTGATTATAATATCTACTTTCTGGAGTTCAGCACCTTTAAAACTTTGATTATAATATCTACTTTCTGGAGTTCAGCACCTTTAAAACTTTGATTACAATATCTACTTTCTGGAGTTCAGCACCTTTAAAACTTTGATTACAATATCTACTTTCTGGAGTTCAGCACCTTTAAAACTTTGATTATAATATCTATGTTCTGAAGTTCAGCACCTTTAAAACTTTGATTATAATATCTATGTTCTGGAGTTTAACACCTTTAAAACTTTGATTATAATATCTACTTTCTGGAGTTCAGCACCTTTAAAACTTTGATTATAATATCTATGTTCTGGAGTTCAGCACCTTTAAAACTTTGATTATAATATCTACTTTCTGGAGTTCAGCACCTTTAAAACTTTGATTACAATATCTACTTTCTTGAGTTCAGCACCTTTAAAACTTTGATTATAATATCTACTTTCTGGAGTTCAGCACCTTTAAAACTTTGATTACAATATCTATGTTCTGGAGTTCAGCACCTTTAAAACTTTGATTATAATATCTATGTTCTGGAGTTCAGCACCTTTAGTTAAATACTATTTTAACTAATGACCCAAACTATTGTATTTTATACGCAGGTCCAATGACGGGTGTGGTCATAAGCATGCCGATCCTCGGAGCCGGTCTGGGTGTTGTTTTCGCCTATTTCTTCTTCAGATGAGCCATCAGGTAACTGATATATTATATTTCAGACGCTTTGCATTTGTTCTAAAGATAGCACAATTTACCTAATTCTAATATATATATGTTATTTATATCATAAATGACGTCGCCGAGAGTGTAATAAATAGAGGATATTACATGAGTGGTCATTCAATACGGAATTTATTAAACGAGTTTTCTGAAATTGATAAGAACGAGCCTTGATCACTTTTAGAAAACGAGTTTAATAAATTTCGTATTGAATGACCACGAATGTAATGTTCTTTTTATATCATAAATACTAATTTAATACTAGTTGAACTAGTTGAATACGCAATTTATTCAATGGCTTTATTACACTCCGGCGACGTCATTTATGATATAAAGCCATTGAATAAATTGCGTATTCAACTAGTGTAATAACAATGCTACGTAACGTGACGTCATAACGTAACGTTTAGCGTTGTAAATACGCGCGCTTTATAGCGTCGTTTAATTGGATATAGCGCTGTAAATTATTAAATTAGTATTTATGATATAAAAAGAACATTACATTCGTGGTCATTCAATACGAAATTTATTAAACTCGTTTTCTAAAAGTGATAAACACTCGCCAAGGCTCGTTCTTATCAATTATAGAAAACGAGTTTAATAAATTCCGTATTGAATGACCACTCATGTAATATCCTCTATATATTAAATTACATCTTTAACATTGAGAAAGACAGTTTTCCGAACATTACACCTTGTCTTTATTATATTTTAAAACAAATGAAATGAGAATTAAGACACATATCTTCGGATTGTTTTTTTTACAAAAGTTGTTTACCATGTTTCCTGGCAAGCTTGGGTTTGGGTTACCTGTCAATGTAAACAGCATTTCCTCAATGATCAGATATGCAATTTCAATTTCAAGTCCAGACATCGATTCAATTATTGTGTGTATCATAATTATTGTTATGACGCATTGACAATTCGATATTTAGAGATTACTTATATATACATGTAAATAGGTAATCATATTTAAACGTCATTCCTGTATTTCGATCAGTTGGCAATGTAATTATGTTTTTAAACGTATTTACAAAGAGATTGTTTTACGCGGAAATGGCATTCAGATATTGATAACACACCCACATTACATATAAATATTTCAAATATGTTTTATTTATTTAATTATTGGGGTTTTACGCCGCTTTCAACATTATTTCAGTTATATCACGGTGACAGTTCACTTATTCATGAACCCTGGGTAAACGATCCAGTATCAGGCTAGAAAATGTGTCATGCCCAAGGGCAATCCACCATGACCGCAGTGCTGCGACTGGGTCAAATCTGTTTTAAGTCCGGAATAATACTTGTGTGTTGACCTTACATATATATATACCAGTGCTGTCTAACTTCAGATGCCCAAACCGCGATCTTATGATAGAACGTGGTAGGCATCTTGGGAAGGCAAGACACTTGAGATATTGTACTTTATGCAGTAAATCAAATGAATCTGTTGTTGTAAATGAATTACATCTTTTTCGATTGTCCATTTTATGAAAATCTGAGGTTGTTCTATTTCAAAAAATATTGACTACGCATTAGAAACCGGAGGAGAATATCTATATATGTTAGTATGATTATTGAATGGAGTTGAACACCTTGTGACAAAAGTAAAAATATTTCATTGTCAATAGAATTTCAAAAGCTGCCGGTAGCAGATGCATTAACCATTTCCCTCATATATACGCTTTCTGATGCCTCTGCAGCAGACGGCTTTTGGGAAACATTGTGACAGAAGAAGAAATTGCTCAAAACGAGCAATTTCTCCTTTTGCCACAATGTTTTCCACTTTTAGTCATAGGTTATCCATTCAATTATAGAGATTTTATATTTTTTGACGAAATATGTTCAAAGTCGTCCGCTGCAGCATTGTTGTACGAGGGGAAAAAAGGGTTCAAGTTCGAGTTCGAGTTTTAAAATAAGGGTTAACCAAATGTCTACGATTATTGTTCAAACGGCAGTAGGACTCCTGCCAATAATAATCTGACTGTCCATGATATATCTGACTCACATAGTATGTCTCTTCTTAGTTCATTAAAGTATTATTTCTTTTCTTTCTTTTCTTTCAGATTTTGAGAAATAGTGCAATAACATACAAAGACAATTATACATGTGTTTCTATCAGTGCAATATACATTTAAATTTATAATACAAATAAAAGTAAACCTATCATGATACACTTTATATAATTAAAAAAACCGTGCGATTGTCCCGGGTTTTTTTAACGAGTCATGGCTGGGCTCCATTCGGATCTCGTACGATTGTGAACTTGCCGCCTTGATATGACTGAAAAATTAAACCCCAATTAATTGGTACGGGTCTCTAAATATAGATTGTAGTGTTTGTCAGTTTCTTTACTGAGGCATATTCGTAATGACCGCCGAAAATAAGTCATGCATCTTCGATATTTAATTAGCATGAACGCATTATTGCATACTTATGATTTTGATCAAATATTAATGTTTTACATACTTTACGGCAACGTGCTTTTTATATGTAATATAAGTTTAACAATATATGTAATTATTTATGATTGTACATGGATGAGACTTAAATAAAAAGAAAACAAAATTACAAGCGATTATAAACAAAGTCTACACAAAACCGATATACAGAGATATGTACTAAGCCCCGCCCTGATGACTCGAACGATTAGGATAGTATCAACGATTTATGAATTTGTAACCCTATTTTATAAAAAACCAAAATGGTTATGAATCACGACACAAGTGTTATCAAATATGCTAAATTCAAACATGTGAGCACAATTCTTTTCTCACGAGTCGATAGGCAACCCAATTCCCAATGTATATTTATGAGCCACCTTAGCCTCGTTTTCAATTGGACATGAATATTCATAAGGATTATGATTCAGAGGCTGGTTGTGTCTCATACATTCTAGTTCACATTCCTCTTGTGAAAACGAAGTACAGTCGAATCTGTGCTAAAGATCACATTGGAATAGCAATCCCTTGTCTAGAGCGACCACTTTCTTAGTTTCCCAAATACTCATTTTCCGTATAAATGACCCTGCAATGAAACACCACCTGTGTACAAAGACCATTTTTTTTACCTCCAATGGGTGGTCTTTAAACACAGGTTTGACTGTACAGTCCTATCAATGTCACTTGAACATGTAGAAACAAGTCGCGTTTATTTATAGTATCAAAACATGAAAATAAACAGCGGTGGCATGTCAGACGCGAGAAATGTCAACTTTATCAAAACAATATTGGAAGAAGAGCACAAGTACATTTTGATTCGCTCATTTAAAAGTAGATTTTGATTTTTGCTAAAAATATGATACTTTGATAGTGCAACCATTATCAAAACATGAAAATCAACAGTGTCGGCCAGTCAGACTAGAAATATCAACCATTATCAAAACATGAAAATCAACAGTTGCGGCCAGTCAGACTAGAAATATCAACCTTATCCAAACATGAAAATCAACAGTGTCGGCCAGTCAGACTAGAAATATAAACGTTATCAAAACATGAAAATCAACAGTGTCGGCCGGTCAGACTAGAAATATCAACCTTATCCAAACATGAAAATCAACAGTGTCGGCCAGTCAGACTAGAAATATCAACCATTATCAAAACATGAAAATCAACAGTTGCGGCCAGTCAGACTAGAAATATCAACCTTATCCAAACATGAAAATCAACAGTGTCGGCCAGTCAGACTAGAAATATAAACATTATCAAAACATGAAAATCAACAGTGTCGGCCAGTCAGACTAGAAATATCAACCATTATCAAAACATGAAAATCAACAGTGGCGGCCAGTCAGACTAGAAATATCAACCTTATCCAAACATGAAAATCAACAGTGTCGGCCAGTCAGACTAGAAATATCAACCATTATCAAAACATGAAAATCAACAGATGCGGCCAGTCAGACTAGAAATATCAACCTTATCAAAACATGAAAATCAATAGTGTCGGCCAGTCAGACTAGAAATATAAACGTTATCAAAACATGAAAATCAACAGTGTCGGCCAGTCAGACTAGAAATATCAACCATTGTCAAAACATGAAAATCAACAGTGGCGGCCAGTCAGACTAGAAATATCAACCTTATCCAAACATGGAAATCAACAGTGGCGGCCAGTCAGACTAGAAATATCAACCATTATCAAAACATGAGAATCAACAGTGTCGGCCAGTCAGACTAGAAATATAAGCCATTAAATCAACAGTAGTGGCAAGTTAGACTAAAGATATCAACCTTTATCAAAACATGAAAATCCACAGTGGCGGCCAGTCAGACTAGAAATATCAACCATTAAATCAACAGTGGCGGCCAGTTAGACTAGAAATATCAACCTTTATCAAAACATGAAAATCAACAGTGGTGGCCAGTCAGACTAGAAATATCAACTATTATCAAAACATGAAAATCAACAATAGCGACCAGTCAGACTAGAAATATCAACCATTATCAAAACATGAAAATCAACAAAAGCGGCCAGTCAGATTAGAAATATCAACCTTTATCAAAACATGAAAATCAACAATGGCGGCCAGTCAGACTAGAAATATCAACCTTATCAAAACATGAAAATCAACAGTAGCGGCCAATCAGACTAGAAATATTAACCTTATCAAACATGAAAATCAACAGTAGCGGCCAATCAGACTAGAAATATCAACCTTATCAAAACATGAAAATCACCAGTAGCGGCCAGTCAGACTAGAAATATCAACCATTATCAAAACATGAACATCAACAGTAGCGGCCAATCAGACTAGAAATATTAACCTTATCAAAACATGAAAATCAACAGTAGTGGCCAGTCATACTAAAAATATCAACCTTATCAAAACATGAAAATCAACAGTGGCTGCCACTCAGACTAGAAATATCAACCTTATCAAAACATGAAAATCAACAGTGACGGCCAGTAAGACTAGAAATATCAACCATTATCAAAACATGAAAATCAACAGCAGTGGCCAGTCAGACAAGAAATATCAACCATTATCAAAACATGAAAATCAACATAAGTGGCCTGTCAGACTAGAAATATCAACCATTATCAAAACATGAAAATCAACAGTAGTGGCCTGTCAAACTAGAAATATCAACCATTATCAAAACATGAAAATCAACAGTAGTGGCCAGTCAGACTAGAAATATCAACCATTATCAAAACATGAAAATCAACAGTTGCGGCCAGTCAGACTAGAAATATCAACCTTATCCAAACATGAAAATCAACAGTGTCGGCCAGTCAGACTAGAAATATAAACGTTATCAAAACATGAAAATCAACAGTGTCGGCCAGTCAGACTAGAAATATCAACCTTATCCAAACATGAAAATCAACAGTGTCGGCCAGTCAGACTAGAAATATCAACCATTATCAAAACATGAAAATCAACAGTTGCGGCCAGTCAGACTAGAAATATCAACCTTATCCAAACATGAAAATCAACAGTGTCGGCCAGGCAGACTAGAAATATAAACATTATCAAAACATGAAAATCAACAGTGTCGGCCAGTCAGACTAGAAATATCAACCATTATCAAAACATGAAAATCAACAGTGGCGGCCAGTCAGACTAGAAATATCAACCTTATCCAAACATGAAAATCAACAGTGTCGGCCAGTCAGACTAGAAATATCAACCATTATCAAAACATGAAAATCAACAGATGCGGCCAGTCAGACTAGAAATATCAACCATTGTCAAAACATGAAAATCAACAGTGGCGGCCAGTCAGACTAGAAATATCAACCTTATCCAAACATGGAAATCAACAGTGGCGGCCAGTCAGACTAGAAATATCAACCATTATCAAAACATGAGAATCAACAGTGTCGGCCAGTCAGACTAGAAATATAAGCCATTAAATCAACAGTAGTGGCCAGTTAGACTAAAGATATCAACCTTTATCAAAACATGAAAATCCACAGTGGCCGCCACTCAGACTAGAAATATCAACCATTAAATCAACAGTGGCGGCCAGTTAGACTAGAAATATCAACCTTTATCAAAACATGAAAATCAACAGTGGTGGCCAGTCAGACTAGAAATATCAACTATTATCAAAACATGAAAATCAACAATAGCGACCAGTCAGACTAGAAATATCAACCATTTTCAAAACATGAAAAATCAACAGTAGTGGCCTGTCAGACTAGAAATATCAACCTTTATCAAATCGTAAAATCAACAGTGGCGTGCACCCAGACTAGAAATATTAACCTTATCAAAACATGAAAATCAACAGTAGCGGCCAGTCAGACTAGAAATATCAACCTTTATCAAAACATGAAAATCAACAATGGCGGCCAGTCAGATTAGAAATATCAACCTTATCAAAACATGAAAATCAACAATAGCGGCCAGTCAGACTAGAAATATCAACCTTTATCAAAAGATGAAAATCAACAAAAGCGGCAAGTCAGATTAGAAATATCAACCTTTATCAAAACATGAAAATCAACAATGGCGGCCAGTCAGACTAGAAATATCAACCTTATCAAAACATGAAAATCAACAGTAGCGGCTAATCAGACTAGAAATATTAACCTTATCAAAACATGAAAATCAACAGTAGCGGCCAATCAGACTAGAAATATCAACCTTATCAAAACATGAAAATCACCAGTAGCGGCCAGTCAGACTAGAAATATCAACCATTATCAAAACATGAACATCAACAGTAGCGGCCAATCAGACTAGAAATATTAACCTTATCAAAACATGAAAATCAACAGTGGCGGCCAGTCATACTAGAAATGTCAACCATTAAATCAACAGTAGTGGCCAGTCATACTAGAAATATCAACCTTATCAAAACATGAAAATCAACAGTGGCTGCCACTCAGACTAGAAATATCAACCTTATCAAAACATGAAAATCAACAGTGATGGCCAGTAAGACTAGAAATATCAACCATTATCAAAACATGAAAATCAACAGCAGTGGCCAGTCAGACAAGAAATATCAACCTTATAAAAACATGAAAATCAACAGTAGCGGCCAGTCAGACTAGAAATATCAACCATTATCAAAACATGAAAATCAACAGTGGCGGCCAGTCAGACTAGAAATATCAACCTTATAAAAATATGAAAATCTACAGTAGCGGCCAGTCAGACTAGAAAAATCAACCTTATACAAACATGAAAATCAACAGAAGCGGCCAGTCAGACTAGAAATATCAACCTTATAAAAACATGAAAATCAACAGAAGCGGCCAGTCAGACTAGAAATATTAACCTTATCAAAACATGAAAATCAACAGTAGCGGCCAGTCAGACTAGAAATATCAACCTTATCAAAACAATATGAGAAGAGGTGTATGAGAACTTCTTAATACTACTATTTAAATTGTGTTAACTCTTTCAGCGCCGAACTGTTTAAAGTATACTCATCCATGTTCAAAATCGGGCGTCTCCATGTTTCATGTTAAAAAACATGAGGACTATTTTGATAACTAGACCGTAAACAATGCTGATTTAAGGTGAGACAGTTCGTTACGAGCTGCCTCACCTGAATCTGTATTGTTTTCAAAAACCTCAATATTCCCTTGGGCGCTGAAAGAGTTAATGCAATGTGTCTGTGTTTTACAGAACAGCTTTTATTTTCTGTAAACGTAAGAGTGTTTCTTTTGTGTGTTACATATATACATAGTTTATAAATATTTCAACATTACAATTATGCTATTAATTTAAATATATATTAATTTCGATTGTGTTTGCATTATCAATACATACATAGGGGCCAATCAGGCGTGGAATTCAACTTCATCAAAACTGTGTTGATCGAGGTACTTGGATTATAATTCAAACCTATCATGTCAAGCAGAGACCTAAAATGACAGGTCTCTGTTTCAAGAAACTAAGATATAATTCCTCTTTGTTTTATACTAAAGGAATTGCCTTTGATAATGTAACCATTATCGAAATTAATGTTTATTTCAGAGGTCTAGATAAGGAGGAGTAAATAGGTCTTTCTTATATAATATCTCTCTTAGCACTCATTAAAACCTAAGTTGTGGGCATTCAAACGAATCGTCTCACCGAGACGATTCTTTTGAGTACCCACAGCATAGGTTTTGGAGGTAAAATAAGGATTTTAGAGCATGAGAAACGCTCTGTTATTTAATATCTATAATGAACAATAAAGTCGTAAGTACTTCATATGCAAGCTCATTAGGTCGAATGACTGTTCCATACGGTTCGTCTAAGATTAGTATTTGATTCAGCCAAACTTGTCGCTTACCAAATCTTTCGGTAAAAAACAGGTCAGATAACCCATATGAATAAACGATACAAGCGGCGATTGTCGAGTGTTCCGATGGTATATCACGGGCGTCTGATCTGTAATCGAGTGATTACATTGGACATCAAAACCGGGCCCGTGTTCATGAGTATTTAAGTGTATAAGATTAATTCGAGACGACCCTTTATGCGGTGTAGCCAGGTCCAATATACGTACAGAGGGCGAAGTATATTGGTCTGATTTTAATGAGATTTACTTCATAATTGACTCTGCGTAAAGTATCGACCCGGATAAGCCTAAACATGCCGCGAAGGCTTACCCGGATAGACACTTTTCGCCTCCTGTGGATTTTCTGTTTCAGGAATCATTACTCTATACCTCTATCTCCCTGAGACGGAATGTGTCGGCCCGGATCAGTCTGTGCGGACTGCGCAGGCTGATCTGGGTCGATA
The DNA here is from genome assembly GCA_031761405.1 of Serripes groenlandicus. Lineage (NCBI taxonomy): Eukaryota > Metazoa > Mollusca > Bivalvia > Cardiida > Cardiidae > Serripes > Serripes groenlandicus. The sequence goes on from JASEVX010000016.1 coordinate 4,116,955, forward strand.
CATTACGCAGAGGCCATAATGTTGGTTGTCTCGCGGGACGACTCATGTGTGTATACGTGTATATAATTACAAGATGTACTATCTCGGTGTGCTGCATTTTAATTTAGTAAGTTCTTCTTTACCTTGTTTAACCCTCTCCCACATACAACACATCTGCAGCAAACAGGTTTTTAAACATACCCCCAAAAAAGCATTGAACATCTCATTAAATGAAATCATAATCATCGAATAGAGTTAAAGACATTAAGACAACTTCTCCATTTGCCACAATGTTTTCAAAAGTCGTCTGCTGCACAGGCGTCAGAAAGCGTATGTATGTGGGAAAGGGTTAAGTCCTTCTACGGCGACAGATCAGTTATTCATGATCCTCGGTAAACAAACCAGTACTAGGCTAAGGAATGGGCCTTGCCCAAGGACACGTCCACCTGACTGGGGATCGAACCCGGGACCCCTCGTTCCAAATCGTCGATGCTTACCACTCGGCCACATAGGACTCCTTGGGGGACAGCAGTATGCCTGCCACCAACAGTGCACACACACTCATACATGTATAGCATAACAATATGGTGGTTTCTATGAAATGCTTGAAAAAAGAATCGTCGTTCTTGGACATACGAAACATTATGAGTATTGGATCCATTTCCGGTTAGGTGATATGGTTAGTAATAGTCCTCATGTCCATGCGAGGTAAAATCCAAATTACACTCATTTAGAGTACATTCACGCCCGAACAAAATGTAAACAAATATAATTCACGCAGAGTAGTGCGATATATTGTCGATTTATTCTCATGTCCATGCGAGGTAAAATCCAAATTACAATCATTTAGAGTAGATTCACGCCCTAACAAAATGTAAACAAATATAATTCGCGCAGTGTAGTGCGATATATTGTCGATTTATTATCTCGATATTCATTTCCGTAGATAGCTTACCAGCTGCAACATTTCCAGTTCCAAATCAGAAGGTTATTTATACGATATGCATACTACTCGCTATAAGCTATTGCAACTGAACTTAAACAACAAATAGGTGAATTAACTGTGTCTGTTGATTTCAGATTAGAGAACTTTACAATTGAACAAACTGAGACAGTCGATTTTATTTTGACATTAATCTAAAACTGTAAATAGAGGCGTACATAGTTATAATTGTGACAGTTCTTGTTGGTGGAGGTTGGATTCAACCATTAGTAACCTAGAAACTACACTAACAGATGGTTCTACCTTACGGGAGGTTTAAAGAGAACATAGAACATGCCCGGCTTGGTGACTGTATGACTGTTATTTACGGTAGATATATATTGATTGATTGAGTTTTAACGCCGTTTTCAACAGTTTTCCAATCGTATGGCAGTGGCCAATTCAACAAGTATTTCCAAGCAACTGGCTGTTATTCCACATATACTGTTAGCCCATCAGTGGAAGACTAAAACGTTTGTCTAATTAAGTTTTGATAAAAACATTGGAAATTATATTGGCCGAGCTGGGTTAAAACGTTCAACCCATTGATTGACAGCTCACATGTGTTTAACAAGGGATATAAACAATACATATGAGCCGTCACGCGAGAAAACAAACATTTTGGCATCTGCGTAATGTATCGACCAGATCAGCCTGCGCTGTCCGGGACGAAACATTCCGCCTCAGGCGGATAGAGGTATAGAAAATCCACAAGAGGCGAAAAGTGTCTATCCGGCTAAGCCTTGAAAGGGGACAATGCTGAGTATATTGTCTTAGCTTATTAACTCATGAATGAAAGTTTATCAATTCAAAGCCATGCCTCCTAGTGTAACATATTTCTATATAACTCATATTTTCCATGACAATCTTTGTAGTATTAAATATTCTGCTAAGCTATCTGGTTATTCCTTCATTTAATGTTGTACACATACACAACAAATTGGCGACGAGGTTGGGATTGTGTATCGCTATAAATTATAAATGAGGTCATCGTGGATATTGGAACTTAATGACTAATCACAATCGGAACAAATTAAAGCAGTATGTTCATACGTTCATCAAGTGACTTATGATTGCGATTTCAAAATTGAATTTGAATTAATGACTTTACATTTGAAGGGGGAGAGTGTTGTGAATATTGTCTTAACAAACGAATTTATGAATGAAAATGTATACACTCAAAGCGATGCCTCTTAGTGTAACATATTTCTATATAATCCATGCAGTTCATGTTAATCTTTGTAGTATTACATATTCTACTAAACTAATCAGCTGTTCCTTCGTTTATTTTTGTACACATATACAACACGGCCCTTATGTTTATAATTTCAACATACATTCGTATCGTGGTGCAAAATCGCTAGGACGGTACCACCGACCGATCTATAAGTACCTTCCGATCAACAACTTCTACAACCTGCTCATTGAAAGAATAAAAATAAGTGCACGTATGTGTTCAAATATGTTATGAAAAAAATATTTTGTTTTGAGGCAGCTGTGACTGTGACTGTGTAAAGCCATGCTATACTGACCCCTACACTTTGTATACTTTGTACTAACGTAGGTTACTGTATAATCATCTCCAGGCACGGACCATTTATTATTGTTCTATAATAGCACAGTGTAAATATTCTTTTGTTTATAAAATGAATCATGTTAGTTTTAAAACTATTATGAATTATTTCAAACTAAGTTTATGTCGATACAGATTTTTTATTTTTTGCTTTCATATTTTAATTGGAATTTCAATATACTTTTTGGCCTGGGGCTTTAGGCCCTGGTCATAGTAGTAATGCCGTTCGGAGTTGGCAGCATGCCAATTGCTGTTAGCACCGAACAACGTGAGAAAAAAATGCGCGAGAAAAATAGTTCATCATGGATTCAACAAAACTGCATTTAAAAGGTTAGGATCTCTAAAATAAATATCATTTTAATGTTGTTAGAACATCAGTGAAAAACTTAAGGCCAAATTCGCCGCTCAGAGCCCGGCCGGACATCGGGCAGACATTGACCGGTGAAAGGCGGCGTCTGGCCGACCATCCAATGTGTCTCGCAGGTTATAAAATCCGGGTCATCGCCTCATTAATCAGATTCCAGTCGCGCTCTTCACAGAAGATAGCAATCTAACACACAGTTTATCACAACAGTGTCAGTCAGAGTAATAGTACTACAATATGCCCTACGAAAGAAAGGAGGACTGAAGGAGAAGGAGAGGACAGTACCCACAAGAGAGGGAGATTGGCATGACAGGGAATGAGACCTCTCCTCTTCAGCCACCAATGCACCAATAACTAAGTTGTAGAGGTAGCGTGCAAACGCTAATCTCTCCCTCAATTGTGCTGTGCAGGTGCCCGCAAGTGCTGTGGAGGTATCAATGGCATTTTCGTTAGAATGCTTGTCTTAATGATATCTAAGTCAAGTTCGAATATGGGTCATATTGGGTCAGAAACTAGGTCACTAGGCCAAATTGAAGAAAAGTCTTGTTAACATACTGGAGGCTGCCTTTTGAACTTGAGCATGTTGAAACTGTAACAGAATGTTTGTCTTGATGATATGTAGGCCAAGTTTGAATATTGGTCATGTCTGATCAAAAACTAGTTCACTAGGCCAAATTAAAGGAAAGTCTTGTCAACACTGTAGAGGCCACGTTTTATAAAACTTGGCCAAAATGTTTATCTTAATGATATCTAGTCCATGTTCGAATAAGGGTCATATCGGGTAAACAAAAATAGGACACTAGGCCAAATGAAGGAAAATCTTGATAACACACAATATGTTGCATTTTGAATCTTTGTCAGAATAATTGTCTTGATGCGTTTTGCATATTTCAAACACTTTCTCCCAGTCTAGTACATGGTTTAGAGAACTATTTCAACTTGATGGAATGTGATTTAACATTGACATATTTCTCAATATAATAATGCAGAAACTTCAAAATAGTCTGTCTAAACCTGCTGTCAAATTTCCCTTTGATTTATTCATGTCTTAAATGTGTATACGTGTGAGCTCTTGCACTCAGGTGAGCGATAGTGCCAACATTGTCCTTCTGCTTTTAAATTGGCAGTTTAATAAAATTTACTATTTTTGACATGATCTTTCAACTTCTTAACAATAAATACATAAACATAAGCTGCAATTGTTATTTCCTTTCACATTTCCCCTACTTCTCCAACCTTACAGAAGCCCCCAGGACGTCAGCACTGTAGTGCTTTGATTATTGTTGTGCAGCCGTCTTTTTATTTTGATAAAGCATGCATTGTGATAAATGCATCACTGAGTATGTAAACTATGCAACGACATCTGTAAAATACCGCCAGCCAAATAAAGGTTTTTGCGGTATACCCCATTTTGTGAATACAATGTTATGCATTCAACTCAAATATTATTCAATTAACCGACATAACAAGGTTTTACTGTGAAGTATATGTGATAAAGCAAATGTGATCGGTATATCCAGAGACATATAAACATGTCTCTGGTATATCCTTGTCCTAATGAATTCCGTGGTTTGCAGTTAGCCGCTTACTAGCATCACTTTGAGTGCTTTGATATTTATTTATTTAAAAACATCGTACGAAGAAAAATGTCGTAAATGGCTATATGAAATTGTTCTCTGTTATACTTTAGAAGAGTTTGATAATTTAATGCTAATGTATAGAACATGTCTGTTGTATTCTCCCATAGGGTTGACTTAACGCCTTTTCAGGTAATAACACAACACGTGTTCAGACTTACATTGTTTATGCATTTCTCATCCAGTGCACAGCCTCGATTATCATTTCTACTATAATAATTAAGATAGACAACTCTTGTTATTCCGATAAATCAGTTAGGCAGTGGTGATCTCCCTTTAACCACATATATAACCCTACAACTTCTCCCTTTTTCAAATTATGATTGAATAGTTTGCATAAATTACTATTCAATTAATTTCTGAATGTGTATACAAAGTCATGATGATTAAAGTATTTTCAGACTGTAAAATAAATATTTCAAATAATTCAAAGTTCAATACTAGTATATAATTATAATACTTTCTTGAATCAACTGAAAGGCTTTTTGGTTAAATACAGGAAATATTCATGTAATCCTTTGGATGCGGGCGGTGTAACCATGACGATCACTTTCCGCCTAGATATAAGCAATTCTAAAACCACAGATGCACTTCCATTGCCCATTTATACGCTGACAATACCGAAGTGTAACATTGTCCGTCTAATTCTGATAGAGCCATAATGGTAATTTCCGGAGATTTTATTTTTTGAATTCTAGTCATAGCCAAACATTGATATACAATGAAATATATAATAGTCAATTCCTGACCTGATGAGTTAAACGTGTAAGGACAATGAATTATAAAGTACATGTTATTAGATATCTGTCAACCTATTGGAATACATTCCTTTTCGTTTCGTTGAGGTGTTCTAAATAGATGTCACAGTTATAAAGCAAAAGCGAAACACGGAAAAGTCCAAATTTAACCTTTAATTTGAAAACATATATATATATTTTCATTTGTTTGATATACATGATGTTTATACGTTCTGTTTATATTATTTTGTGTTATAAAATGCATGTAAATCTCTTATTGCTTGGAGGAAATGAATAAATAAATAAAAATTATTTTCTATTTCTCTTCTTCTTACTGAGGATTTTCTACTTTTCAAGGGACATAACTCTCCTTTAAAAAAGTGTTGCACTTACAGTTATCTGTTATCAGTTATCAGTTTGTGTACACACACTACAAGGACGTTTAACTTATCAAAGGGGCGGACATTTTGTTGAAACTATTCTCTTAAATTTAGATTCCAATTGAACATCTGGTTTGATCACTCTGAGTTCTGGTAAGTAACAATACGATTATTATTGATAAAAAACTCGTAATGTACAATTTGAATGACTGGTGTGTTATTCATGAATAAGAGGTTAAACAAGTGTACAGTTGATGTCGGTTTTGAATAATCTAGATGCTATCTTTCTGAATTGTTGCTCTAGATAGAGTCGGAATAATGAACACATCTTTTTAATTGTTTTGGGAATCATTGTTGTAAATCGGTTATATTCTTGGTAATTGTGTAAGACTTCTGGTTAGCCTGAACAAGTACAGTCAGAACAGGGAATCCGCCGTGGTCGAGTGGTTAGCGTCGGGGATATGAAACCGGGCGTCCCGCGTTCGATCCCCAGTCGCGTCACGACGGTCATGGTGGAGTGCCCGTGGACAAGGCACATTTCCCAGCAAAATACTGGTTTGTTTACCGAGGGATCATGAATAAATGAACTGTCCCAGTAATATAACTGAAATAATGTTAAAAACGGCATGAAACCCCAATAAAGAAAAAACACTCAGGACCTAGAGTTATTATATTGGCTCGGCTAATATTGAAATAATTCATAAGTATCATTTGAAATATGGATACATTATTTAACGAATTTATATCGGTTAACCCTTTCCCTCATACGATAATTCTGCAGCAGACGACTTTTAACATATTTTGGTAAAAAATGGAAAATCTATATAATTGAATTGATAATTTATGAATAAAAGTGAAAAACATTGTGTCAAAAGGATAAATTGCTCGTTTTGAGCAATTCCTTCTTTTGTCACTATGTTTTCAAAAAGCCGTCTGCTGCAGAGGCGTCAGAAAGTGTCTATATGAGGGAAAGGGTTAAACTATATGAAAGAGGCACTTCGTATACTTATTCATTTCGTTCTTTCTAAAATTGTATTTAAATGTCGTCTGCTGCAGATGAGTCCAAACACTGCTCCATCTAGGAAAAGCATTATCTAACAGAAAAGTAAAGATAACTTAACCCTTTATATCGAATATAATTTGTTTCTCCTTCAATATTCAAAATTTGTGAACAAATTGTATTAGTAACTGGGCAAATGATATAACATGAACTGACACACAGCAGAAATAGTTTGTTTGATTGATTGGCTGTAGCGACATTTTAAACAGGCGAACACTGAACAGGAAACACGTTCACGAGAAAACCTACATTTTGGACTCTGCGTAAAGTATCGACCCGGATCAGTCTAAGCATGCCGCGCCATTTAACCCGGACAGACACTTTCAGCCTCCTGTCAATTTTCTGTTTCAGGAATCATTACTCTATACCTCTATCCCCCTGAGACTTAAAGTGTCAACTCGGATTAGTCTGCGCGGATGAGTCCAAACACTGCTCCATCTAGGAAAAACATTATCTAACAGAAAAGTAAAGATAACTTAACCCTTTATATCGAATATAATTTGTTTCTCCTTCAATATTCAAAGTTTGTGAATAAAATGTATTAGTAACTGGGCAAATGATATAACATGAACTGACACACAGCAGAAATAGTTTATAACATGAACTGACACACAGCAGAAATAGTTTGTTTGATTGATTGGCTGTGGCGACACGTTTTTCAGTTAATATGAAAATGCTATATTCCAAACATATTTCCGTAGACTGTATATTCAAAACAAACAATAGCATTCCGATAACTCGAACATATGATTATTCGAATATATCGTTTAACTCAAACACATTCCGGAAACGGATATGTAATTTAAAAACACCGTGACATTAAACGAGCAATCAGAACTGCTTCTCCACTTATTGATGAGACTAAATCACCGGATTGCTTTTACTAAAATAATATCTAAAAAATACACATGAATAATGTAGCTGAAAATACATTAATAAAATACGCATAAATCGAGGGATACCTCGAACACGTTGATAACTCAAAGTAGTGTACGAGTCTCCTGTGGATGATATATATGCCGTTCCACGAGAAAACCAACATTGTGGACTCTGCGTAAAGTATCGACCCAGATCAGCCAAGGCATGCCGCGTCATTAAACGCGGACAGACACTTGTAGCCTCATGTGGATTTTCTGTTTCAGGAATCAGTTCTCTATACCTCTATCCCCCTGAGACGTAATGTGTCGACCCGGATTAGTCTGCGCGGATTGCGTATACTTATCTAGATCGATACATTACGCAGGCTGATCTTGATCGATACATTACGCAGAGTCAATAATGTTGGTTTCCTCGTGGAACGGCTCATATATAATGAGGTTAAGGTTTTCTTTGCAAGTAACAACCCGGACAATCGTACTCTACATACCTTATATAACAACCCGGACAATCATACCCTAAATACCTTATATAACAACCCGGACAATCTTACCCTACATACCTTATATAACAACCCGGACAATCGTACCCTACATACCTTATATAACAACCCGGACAATCGTACCCTACATACCTTATATAGTAATCCGGACAATCGTACCCTACATACCTTATATAACGACCCGGACAATCGTACCCTACATACCTTATATAGTAATCCGGACAATCGTACTCTACATACCTTATATAACAACCCGGACAATCGTACCCTACATACCTTATATAACAACCCGGACAATCGTACCCTACATACCTTATATAACAACCCGGACAATCGTACCCTACATACCTTATATAGTAATCCGGACAATCGTACCCTACATACCTTATATAGTAATCCGGACAATCGTACCCTACATACCTTATATAGTAATCCGGACAATCGTACCCTACATACCTTATATAACAACCCGGACAATCGTACCCTACATACCTTATATAGTAATCCGGACAATCGTACCCTACATACCTTATATAACAACCCGGACAATCGTACCATACATACCTTATATAACAACCCGGACAGTCGTACCCTACATACCTTATATAACAACCCGGACAATCGTACCCTACATACCTTATATAACAACCCGGACAATCGTACCCTACATACATTATATAACAACCCGGACAATCGTACCCTACATACCTGATATAACAACCCGGACAATCTTACCCTACATACCTTATATAACAACCCGGACAATCGTACCCTACATACCTTATACAACAACCCGGACAATCGTACCCTACATACCTTATATAACAACCCGGACAATCGTACCCTACATACATTATATAACAACCCGGACAATCGTACCCTACATACCTGATATAACAACCCGGACAATCTTACCCTACATACCTTATATAACAACCCGGACAATCGTACCATACATACCTTATATAACAACCCGGACAATCGTACCCTACATACCGTATATAACAACACGGGCAATCGTAACCTACATACCTGATATAACAACCCGGACAATCGTACCCTACATACCTTATATACCAACCCGGACAATCTTACCCAACATACCTTATATAACAACGCGGACAATCTTACCCTACATACCTTATATAACAACCCGGACAATCGTACCCTACATACCTTATATAACAACACGGGCAATCGTACCCTACATACCTGATATAACAACCCGGACAATCGTACCCTACATACCTTATATACCAACCCGGACAATCTTACCCAACATACCTTATATAACAACGCGGACAATCGTATCCTACATACCTTATATAACAACCCGGACAATCGTACCCTACATACCTGATATAACAACCCGGACAATCGTACCCTACATACCTTATATAACAACCCGGACAATCGTACCCTACATACCTTATATAACAACACGGGCAATCGTACCCTACATACCTGATATAACAACCCGGACAATCGTACCCTACATACCTTATATACCAACCCGGACAATCTTACCCAACATACCTTATATAACAACGCGGACAATCTTACCCTACATACCTTATATAACAACGCGGACAATCGTACCCTACATACCTTATATAACAACCCGGACAATCACACCCTATATACCTTATATAACAACCCGGACAATCGTACCCTACATACCTTATATAACAACCCGGACAATCGTACCCTACATACCTTATATAACAACCCGGACAATCGTACTCTACATACCTTATATAACAACCCGGACAATCGTACCCAACATACCTTATATATCGTACCCTACATACCTTATAAAATAACCCGGACAATCTTACCCTACATACCTTATATAACAACCCGGACAATCGTACCCTACATACCTTATATAACAACCCGGACAATCGTACCCTACATACCTTATATAACAACCCGGACAATCGTACCCTACATACCTTATATAACAACCCGGACAATCGTACTCTACATATCTTATATAACAACCCGGACAATCGTACCCTACATACCTTATATAGTAATCAGGATACAATTAAGCGGCGCCTCAGGAAAACCAACCTTAACCTAAATATTACGCGTGAAAAATAATTATATTCCTAATAAGGATCCAAATTACAGCTGTTTAACGGAGGTTTAATGAAACCTGTAAACAAACATGCGAACTGTGCACAGCCCGATCAGACTGCGCCGACGCGCTGGCTGATCTGGGCCTTCATTCGTCGCAGATGTCATATTGTAGGTTTTCTCAGAGCGCCGCTCACTGTGTTCTTTACGTTACAAAGTCAGAAGAAAGATCAGCGGTCAGTGACGATCCCGATTATATGGTGTGGATACACTGAACGGGTGATATTCAATCGTTTAAAGGCGATAGATAGCTTTACTCAAAGTGCAGCCTTTAAAATGTGAGATGAAATTATCCTAGGAATGAACTTGATTTCTTAAACTAATTTGTGTTCTTTTGAAGGGTGTTTTACACAGATTAGGTATATCACAGTTAACCTTTCCCTCATATAGACGCTTTCTGAGGCCTCTGGAGCAGACGGCTTTTGGAAAACATAGTGACGAAAGAAGAAATTACTCAAAACGAGCAATTTCTCCTTTTGCCACAATGTTTTACACTTTTAGTCATAGATTATTCATTTAAATATATAAATTTTCTATTTTTTAACAAAATATATTCAGTCGTCTGCTGCAGAGTTGACGTATGAGGGAAAAGGTTTAGGTTTGGTCAATCTTCAAAAGCAAAGGATTAACCATTCACATACACAAAGCTGAGTCAAGATAAAAACAAATCGGGACAATCTTGCAGTTTTATCAGGGTTGTAGCCATATTTATATATATGGGTAAATATTCTCTCTTATCAAATATTAGACATGTGACACCACGTACCCTTCTTGCACACAGCTGATATAAAGGGTGAATTTCCCCTACATCGATCCCTCTAATCGACTTTATTATTATTTCAGATTCAGATATACGTGAGGAGTTTAATGATGGCAAGCAATGTATCTATACACACAGGGTCGGATGAGACGTCTTTCCATGACTGTGACGTTTGTAAATACCAGAATACGACTTGCGATGCGGTGTCATACTGTACCAGCTGTGGTGAGTATCTGTGCAAGGCTTGTACAAAAGCACACAAAGGTTCGAAACTCACCAGGAACCACAAGCTACTCACGGAAAACAACCTGCCATCCGCATCAATTACGGCAAAATCAGCATCGCCGATCATGTTTTGTGAAGACCATAAAACAATGATTGTAAATATCTATTGTAAAAATCATGATGACGTCATCTGCAATACATGTAAATTAACCAGCCATAGCCATTGTTATACAACTGATATTAGCCAACAGGCGAAGCAAATGCAGACAAATGGTTCTTTTAAAGAAACATTGACACGTCTTGAAGATTTAAAGTCCAAATATGACAAGTTGAAAGTATCCAGGAATAAAGACAAAAAGCGTGTTAAGTCAGGGTTAGATAAATGCCTTCAAGACATGCGACAGATCCGAAAGGATGTAAACGAAGCGTTAGATCGTATTGAACACAATCTATCGAAGGAAATCCGTCAAGTAAATGAAATTACGACCAAAGATATCGAAAACCACAATGCTATCTTGGATGACGCTTTAGCTCAAATATCGGATCACGTAAAGTCCCTGAAAGATTGTGAGAAAGCACGTGATGATGACGCCATGTACGTTGGAATGAAGAAAGCCAGTAGTATTACGAGTAGATATGAGAATATTATTTCGAAAATGGAAGATGAACTTGATCGAACCGAAATAGCATTTCAGATTAATGGAGAGCTTTATGACATGGCAAAACACCTGCGCTCTTCAGATACAGTCCTTATTGACAACCGTCGGGTTTCTCAGAAATATCTGATAAACATGTCCATATCGGGTAAACGCGACATCGATGTTGGATCTTCAAGGGTATTCGGGTGTACCTTCATGCCCGGCGGACATCTTGTCCTGGGTTGTGGTAATGACGGACTCATACTACTCGATAAAGACTTCACGGCCAAGTCCCGGTTAGATGTGAGCGCAGACTGTGTAGCAGGCATCGATCATAATGAGATCGTGATAGCCGCTTGGGGTCAGAAACATATCCAAACAGTCAAGTTATTTCCATCGATGGAGGTGACCAAAACGATGAAAACGGATAAAGACTGTTATGGTGTTGCTGTGTCTGGTGAGGAGATCTACGTGGTCTGTTATGAGTTTTTTAATGGCTATAATAGTGAGGTACTTGTACTCAACTTGAATGGTGAAGTAAAGCGTATACTGGGTATGGTTAATGGTAAATCTATTTTTAAATGGCCCAAATATGTGACCGTCAATAAGGACGGGAGTAAAGTGTTTGTATCAGATACGTGCACTCACAGAGTGACGTGTCTTGATAAACAAGGTCATGTGATCTACCAGTATTCAGACACAGACTTGCATGATCCAGCAGGAATGTACGTAGATCATGAAGATAACCTGTTAATCTGTGGTTGTGGTAGTAACAACGTACATGTAATCCGACAAGATGGCAGAAAAGAGAAGATTGTATTGTCTGAGACAGACGGTATAGAGCGCCCATGGTGTATAGCGTTCAGAGAGAGTGATGGTTGTCTGGTAGTAGGAAGTAATACTACTCAACCACTGATCAGTTTTACCGCGAAATAACTATACGTGTCAATATTATATTAACACAATACCACTAGTTTTATATATGTCAGTATGTTTTTGACTCTACATCACTAGGAACAACGACACGAAATAAATTCCTTTGTGATTGTAAGAAACTGCAAAACTCAGATCAGCATGTGTCTACTCGCAGTCTAGTCATGCTATTTGATGTTCGCTATGCATTCCTGCAAACGTTAGCAAAGCATATTTATATAAACACTTTTGGAATATATATAAAATATTTTTATAATTCTTTGTTTTAATGCAGTAACATGTCTTTGTGTAAGCTGTCATGTTTGTCATGTCACTATGTAAATATGTATGTAAATATGGTGTATATGGGCCGGAGGCCTTAATACTTTACCAATAAACTTTGAAACTTTGAAACTTTGATAACATACGTTAATCACTGTCTTATTAAGATCCTCACTGTCAGTATATCAAAATAAACGTCTATATTTCTCCCATTTTGCGTAGTTTCTCCTTTTCCCACAATGTATTTAAAACTATCTAGCTATAACATATACGTGAACACTATTCAGATCGTTCAAAAAACGTCTTTTAAAATTTAAGTATCACCGAATAATCTTTGGTACTTGACTTTTGACCTCTTTGAAACAAACGATGTTGGAAAAGATTGTGTAATGAATTAGAAACTTTTTTAATTGACATGTTTACCCTTTTACATAAAAGTTACTTCTTCGACCGAATGTATGTTTCAATTATCGAGATATTATTATTGATTCCGTATATGTCATGAATTTTTAAAAAAGAAAGGTTTGAAAACGCATTTCACGTAACAGTTTAACTCATTCAGTAGTCTTGTGAATTAGCTCTTGATATAAGCCGTCCCGCGAGAAAACCAACATTAGGCCTCTGCGTAAAGTGTTGACACTGAACCGCCTTAGCATGCCGCACAGGCTAACCCGGACACCTGTGTATTGTCTGTTTCAGGAATCATTAATCTATACCTCTTTCCTCCTGAGACAGAAAGTGTCGGTCCGATTCAGTCTGCGCGGACAGCGCAAACTGATCTGGTTCGATACATTACGCAGAGGCTATAATATTGGTTTTCTCGCTATGGACTGCTCTTGGTATAACCTATTCATGACAGTTGTTTATAGATAAAGTAAGCAGAGGGCCAGCTTTTAAATACTTAGTTCATGTATTTATACTATTTAATAATATATACTCGGAAAAGTAATTGTCATTAGAAATCATTGAATAAAAGTATAACAATACTGATTGTAAGTCTTTCACTCGTACCAGATGTTTCATTCATAATAACAAGAGAACACTATTTGAGCCGTTCCGTGAGAAAACCAACAGTGTAGACTCTGCGTTAAGTATCGACCCAGATCCGCTTAAGCATGCAGATCAGGCTAACCTGGATCAGTCTGCGCGGACAGCGCAGGCTGATATGGTCGATACATTACGCAGATGCCATTATGTTGGTTTTATCGCAGGACGGCTCATTTTAGCATGTTCCGAAGGATAACTGCTTTTTTTTTTATTGCGCATTTTATTACCACCCCCCCCCCCCCCCCCCTTTATCAATATTATACATGTTGTCATTTGACGACTGGACCGACATAAGAAGAGGCGAAGGTAGCAAGTTATCAGAGAAGAAAGTGTTAGAAAATACATAAATACTGTTTAAACGGTGTTATACTAAATCATACTAACACCTCTGTTAATTTGTAGTACAAGAAGTGTTCAGTTGGTTTCAAAGACGGTCTGGTCTGTCAATGCAGGGAAAATGGGCTCGTCGTAGATATCAATGCCGCACCACGAAGATCAACCTTCATGATTTTGCGATAAATGAGGAGACGAGCCAAGCTGATCTACGCCCCCGCCCAATTCAATGTTTTTAACCATTCACCAAATAGTCATTTAAAGTTTCAAGAAACGTATGACAACAGTAAGTGTACCTTTTGATTAGATAGCATGGGTGTACCGACACGTGTTAATGATGTACGTGATGGTAAGATCCTCAGATCTCCGTCTTCTATCAGATGAGTTAACCAACTCCTGACGAAATACTAGAGTGACAGTCCCATTGGTAAAACCCGATATTTAACGCGATACCAATACAGGAGGGATATAGCAGGTTCCGCTCTTTTTGACGGTTAGGGATCCGGGTCCGAACTAATCGGCGAAAAATTGAAGGGTCAGATTGAGCGAAAAACTTATGGTTGTCTTTTCGCAGAGCGCCGCGCATATTACTATAAACCAATAATTGAGCCGTCCCGAGAGAAAACCAACATTGTGGACTCTGCGTAAAGTATCGACCTGGATCAGCCGAAGCATGTCGCGCAGGCTAACCCGGCCAGAATTTGTTTTGCCTCCTGTGGATTTTCTGTTTAAGGAATCATTACTCTATACCTCTATCCCCCTATGGCGGAATGTGTCGGCCCAGATCAGTCTTCGCAGACAGCGCAGGCTGATCTGAGTCGATACATTACGCAGAGGCCAGAGTGTTGGTTTTCTCGCGGGACGGCTCTTATATAAAGGCTGGGACAAGTGTAAGAACATTATGAAAACCAATCGATGCAAAAAGAACCCTAATAGTCTAAGGTTTGTATAGCGTTTTACGCCGCTTTCAACATTAAGTCAGTAATAAAACGACAGTCCTTGTAAGTTACCGATACTACTGGCCCAGATTTACTGACACCGAGCGCGTCAGTCGAAATGAGTTCCCCGCAATCCTGACCACAAAAGAGGGAATGTCATTACTACCATGTTTAAGGTCTTCGATATAACCCGGCCTTGGATAAAAAACGTGAACTCCCGCGACTGAAGCGCAATGCTTAACCACTATACCACCAATGCGATTAGATCGTTAATACACTGGACTTGCGATAACTCGAACATGTGTTAATTTGAAAATAGTATTTAACTCGAACATGTAATAATTCGAAAAATATGTTTAACTCGAACACGTGTTAATTCGAAAATAGTGTTTAATTCAAACACTTGTTAATTCGAAGATAGTGTTTAACTCGAACACGTGTTAATTCGAAAATAGTGTTTAACTCAAACACGTGTTAATTTGAAAATAGTATTTAACTCAAACACGTGTTAATTTGAAAATAGTGTTTAACTCGAACACGTGTTAATTTGAAAATGGTGTTTAATTCGAACACGTGTTAATTTGAAAATGGTGTTTAATTCGAACACGTGTTAATTTGAAAATGGTGTTTAATTCGAACAGGGGTAATTTAAAAATAGTGTTTAACTCAAACATGTGTTTATTCGGAAATAGTGTTTAACTCGAACAGGTGTTAACTCGAAAATAGTGTTTAACTCGAACACATGTTAATTCGAAAATAGTGTTTTACTCGAACACGGTTAATTTGAAAAAAGTGTTTAACTCGAACACGTGTTAATTAGAAAATAGTGTTTAACTCGAACCAATTCAAGGAACGGATCTGTCTTTCTTAAAGAACAAAGTAGTTGTTCGGCTGCTTTCTTGATATGATTTCATCACTTGCCTGTTTTACATATAAACATTTCAATATAACTAAATGCGTTGGTTTCTTTCGATTTCGAGTTATCAAGGGTCCACAGAATGTAAACACGTGTAAAATATCAAGGATGATGTTGCTAACAGTTAGGGAAATTTCTGTCGAGTTCTTTCTTTTGTGTAAGTGATGTCGAATCAAATCCGTTTTCCGGCTTCATATGCCAACAAGTTACCGCATTTTATTTTTAGACTAGAACTATTTGACAGTTCGAAAGACCGACATATGGATATTAGCTGTCAACAATCCATTCATTTTTAAAAAGTATTCCACAGATCATCCACTTTCATTGAAAAGCTCAACTTGAGCACTTCATGCTCAGGTGAGCTAAAAAGTTGACCTGAATATTGTGAACTTATCCCTTAACCCTTTTCCTCATATATACGCTTTCTGACTCCTCTGCAGCAGACAGCTTTTTGAAAACATAGTCACAAAAGAAAACAATGATCAAAACGAGCAATTTCTCCTTTTGCCACAATGTTTTCCACTTTTAGTCATAGGTTATCCATTTAATTAAAGATATTTTCTATTTGTTGACAAAATATGTTCAATGTCGTCTGCTGCATAATTGTGGTATGAGGAAAAGGATTAATGTGTAAATAGAAAACAAAGAAACCTACTCATAATTTCACATCATGTCATTTTGTTTATTTACAAGTATATTACAAAATTTCTTGTTACTTTCGAATAAATCAATATTTTAAATCCTCCAATTGTTCAACTAAAATTACAGATAACCCCTAATCCCACAGATAGATACAACTGTGAAATAACCCTTTCCCACACACAAATAATTTGAAACAGGACGAATTTGAAAACATCTCTGCAAAACTATTCAAAATCTCTTATGATGAATATATAATTATTGAATAGAGTTTAAAACATTGTGGCAAAAGGAGAAATTATCAATTTCTCCTTTTGTCCCGATGTTTTTCAAAAGTCGTCTGCTGCAGGTGTGTCGAAATATGTCTATATGTGGGAATGGGTTCAACTCTGAATGCAAGTTGTCACATCAGGCTAACGTTATGTGGCAGTCTACACAGTTCATTCACACGACTGATAGGTCGGAGAACACTATATGTTTCTATGTAAACTGACCGTGTTACATATGTGTATATGTAAGACTAGTCACGCGGAGATATAATAGCAGAATTAGTCTATGTAAACTGACCGTGTTACATATAGTCACGCGGAGATATAATAACAGAATTACATCCTTTCTCAGAAATCCATATGTCGTTTTTGTCCTACACCTTGTGTTTCTATGTAAACGGACCGTGTTACATATGTGTATGTGAAAGACTAGTCACGCGGAGATATAATAGCAGAATCACATCCTTTTTGTCCTACACCATGTGTTTCCATAACACAGCCTGTATGAAGAGATTGTGGGAAAAGGTGAACTAGTTTGTTTAACCCTTTCCCGCATACGAAAATTCTGCAGCAGACAACTTTGAAAATGTCTACTAAAAAATATGGAAAATCTCTATAATTGCATGTATAATTACTGAAAAAAGTTACAAATATTGTGGCAAAAGGAGTTTGTTGTTTTGAGCAATTTCTCCTTTTGTCACGATGTTTTCAAAAGTCGTCTGCTGCAGATGCAGCAAAATGCGTCTATAGATGGGAAAGGGTTAACCCATTCCCCCTCGCAGACGGGTTTTAATGCATTTGCAGCAGATGACTTTTAAAAAATTGTGGCGAAAGTCTCATTTAATCAATATTGTTTTCAAATCTATTTAGTATACATATGAACGATTTATAGAGAATGTTATCAATGTTTTCCACAGATGTCTGCTGCAGATGTGTCAAAATGCTTCTGCATGTTGGGCAGGGTGAATTTGTCTTCAACAGATAATTAAGTCGACTGCACACCTTTTGATGTAATCTTTTCCCACAAATAATTACCTTTTGATGACTTTGCATCAGACAATTCTTAAAAACAAAGTGGAGAAATGCCTCATATTTTGCCACAATGTTTTCAACTCTGGTCAATCATTGTACTTTCATTTAAAGAGAGTTTCCAATATGTTCGGGTATGTTTTCAAAGTCGTCTGCTGCAGATTAGTTGTATGTGGGAGAAGGGTAAAGCAAAATAAGCGAAATCACATCCTAAACACTCCGAATGAGGTCTGTTCCTGCGGTGCATTCAAGGCGGCACTTAATGAGAGTCCTAACACCGTCCTTGTGTCCACTGGATCTATAACTCCATCGTCCCACAACCTGGAGAAATGAAATAAAAATGATACAGCTTCAAGGCATCTGCAAACATTGAAGATTAAACTGAGACAGTGAATGTGCGCTGTCTGTCCTCCTATATGTATGTTAACTCTCTCAAATACGGAAAATCTGCAGAGGATAACTTTGATAATATCTAGAATAAAATATGCAAAATATAAGTGAAAGTATAATAATCATGATAACCTTTTTCTTATGCAACAATGTTTCCAAAAGCTGTCTTCTTCAAATGCGCTAGAATATGCATCTGCATGTGGAAAAGAGGTTAAGAAGAGTCATTGATATAACTTCTGATGAAAATCTAAAATTATAGTGCATCAGAAATACAGTTTACTGACGTTTCCCTCAGAATGCGCTTACTCTAATAAATGGTTTAAATCATACCATCTCCTGAAGGGATCCTGTTATTTTTCATAACAAACACTTAAATATTACTTTTAAAATAACAAAGTATTTTCAAATGGTTCTTCCCCATTGTTCTAGAACACATGTATGTATATAACTCTATGAAGTAAATAACTGAATACTGACCTTGCACTAGAGAAATAAGGACTTCCTTCCATGTCATATTTCTTTATCACAGGATCTTTGAGCGCTTTCTCCTCCTCCTCCGTCCACTGAAAATCATAAATTATTCAGAAGCTTAGACATGGAGGAGTATGGTTGTTTTTGTGTGTGTTCTTTAATATATAACTTTAGTAGGAACATGCCTGGATATGTGAAGGTTGTGACCATCCTCCCTCATACTTTAAAATACATATGTTATTAGTTAATCTATGTTAGTATATAAGGTTTATAATACACATGATATGTTATTAGTAAATCTATGTTAGTATATAAGGTTTATAATACGCATTATATACAATTTCTAATTTATTATAATCCTGTTTAACACCGTTTTCAACATTTTTTCAGCTATGTCACTTATTCATGCTCCCCGGGAGTAGCGTGGTGTTTGCTACATAATATCTCTTTTATCAATGATTTGATCTGTTTGTTGTGGGTACTCAATAGAAGCGTCTCAATGAAACTAGTATTTTGATTACCCACAACATAGGGTTTTCGTGTCAAATAAGGATTTTAAACCATGAAATACACTCTGAAATTTGGATTTGCAGGTATTTGATTTGAATTATGTTTAAGACCTCTTTCAACAATATTTATGTTATACCGCACCCTTACTTTGGTAAGTTATTCTTTCTCACATACAATAAATCTGCAGCAGTTTGGAAACATCTAGGCAAACGGAAGGACAATTTCTATAAATGAAGGTACTAACCACTCTGCCATGTCGTAAGCCCTAACTTGAGAGGTTGGCTGAATCC
The DNA here is from genome assembly GCA_031761405.1 of Serripes groenlandicus. NCBI lineage: Eukaryota > Metazoa > Mollusca > Bivalvia > Cardiida > Cardiidae > Serripes > Serripes groenlandicus. Next base: position 4,136,836 of record JASEVX010000016.1, read on the forward strand.
CAATATAACAAATAAGGGATAACAAATAAAACACTGTAACTAAAAGAGGTAAACCTATACTACTTACTGGTTTCCCCTCCCTTGCACGTTGTTCCCGAGTAATCTGGGCTAACACTCCAGCTGCTTGCTCCCCTCCCATAACCGATATTTTAGCATTTGGCCACATGTACAAAAATCTTGGACTGTTTTGAAAACGATAAAAAAAGAAGTTGATGAGTTCAGCAATGTTTTTTTATAAGCCTTTCCAACATGTAGATGTATTTTGACAAATTTGCGAGACAACCTGAAAACATTGTGGCAAATGGAGAAAATTTCTGCATGACACAGTTTTAAAATTCCGTTCAACAAACAATATTAACCTGATCCTGATTGTTGATCATGTAATTATTATTGGCAATGTCCAGACATTTGGGATCTTCGTACATCTGCATACACTGAAGACTTTGGAAAATCCAGCGCTTACAGCAGATATAACCATATGTCCTGTCTGTTGATGGGTGCAGATAGAATGTGAAATTCAACAAACTGTATACACTGAAGACTTTGGCAAACCCACCGCTTATAGCAGATGTAACCATATATCCCGTCTGTTGATGGGCGCAGATAGAATGTGAACTTCAACAAACTGTATACACTGAAGACTTTGGCAAACCCACCGCTTATAGCAGATGTAACCATATGTCCAATCTATTGATGGGTGCAGATATAATGTGAAATTCCTTAAACTGCAAACACTGAAGACTTTGACAAACCCACTGCTTACAGCAGATATAACCATATGTCCTGTCTGTTGATGGGTGCAGAAAGACTTTGGCAAACGCACCGCTTACAGCAGATGTAACCATATGTCCCATCTGTTGGTGGGTGCAGATATAATGTGAAATTCCACAAACTGTATACACATGGATGTGTAAATTGATGAAGTTCCATTTTTGCCGAAATGTTTACAACATTATACATGAACTCTTTTTATTTAAACTATTACATGTTTTACATGTTTTACCACATACATTCTACGTCAGACAATCCTAACATATCAGGGAAACATGCAAGGTTTAACCAATTCCCGCATGCAGCATATGACACTCAAAAACTGGGTTGGAAAAAAAGAAATGGTTCATTTTTCCTTTTGCCACAATGTTTTCATCTCTTGCTGATTAATGCAATTCCGCATGTAGAGAGATTTCATAGTTCTGCCTTATTTTTTCAAAGTCGTCTGCTGCAGATTTATCCAGAAAGTGTTAATTGTCAATATCAAACTATACCTATACGATCGACCACACATCCCATAGTTCCCAGCACCGTACGATCCACCAATAATTAACGTTAATTTAGGAACTTTAGCACAAGCAACTGCCGTCACCATTTTAGCCCCGTGCTTTGCTATTCCCCCAGCCTCTGCATCTTTACCCACCATGAAACCTTTAAATAAATCATTGCTGCTGTGCTCATTGTGATTGAGTAAATTCTAGTTTTACCACAATGTGCTTTTTACCATTTTTTATTCCTTTCCCGACATACAACACATTTGCAGCCTACAACTTTGAAAACATATAATGCAACAATATGAAAAATGTTCATACATAAAGAGAAATTGCTCATGATCAGCAATTTCTTCTTTTGCCACAGTATTTTCAAAAGTTGTCTGCTACAAATGCATAGATATGCAATTGCAAGTGGGAAAAGGTGAGTTTTATTGCCAGGACACTTCCATTGGTAAAGTAGTGGTTAGAAGGCAGTATGATTCCCGGTCTGGTCAATTAAAACTTAAACAAAAGTGTTTGTAGAAACAAATAAGTCACCTACCAATATGATGTCAGTATGTGACAGACGGACAGATAGATAATAGAGAAATGATCTGAGCCGTCCCGCGAGAAAACCAACATTATTATAAACTCCCCACCAGTACTAGTAATTAATCCAGGTACAAATTGTGATATAACTGAAATAATGTTGGAAGCTAAGTAAAGATCATTCAATCAAACAAATATTAAATACCTTCAAGATCTCATTATTCCTTACAACAGTGAAGATTTCATATCAGATCTCATTACAAAAGCTTAACTCTTTCCCACATAAAACTTTAATAACATGTAGGCAAAAACATTGAAAATAGCCATAAATGAAGTAATAGTTACTCAAAACAGTTGAAAACATTGTTTTCAAAAGTCGTCTGCTGCAAATGCATCAGAAAGCGTCTGTATGACGGAACAGGTTAAATGAGCTTACCCGTTATATTTTGAAGAAACAACAATGGAATATTACGCTGACAACACAGTTCTATAAAATGAGTGCCCTATAAAAAAGAAGAGTTTCATTTGCATCCAACTGTCCATTAAAAAAACACATCTGTAAATAGCAGATGATTTTGAACAAATTGAGGTTAAACTATGGAAAATGTCTATGAAATAAAGTAAAAACACCTGATAATAGTTGAAAATATTTTGGAAAAATGAGCATATACTGAGCAAAGTCGTCCTTGCCACATAGCTTTCAAAACATCTTACTGTTTCTTCATGCAATAAAGGGTTATCTCTTTGACATATGCAGAAAATACTTGGCTACTTTGCAGAACACAATTTTAAATTACATTACCTTAAAGAAAGAAAAATAAATTGACATGGTTGAGGGTAACCCAAGGAGTATTTCAACAAAATTATTTGAAAAAGGGCCAAGTGCTTTAGAAGACAAAGATTTTTAAAGTGTTCATCATAGCCATATATAAGGCAAAACAACTCCACCTTGGTATCTGAGTAGTTACAGAATTGGGGGTTTCAGAGCACGGTACAACATGTATTCACCTCTTCCCATATACTACAATTCTAATGCAGAAAACTTTGAAAACATCAATAGAACCAAAATTCAGAAAGGTTCTATAAAACAAAATTTAGTGATAAAACAGTAATATTTACAATATTTTTATGTTGCAGTTTTTCTTTCATATTTTACATTTTTTTAACATTGTTTCAGTTATATTGTGGTGATAGTCCATTTAATCAAAACTAGTACTAGGTTAAGAAATGTGCCTTGCCCAAGGCAGGCCTTTTTCTAGGCATTTTGGGAACAAAAATTTAGCCCTTTATGTTTTGTTTTATTGGGGTTTTACCCGGTTATCAACATTATTTTAGTTATAAATATCATGGTGACTGTCCACTTATTAAATTCCTGGGTAAACAAACCTGTACTAGGCTAGGAAATGTGCCTTGCCCAAGGGCACTCCAAATCCCCCGACGCTAACAACTCTGCCACTTCAGATTCCACAGAAAAGTTTACTTACCTTTAAGGCTGATTCTGCAAATAAAACACCATTATTTCCTATAATCCCAACTGGATATCCCCAAAGTCTGGCGAAACCTAGAATGTAAACAAAAATTATAGGTCATATTATGCCAAATACATCCACGGCAGTTCTGATCTACAGCCAAATAGTTCTTCAAAATCTTTGATTGTGCAGAAATGAGTGTATACCATCACCAGAATGCATTGAATATATGACATTGAGTTTAAAATCATTGTAAATGTGAACAACCAGTTTCATCCAAGATTTGTCCAAAATGACGGTAACCATTTTCGCAGGGCGAGTTTTTTCTTGCATAATGCGTGACTTCCATTGTCTTTGGATAATTTTAAAGCTTTTTTTTAACTTTTGAGTACCCACAACATTGGATTAGAGGTTCATATAAGGATTCGGAGCAAATGGAGAATCTGCTCACAATGTTTTCAACTCTATTCGACGTTTTCAAAGACTTCTGATGCAAATTTGAAATATGTTTGAAATGATTAAAATTCGATGGTTGATTGATTGATTGGGGTTTAACGGCATTTTCAACATTTTTGTTCAGTCATATCACGGTCGCCAGTTCACCTTCTCATGTGTCTCCTGTTTTTCCCAGACCAGTACTCCACACAAAAGTCTTTCCAAACGATTGGTTGCTTTTCCACAAAGACTTGCTTTTTTTAAGTCGAAGGGGCGGAGTTATGTGACTTAGTATAGCCATGCGTATTTTCCTAGGAACATATGTTTTTGAGTTATGAGTTAAGGTTAAAGTTTTGTGATGATGCAGTGAACGACTCAAAGGGTATCACAATACCAGGACTTTTATTCGTCGAAAAACAGACAAGCTAAAAAGGTGTCTGTTGCAGTTAAATTTGTTTCATTTCGGGGAGGGTCTTAAACTCAGTGAAAAAAAGTCTGATTACCTGTGATTAATGTATCTCCGTACATTGCTTTGAATTCATCAAATTTGCTGCCATCTACAATTCGACTAATTACCTGAAACAAAATTGATTGATTGACTGATCATATGGAGTATAGTATAAATTTCAACAGTATTTCAGTAATGTCACATTAGCCATTTCACCTGCCGATGTGTTTTACAGATTCCTCAAACCGTTACACCACACCATATTCATCTTAGATAGCACAGGCTATTAACCTTTTCTCACATATAGACGCTTTCTGACGCCTCTGCAGCAGACGGCTTTTTGAAAACATAGTGACAAAAGAAGAAATTGCTCAAAACGAGCAATTTCTCCTTTTGACACAATGTTTTCCACTTTTAGTCATAGATTATCCATTCAATTATAGAGTTCAAGTCGTCTGCTACAGATTTGTAGAGTATAGTAAAGCTTTATAGATTAAGTAACGGATTACCTCTCGGACATCGTACGTCTTTTTGAGGTTAGCCCCCACAATACCATACAAATCATCTGCAGGAAACAATGGCTCCTCCGGGGGCTGAACTGTGACCTGAAAAAAAAGTATGAGAAATGACAAAATAAAATGGGGCGCATCAGAGCTTTAGATACAAACTATTTTTACCATATCTTTCTTCTGATCCAACCAACACTACAGAATATTCTCATTGAGTATTTTTGTGAGTACCCACAACAAAGGGATAGAAGATCAAATAAGGATTATAGAACATGTGAAATGCCCCTTATTTAGAGCCATCTAGAGATTATTATTTTTTAGAGTGACACTCAAATAAGGATAAAGGAATGATTTAAGCTCACTTTCAAAATGATTCACTAAATATCTTTATAAATTTTGTTTCCAAATATTATCTCAGATTAATTGATTGATTCTACAGTTCTCAATTTAATCATGGCTGCCAATTCACATTCCCGTGCTTCTATTTTAGACCAGGGGTTGCAAGTTTAAAACCCAAGCTGGACCAACATTCTTTCAGGCATCTGACATGAAGTAACTGTGACAAGCGTCATTCATCTTCCACCATCGGGCTAACAGTCTATGTGGACAAGCAGCCAGTTGCTTAGAAAGAATGTTGTGTGGAGTACTGATGTGAGAAAGTCAGGAAAACTTAAGTAGGTGAACTGGCCGCCATGATATAAAAAAATTGTTGAAAACTGCATTAAACCCCAATGAATGAATCAATCAATTATTTGTTTCAGGAGATTATACTGCACTTTTCGTCTACAATATATGAATCTGTGTGCAGTATAATGTCATCCCAAATAGTAGGTCAATTAATTTTTTACTAAAGAAGTAGGTAAAAAAATACATTTTTGTTTGTTTTATTGGAGCTTTACCCCGTTTTCAACATTATTTCAGTTACATAACTGCAACACTTAATCATGATTTCTTGGTAAGCAAAACCAGTAATAGGCTAGTAAATTGGCCTTGTACAAGATACTCTACCATGGCTGACGCGATTCCAAATCCAAAACGCTTACGATTCCAAATCCAAGACGCTTACCACATGGCCACAAAAGAGTTATTGTATAACATAGATGGTACATCAAGAGGCATAGGATTAACTCTAACCCTTTTATGTATTGATTGATTGGGGTTTAATGGATTTAAACAATTTTACAGGCATATCACAGCGGCGGCTCATCCACCCATGTGCTTCCTTGTTTTCTCACACCAGTACTTCACACAACAGTCTTTCCAAGCAACTGGCTGCTTTTCCACATAGACTGTCAGCCCATTGGTGGAAGACGAATGACGCTTGTTGCATTGACCTTTATCAAACTTTGGAAAGAATGTTAGGCAAGCTAGGGTTCGAACACACAATCCCTTGATTGACAGCATGAGTCGCTACTGTCTGAGCTACTGGGGCTCTGCTATCCCTCATATGTAATGCATACAAGGATCAATATAGTTGTATGTAATATGTACAAAGATCTTTCTGACAGATCTGCAGTGGACATCCTTTTTTAAAACAATGTGACTGAAGGAGAAATTGCTCAGAACGAGTAATTTCTGCTTTTGTCACAATGTTTTCAACGTCTGCTGTACATTAATTGTATGTGTGAAAGGGATTAATCCTTTCCCACATACAAAACATTTGCAGCAAATGTCTTTGGAAACATATAGTTAAAAATATTGAAACTTTCTATTGATTAAAAAAAAAATACTGAATAAATGGCATAAGGAGAAATTGTTCATTATCAGCAATTTCTCGTTTTGCCATAATGTTTTAAAACATTGTCTGCTGCAGAGGCGTCAGAAAGCGTCTATATGTGGGACAGGGTTAACAAACATGCAGTTAACTGCAATTTCAAAAGCAGTGCTGAAATCAAGCAAACCTGTGGATCCTTTCTGTAGTTGATATTCCTTATAACATTTCTGGCAAGATGTAACGCGTGGGCGTCGTCCTGGGCATAATAGTCTGTGACTCCGGACTTGATGCAAATGGACATTGATACGTGTCGTAAACATAGTCAAACATGTCACCCATATTCAATTCTTATGTCTCTCAAGTTGTCATAAGTTCTAAAATTAGAATCAGCAGCAGCAAACTGTCACTTTTTAAAATAGTACTTGCAACACCAGTCTGCATAACATCTGCAAAAACCAACCTATAAGAATAGAGCTGGTGGTAATACATTTTTAAATATAGAATGCATTGTTCTAAAAACAGAACTGGTAGCTACAGGGTGGCTACATCAGGTTGGCTACAGGGTGGCTTCACCAGGGTATATATAGAGCGAAACATATGGTTAAATCCATGTCAACTGCTAACATTGTGTTTGCATTTAACAACAGACAATTTCCTTCTGAAGAGTTCAAACTGTTGAACAAAACCGGTCAGGCAGTTAAGTCAACTTAGAAGCATGTCTCCTTTGTCTCTTTCCTCAGCCACATTATTTGACTTTGCTCAAACAATTGTCCTATATATATGCTGTATGACGGGATAATTGTGTCTGAATAAAATTTATCTGTTCAACCTTTCCTACATACAAACAAATCAGCAGCATAGGACTTTGAAACCATCCAGGCAAAAGTATGCAATATCTCAATAAATGAAAGAATGTTTTGGGTTTAAAGCCGCTTTCAACAGCTACTGTCATGTTATGGTGCACAGGAAAGATGATGATATGGTACGAGTAGTACCAACCTGCAGTGTAAGTCAGCTCCTCCTAAATCCTCCGCCGAGACTTCTTCTCCCGTAGCGGCCTTGACCTTTTAATAAAAACAAGAGCTGTCGGAGGACAGCGCGCTCGACTATTCCACCGCTTATTTAAGTTACTGAGATAATGGACTCTAATGTAGTTGCATGCAAAACATTAACCACAATTTCTTAGTGGGTGATAATTTGCATTATATGCTGGATAGTGTTATTTAACATGATTATTTTCATAGGTGTGATGGTTAGAAAGGGTTGTATAACCTTTCAATTGAATGCATCAAGTAGTTACTAAGATATTGACTTTTAATGTAGTTTAACGCAAACCTTTAACCATAATTTCTAAGTAAAAAAACGGCAACAATTTGCACCATATACAGGATAGAGTTATCTTAATTGGTTGTGTTTATAGTTGTGCAATTGGGAAAGGTTGTATAAAGTTTCAATGCAATTTTTCAAGTTGTAACTGAGATTACACTCTAAATGTAGTTGCAAAACTTTAACCAGAATTTCTAAGTCCAAAAAAGGTCCATAACTTGCATAAAATGCTGGATAGAGTAATCATACTTGATTGTTTACATAGATATGATGGTTGGTAAGGGCTGTATAAAGTTTCAATGCAATGCATCAAGTAGTTACTAAGAGATGGTCTCTTTATGTAGTTGCATGCAAAACTTTAACCAGAATTTCTAAGTCCAAAAAGGCCATAACTTGCATAAAATGCAGGATAGAGTTATCATACTTGATAATCTACATAAGTGTGATAGTTGGGTAGGGTTGTAGAAAGTTTCAATGCAATGCATCAAGTATTTACTGAGACGTGGACTCTTAATTTAGTTGCACGCAAAACTTTAACCAGAATTTCTAAGAAAAAAAAGGACCATAATTTGCATAAAATGCAGAATAGAGTTATCATACTTGATAATCTACACAGGTGTAATAGTTGGGTAGGGTTGTAGAAAGTTTCAATGCAATGCATCAAGTAAATACTGAGATATGGACTCTTAATTTAGTTGCACGCAAAACTTTAACCAGAATTTCTAAGTAAAAAAAGGGCCATAACTTGCATAAAATGCAGGATAGAGTTATCTAACTTGATAATCTACATAGGTGTGATAGTTGGGTAGGGTTGTTGTATAAAGGTTCAATGCAATGCATCAAGTATATACTGAGATATGGACTCTTAATTCATTTGCACGCAAAACTTTAACCAGAATTTCTAAGTAAATAAAGGGCCATAACTTGCATAAAGTGCAGGATAGAGTTATCTTACTTGATAATCTACATAGGTGTGATAGTTGGGTAGAGTTGTAAAAAGTTTCAATGCAATGCATCAAGTAAATACTGAGATATGGACTCTTAATTTAGTTGCACGCAAAACTTTAACCAGAATTTCTAAGTAAAAAAAGGGCCATAACTTGCATAAAGTGCAGGATAGAGTTATCTTACTTGATAATCTACACAGGTGTGATAGTTGGGTAGGGTTGTAGACAGTTTCAATGCAATGCATCAAGTAAATACTGAGATATGGACTCTTACTTTAGTTGCACGCAAAACTTTAACCAGAATTTCTAAGTAAAAAAGGGCCATAACTTGCATAAAATGCAGGACAGAGTTATCTAACTTGATAATCTACATTGGTGTGATAGTTTGGTAGGGTTGTAGAAAGTTTCAATGCAATACATGTAGTATTTTAGAACTTGCATGCAAAACCTTAACCAAAGTGTGACGTGGACGCCGACGCCGACGACGACGCCGACGCCGACGCCGACGCCAGGGTGAGTAGTATAGCTCTCATATTCTTCGAATAGTCGAGCTAACAAGTGTTGTTCGTATTCGTATTCATATGGGCTTCGCGCATTGTGGTTGTGTCTACATCTATTTATAATGCGAGCTAAAGATTTCGACGACATTATTCATACATGATTTGGCGTTTTCTGTTTTTTTTAATACAGTAGATCCTGTGTATAAAGACCAACCATTCGAACACAACAATTATGGTCTTTGATCACAGGTGGTCTTTAATAATTTATTCAGAAAATGAGTAATTGAGAAGATATAAGTGTGCTTGGAAATTGCTAATCCAGGCTGGTCTTTAGCACAGGTTTGACTTAATTAAGTTAATTAGAATATATATAATTTAAGTAACCATCTTTGTAGTTATAAATCATAAATCATATTAAAACATAAAATATATCGTAGAATGCGGTATTGGCATACAATGCAGGATTGTTTTATTTACACCCCTCCACAGAGTCGAGTCAGATAACGTAGACAAGGTTAGTATATATATATATATAAAGCCACTGCTGGAAGCGAAAAAAACAAGAACTCCAAGAAAAGTTAGTTAATGCAATTGATTAAGAGTGTAACGCCTTTTTCAACATGATTTCAATTATTTCATGGTGACAGTTCACTTATTCATGATCCCTGGGTAAACAAACCAGTGCTAGGAAAGGAAATGTGCCATGCCCAAGGGCACTTAACCATGACCAGAGCGCCGCGACTAGGGATCGAAACCCGGGACGCCCGGTTCCAAATCCCAGATGCTAACCACTTGGCCACGGCGGATTCCCGTTAATGCAATCAATGTAATGGGCACTGAGAGGGCTCATTCAAACAAAAGAAATTGCACAAATTAGTCTATGTATACAGTGCTGTGCAGAATGATGTGAAAAATGGGTAAAATGGAGCAAATATGAAGTTTAGACATTAACTGAAACAAATATAGACAAGACATACATATACTATAATATTACTGTTCAAACTTGACCAGCGACAATAAATTGATGAAATCTTACCAGAGGTGGTCCTGCCAGGAAAATGGTTCCCTGTTTTTTAACTATAATACTTTCGTCTGCCATTGCAGGAACATAAGCACCGCCAGCTGTGCAGGAACCCATCACCACCGCTACCTAGATATTGGAAAACAATCTATATACAAAGTATTAACCCTTACCCACATGCAGATGCTTTCTGATGCCTCTGCAGCCGGCTACTTTTGAAAACATCATAAAGATACCTAGAGTTGGGAACAAAATTAATATATATGTACAGATTGATTTTCTTGTTTGTTTTTACTAGAACATAGAGTTCAATCAATCAAGTTTTTTACCCTTTCCCACATACAGACGCAGCAAGCTACCTTTAAAAATATCACATAGCTCTACCTAGAGATGGAAAAAGAGTCAAAATACTATTAATTAATCTTCTCCCTTATGCAGACACTTTGTGTCACCTTTGCAGCAGACTTTTTGTTTGAAACATTGTGGAAATTTCTCCTTTTGCCACAATGTTTTCAATTTTATTCAATGACTGATGTTTCATTTATAACGAGTTTTCATATTTTTTAACAAATATTTTTTTAAGTTTTCTTCTGAAGATTTGCTGTATATGGTAAATTGTTTCCTTTTATGGTCCATTGTACATAAAATTCAATCAATCAATATACCAAGTGGAGTTTAACTCCACTTACAGCAGTGTTTCAGTTATCATGATGGCGAATTGACCACACTAAACCATACAGAGCTCTTGGTAAGAAGACTAGTTCACATTCCCAAATCCTTATTTGACCCTCAAACCCTATGTTGTGGGTACTCAAAAGAATCGTCTCAGTGAGACAATTCTTTTGAGTACCCACAACATGGGTTTTAGTGGATTAATAAGGGAGATATGGATTGGCAAAGACCAGTTCACTCCTCCTTATCAGTCCTCTGATGTCTATTTATAAGTTACCTGGTTTTAGCACACTGTAAATGGCGGAAAAAAATACCACAGGAAAATATGCAATGATGGTTAAAAACAATGGCTAAAGGTGAAGGATAAATGACGCAAGTCAAAACGACTTTTGGTCAATCAGCAGGAGATTGAATGGTCAAGTACGAATTGAAACTCAGGGTTCCTGGATTGAAGGCCTTCACCATTATGGACTTGGCTATAGTGTCTCAGCAACATGAAAATTCAAACATTCACCTCTGATTGATTGCTTCATGGAACTGAATGCAGGGTTTTTTCTAGTTATATCACAGCTACCAGTTCACCTGAATTGTGCTTTCCTTGCACCAGTACTCCACAATACTCTTCCCAGGCAACTGGCTATCTCCCAACATAGCTAATGGTGTAGGGGGTATTCCAGGAAAAAAATGCCTGGGGGTGGGGAGGGAAACAACCAACAATTTTTAGGGTACCACATATCAAATTTTAATTATTTTTTGAACACCAATTTTAATTTCAATACAAAAATACCCACCCACACACCCACCAAATAAAAAAAGCTTGTCATTTCTCCACCCCCTAGACATTTTTTCTTGAAACAGCCCTAAGACAACTGATGCAATTCATAATGACTTTTTGTCTCAATCATCAGAATTGGCAGTACAACCCAATATCAATCAATCATTCCTAGACTGAAAGTCTTCGCCATCATTGACAGGGCTATCATAGTCTGATGACATGAACATTCAAACATTAACCCTTTTGCATTTTGATGCAATAGCAGCAGATGACTTTTGAGAACATTGTGGCCAAAGGTGAAATTATTCATGATGAGTAATTTCTCCTTTGACCACAATGTTTTAAACTTTATTTAACAATTAAGCTATCTTTTCTGGAGATTTTTCAGGTTTTCGTCACTATGTTTTAAAATTCGTCTGCTGCAGATTTGCTGTATCTGGGAAAGGGTTAAGCTCCGACGCGACTGACAGGCACATACCTGAGGTATTCTTTTAGATGACATGTTAGCCTGATTGAAAAAGATTCTACCAAAATGGTCTCTGTCGGGGAACACATCCGCTTGTCTTGGAAGGTTGGCTCCACCAGAATCAACTTAAAAATGTAAGCAGAATGACGAAATTGATATTATTATGACCTGCTTGCAACTAAAATTATTTACGGTAACCCTTAATTACCTTACATGCAACAAAGCTGCTGTAGACGTCTTAGAAAACATCTTTGCAAATGTATGGAAAATCTCTATAATCGAAACTATAATTGACTTTGAGATTTGAAACATTGTGACAAAGCAAAAACGGCAAATTATATTTGCCACAATGTTTTGGAAAGGTTTCAGCTGCATATGCGTCTAAATGCATCTAGAATTCAAGTTATTTTGGTCAGAAAATGTATATTGGGTATGTATTATATACAGTCAAACCTGAGCTCAAGACCAACTGGGAAAAGCAATTCCCCGTCTATAGCGACCATACTTTTAGTTTCTCAAATACTATAATAAATGACCCTGAAATTAAAGACCACCTGTGAACAAAATTTATTTATACCAGATTGATCACTTCCCATGGGTTTTACTGTATATGCGGGTGTTGAAGACTCAGGTCAGGCTGTGCAGATGCACTGACTCGTCTGAGTCTTCACTTTAAGTAAACGCAGTTAGACCCAATATCACTAGAAGCAGCTCAATTACAAAATGCAGAGGAACCTGTGTATAAAGACAACCCAAGGAAAGACAGCAATCTGGTCATTAATCACAGGTGGTCTTTAATTACAGGGTCATTGATGCAAATGGCAAAACTAGAAGTATGGTTGCTTTAGACAGGGAATTACTATTCTCAGATGGCATTTAGCACAGGTTTGACTGTATTTAATGATAGTTTAACCCTTTTCTACATACAACAAATCTGCAGCAGTCGACATTGAAAACATCTATGCAAAATTACAAATAATTCTCTATTAATGAAAGTTTAATTATTGAACAGAGTTGATATTATTATGAGCAATTTCCCCTTTTGCCACAATAAATTCAAAAATAGTCTGCTTTTCCAACATATAGATGCATCCAAAGCAGGGGAAAAGGAGAAATTCGTCATTATGAGCAAATTCTCCTTTTGTCAGTGTTATCAACTCTAAAATTAATATAAATAAATATATTTTCAATCGTAGAGTTTTAAATTTTAATTTTTTGTTCTAGATATTTGCAAAGTTATCTGCTAAATATTATCTGTATGCAGACAATTTAAAAAAAAAACAAGAGCGCTGCAGGCGAATGCCAACGCTCGCCTGCTTTTTTCTAAGTTGAAAAAAGGGCTTTGCTGAATATTTATTGAAGCAAGAGTTATGGGACTTGGTACATAAGCATATTGTTCCTAGGAATATGTGTACCAAGTTTAATTTGAAAATGTTGAACGTTTTTGAGTTATGATAGGGTAAGGTTAAAGTTTTGTGACAATACAGACTATGTCGCCAAGGGTATCACAATACCACAACTTCTTTTCTTCGAAAAACAGATGTGCTAATAAAAGAAACTGACCTTAATAAATACAAGGGAGGTTATTCTGCTGGGCTATTTCCTGGGCACTGATGTGTTTCTTCACTGTTATAGGGAAAGTAGGAGCCTCCTTTAACTGTGGGGTCATTCGCGACGATCATACACTCGACACTGAAACAGATTATTAGAGGTACAGATATGGAGGGGTATAAAGCTCTTTATCCCAAAATAATTTTCTTTCTCACTCTCCACCCAAACACTAAGATGTTGGTACTCGAAAGAATCGTCTTTACCCACAACATGGGTTTAGAAAGTCAAATAAGGATTTTAGAACATGCCTTTTATCTAGAAGTTTCAGGTAAAAGTTTGTTTAGTGAACAGTTCAACCCTTTCTCTCATATAGACGCTTTCTGACGCCTCTGCAGCAGACAGTTTTTTGAAAACATAGTGACAAAAGAAGAAATTGCTCAAAACGAGCAATTTCTCCTTTAGCCACAATGTTTTCCACTTTCCATTCAATTATAGAGAATTTCTATTTTTTGACAAAATATGTTCAAAAGTCGTCTGCTGCAGAATTGTCGTATGAGGGAAAAGGTTAAATCAAAATATACACTCTTGACACATTTTATTAGAAGCTTCTGTCAACTTGTTGTGTAGATACTGACACAACTGAGTTGATGGACAATGTGATCTGAACCTACACTTTTAACCCTTTCCCTCATACAACAATTCTGCAGCAGACGACTTTGAACATATTTTGTCATGCTCTACTAGTATGGTTCTTTGGTCATTTTCAATCCAGAGCATGTATGAAGATCGGATAGTAAATGGAGGCTCTTTTGTGTTCACAAGCTGTATTATAGCAATTTTTACAATTTCATGGGCCATAATCCAGTCTTGCATGGGCGGATCTAGCTGGTTTTCAAAAGGAACCAAGCTCTCATCAATATTTAACTATTATCTAAGTTTGGTGAAGATCAGATAGTAAATGGAGCCTCTATTGTGTTCACATGCTCAATTATAGCAATTTGGACAATTTCAAGGGCCATAATCCAGTCTTGCATAGGCGGATCTGGCTGGTTTACGAAAGGAACCGAGCTCTCATGGATATCTTACTACTGTATAAGTTTGGTTGAGATACAGTCAAAAGTGAAGACTGTATCGTGTTAACAAGCTCTTTTATAGCAATTTTGACAATTTCAAGGGCCATAATCCAGTCATGCATGGGCGGATCTGGCTGGTTTTCAAAAGGAACCGAGCTCTCATGGATATCTAACTACTGTATACGTTTGGTTGAGATACAATCAAACGTGAAGACTGTATCGTGTTAACAAGCTCTTTTATAGCAATTTTGACCATTTCAAGGGCCATAATCCAGTCATGCATGGGCGGATCTAGCTGGTTTTCGAAAGGAACCAAGCTCTCATAGATATCTAACTACTGTATAAGTTTGGTTGAGATACAATCAAAAGTGAAGACTCTATCGTGTTAACAAGCTCTTTTATAGCAATTTTGACCATTTCAAGGGCCATAATCCAGTCATGCATAGGCGGATCTGGCTGGTTTTCGAAAGAAACCGAGCTCTCATAAATATCTAACTACTGTATAAGTTTGGTTGAGATACAATCAAACGTGAAGACTGTATCGTGTTAACAAGCTCTTTTATAGCAATTTTGACCATTTCAAGGGCCATAATCCAGTCATGCATGGGCGGATCTAGCTGGTTTTCGAAAGGAACCAAGCTCTCATAGATATCTAACTACTGTATAAGTTTGGTTGAGATACAATCAAAAGTGAAGACTCTATCGTGTTAACAAGCTCTTTTATAGCAATTTTGACCATTTCAAGGGCCATAATCCAGTCATGCATGGGCGGATCTGGCTGGTTTTCGAAATAAACCGAGCTCTCATGGATATCTAACTACTGTATAAGTTTGGTTGAGATACAATCAAAAGTGAAGACTGTATCGTGTTAACAAGAAATTGTTTACGGACGCACGGACGCACGCACGCACGACGGACAAATCGCCACGACGTAAGCCCTTCTGGCCTTTGGCCAGTAGAGCTAAAAATAGAAAAATCTCTATGATTAAATGGATAACCTATGACTAAAAGTGGAAAACATTGTGGCAAAAGGAGAAATTGCTCGTTTTGAGCAATTTCTTCTTTGGTCACTATGTTTTCAAAAAGCCGTCTGCTGCAGAGGCGTCAGAAAGCGTCTATATGAGGGAAAGGGTTAAGAAAAGCCAACTTGTACCTGAACTGAATTGATTTACCCTCGCTGTGTGGAATTAACTTATTGGCGAGCATCTCATCACCTGGACATCATTAATTATAGTGCACTTTTCCCCCCTCGGACACCTGAGTAATGCAATGTGATCTATCATGCCAACTCATTTTTCTGACCAATCAACATGGCTTGAAGTAATCTTGTAGAGGGTCAACCAAAGGAACAATTCTTTAAAACTATATGAAAATTGGCAAATACTTTCTTGGCAGAAGACTTTTAAAGTTTTCATTATATCCATATAAGGTAGAACAGCCCCACCCCCTGACAACTAGGTCTTTTTGACCAATCAGCATCCTTTTGCCACAATGTTTTCAACTCTATTTAATAATTAAACTCTCATTATGGACGTTTTTTACATTTTTCCGTAGATAGCCTACCAGCTGCAACATTTCCAGTTCCAAATCAGAAGGTTATTATGATCTGCATACTACTCGCTTTAAGCTACTGCAACTGAACTTAAACAAGAAATAGGGAAGTTTAATTTCAACTGTGTCTGTTGATTTCAGATTACCGTAGATAACTTTACAATTGAACAAACTAAGACAGTCGAGTTTATTTTGACATTAATCTTAAACTGTAAATAGAGGCGTACATAGTTATAATTGTGACAGTTCTTGATGGTGGAGGTGTGATTCAACCATTGGAAACCTAGAAACTGCAATCGATGGTTCTTCCGTACGGGGGATTTTGAACAGAACATAGAACATGGTGGCTAGGTGACTGTATGACTGTTGTTTACGGTGAATATATATTGACTGATTGAGATTTAATATATCGATTTAGAAAAAACGATTAAAAAGACGACAATCATTTTCAATCCGTGTTTTTCGACTCATTTTATACATACCCAAAATGGCAGCCCCCCATGGATTTGGCCAGTTTCATTTCAGAAAGCTTCATGGGTTATTGAATAAAAAAAAAAAAAATCTCACACCTGTTACCTAGTATGTAGAGTCTAACGGATATATGTAGGTACCTGTTCCTGAAGTTAATGTTACAGTTCATGACAAGTTTTAATTACATTCCCATAGGTTTTCTATGGATGAAACTGTTAACACTTCTGGTATTAAGTTATTAGATTTGTGTCTAAGTAGTGACATCCAAATTATTAATGGAAGAATTGGTAACGACGCAGGTGAAGTTACCTCACATTTATGTCTACAAATGGTTCAAGTGTAATTGATTATGCTTTATGTAACCATAATTTATTTCCAGTTATAAAAGATTTTATAGTTCATGACTTTCAAACTTGTTCAAGTCATGCTTCTATTCAACTATGTTTGGCTCGTTACTTTGAAGATGAAATTGTGTCTTCAGGTAATGACAGATATGTAAATTACTTAAAATGGAATACAGATAAAATTGATGATTTTAGAGATAAAATTGCATCTAATATTCAAAGTATAAATGCTATTACAGATGAAATAATATCTAGTACACTAGACATTACTGATGAAGTAAATAACATATATCTGATATTCTATACAATATCTCATTCGCTACTTATGGACATTCCAAACATACTGGACATAAGACTAATGTTAAACGTAAACATAAAAGCTCATGGTTCAATGAAGTATGCGAAAGTGCAAGAAAGGATTTCCGCAAAACTAACAGACGCTATAGGCAAACTAAAAGTGAGGAAAATAAGGAAAGAATGCTCTGCCAAAAAAAGATCTATAATAGTGAAACAAAAAACAAGAGGCCCATGAGGGCCTATGCTCTACTGGTATGGTTCTTTGGTCATTTTCAATCCAGAGCATGTATGTATAGTGAAGATCGGATAGTAAATGGAGGCTCTTTTGTGTTCACAAGCTGTATTATAGCAATTTTTACAATTTCATGGGCCATAATCCAGTCTTGCATGGGCGGATCTAGCTGGTTTTCAAAAGGAACCAAGCTCTCATCAATATTTAACTACTATCTAAGTTTGGTGAAGATCAGATAGTAAATGGAGCCTCTATTGTGTTCACATGCTCAATTATAGCAATTTGGACAATTTCAAGGGCCATAATCCAGTCTTGCATGGGCGGATCTGGCTGGTTTACGAAAGGAACCGAGCTCTCATGAATATCTTACTACTGTATAAGTTTGGTTGAGATACAATCAAAAGTGAAGACTATATCGTGTTAACAAGCTCTTTTATAGCAATTTTGACCATTTCAAGGGCCATAATCCAGTCATGCATGGGCGGATCTGGCTGGTTTTTGAAAGGAACCGAGCTCTCATGAATATCTTACTACTGTATAAGTTTGGTTGAGATACAATCAAAAGTGAAGACTGTATCGTGTTAACAAGCTCTTTTATAGCAATTTTGACCATTTCAAGGGCCATAATCCAGTCATGCATGGGCGGATCTGGCTGGTTTTCGAAAGGAACCGAGCTCTCAAGGATATCTAACTACTGTATAAGTTTGGTTGAGATACAATCAAAAGTGAAGACTGTATCGTGTTAACAAGAAATTGTTTACGGACGGACGGACGCACGACGGACAAATCGCCACGACATAAGCCCTTCTGGCCTTTGGCCAGTAGAGCTAATAACAAAATTAAATTTAACAATATTCAAAAAAATAATTTAAATAAATTATCCAAAGAAGACCCAAATAAATTCTGGTCTGAAATAAAACAAGAGGGCCATGATGGCCCTGGATCGCTCA
This sequence comes from Serripes groenlandicus, assembly GCA_031761405.1. Classification (NCBI taxonomy): domain Eukaryota; kingdom Metazoa; phylum Mollusca; class Bivalvia; order Cardiida; family Cardiidae; genus Serripes; species Serripes groenlandicus. Next base: position 4,155,380 of record JASEVX010000016.1, read on the forward strand.
CCTTAATTATACAATGTACTGCAATGCAAAACACATCAAGACAATTATTCTGAATGCAACCTCCACAGTGTTAACAATACTTTCCTTCATTTGGCCTAGTGATCTATATTTTTTACCTGATATGACCCATATTCCAACATGGACTAGATATCATCAAGACAACATTCTGACTTAAGTTTCAACTTGCTCAAAGTAAAAATGCGGCCTCCGGAGTTTGAACAATATTTTCCTTTATTGACCTAGTTTCTGATCCAATATGACCCATATTTGAACTTGACCTAGATATAATTCAGACAAACATTCTGACCAAATTTCAAGCTGCTGAAGCAAACAATGCGGCATCCAAAGTGTTCACAAGATTTTCCTTCAATTTGATCTAGTGACCTAGTTTTTGATCCAGCATGACCCATATTCAAACTTGGCCTACATATCATCAAGAAAAACATTCTGATAAAGTTTTATCATGCTGAAATTAAAAATGCAGTATCCAGAGTAATAACATGATTACCCTTCAATTTGGTCTAGTGACCTAGTTTTTAACCCGGCATGACCCATATCCGAACTTGGCCTAGATATCATTTATACAAACATTCTGACCAAATTTCAAATTGCTGAAGCAAAAAATGCAGCTTTTACAGAGTTAACAAGATTTTCCCTCAATTTGGCCTAGTGACCTAGTTTCTGATCCAATATGACCCATATTTGAACTTGAACTAGATATCTTTAAGACAAACATTCTGACAAAATTTCAAGCTGCTGAAGCAAAAAATGCGGCATTCAAAGTGTAAAAAAGATTTTCTTTCAATTTGGGCTAGTGACCTAGTTTTTGACCCGACATGACCCATATTCGAACTTGGCCTAGATATCATTCAGCTCAATATTCTGAACAAATTTCAAGCCGCTGAAGCAAAACATGCGGCTTCTACAGAGTTAACAAGATTTTCCCTCAATTTGGCCTGGTGACCTAGTTTCTGACCCATATTTGAACTTGACCTAGATATATTTAAGACAAACATTCTGACCAAATTTCAAGCTGCTGCAGCAAAAAATGCGGCATCAAAAGTGTTAACAAGATTTTCTTTTAATTTGACCTAGTGACCTAGTTTTTGACCCGGCATAACCCATATTCGAACTTGACCTAGATATTTTTAAGACAAACATTTTGACAAAATTTCAAACTGCTGAAGCAAAAATTGCGGCCTCTGGAGTGTTAACAAGATTTTCCTTCAATTTGACCTAGTGACCTAGTTTTTGACCCAACGTGACCCATGTTCGAACTTGACCTACATATCATCAAGACAAACATTCTGATAAAGTTTCAATATGCTCAAGTTGAAAATGTGGCCTCCAGAGTGTTAACAAGATTTTCCTTCAATTCGACCTAGTGACCTAGTTTTTGACCTCATATCGCCCAGTTTCGAACTTGTCCAAGATTTTATGGAGATGAACGTTCTGATAAACTTTCATGAAGATTGGATGCAAAATGTAGCCCGTAGAGTGTTAACAAGCTCAAATGTTGACGATGGACGACGGACGACGGACGACGCACGACGCACGACGGACGGACGCCGGACAAAATGTGATCACAATAGCTCACCTTGCACTTCGTGCATAGGTGAGCTAAAAAAAGATAAAAAGTAACAAAAGGACCATGATGGTTCTATATCGCTCACCTGATTTAATCAATGTTTAAAATCATGTTTATCATACTATCAAAATAATTTGAAGTCTTAGTAGAGGGGCACCCAAAGAACATTCATGGCAAATGGCCAAGAATATTTTTGAAGTATTTACCTTAACAAGTCTATGTACAAGAGGACCATAATGGTCCTATATCGCTCACCTGATTTAATCAAACATAAAAAGTTTTCAGTGTTCTTTCCTGTGCCCTCTACTCTTAGACAAGAAGATTTTTAAAGTTTTTTCCCTATATGAGTCTATGTAAAACAAGTGACTCCCGGGGAGGGGTCATTTTTGACCCCGGGGCTAGAATTTGAACAATCTTGACAGAGGTTCACTAGATGATGCTACATACCAAATATCAAAGGCATGGGCCTTCTACTTTCAGACAAGAGAAGTTTTTTTAAGTTTTGGTTAATTTCCCCTTTTTTGTTTCTGTGTCAGTCAAAGTCCTGTATAATTAAAGAGGGATAACTCTCGATTGACTAAAGCGATATGGCTAGTTATCGAAATTATCCGAGATATTATGCCAATACACATTCTGACTAAATTTAGTAATGATTGGATAAAGGTTTCTAAAGTTATTGAGCTGACAAGACCAATTTTAGGTAATTTCTATAATTAAAGGGCGATAACTCTCAATTGACTTAAGCGATATGGCTAGTTATTGAACTTGTCTGAGATATTATGCCAATACACATTCTGACCAAATTTAGTAATGATTGGATAAAGGTTTCTAAAGTTATTGAGCTGACAAGAACAATTTTAGGTAATTTCTATAATTAAAGGGCAATAACTCTCAATTGACTTAAGCGATATGGCTAGTTATTGAACTTGTCCGAGATTTATGCCAATACACATTCTGACCAAATTTGGTGATAATTAGGCAAAGGCTCCTAAAGTAATTGAGCTGACAAGACCAATTTTAGGTAATTTCTATAATTGAAGGGCAATAACTCTTGATTGACTAAAGCGATATGGCTAGTTATCGAACTTGTCTGAGATATTATCCCAATACACATTCTGACTAAATTTGGTGATGATTGGACAAAGGCTTCTTAAGTTATTGAGCTGACAAGACCAATTTTGGGTAATTTCTATAATAAAAGGGCAATAACTCTTGATTGACTAAAGCGATATGGCTAGTTATTGAACTTGTCCGATATATTATCCCAATACACATTCTGACTAAATTTGGTGATGATTGGACAAAGGCTTCTAAAGTTATTGAGCTGACAACATACTGGACGCCGCCCGCCCGCCCGCCCGCCCGTAAGCCGCAGGTTAAACTATAATACGATCCGTTTTTTCAAAACGGGCGTATAAAAAGGAATGGTTATCAACATTGATAACTCTGAGAATCTGTACATGTTCAAGGTTTGATCCAGCTTTGATAACCGTTTTAATATCAAAGTTTTAACGAAATTTATACATCATATTCAGGGTTTTCCATGACACACAAATCCTGCGTCATTGACGCATTTTCAACTCAAATGACCCCCAAAAATAACATCTGTGCGTCCCTATGGACGCAATGTCGGTAAATGAAGTCCATTCTATTTTTCTATAATCTCGGTTTTCCAAAAATCTATATATTTAACTTAGTTCTTATCCTGCACCAATACATGCGAAAAAAATTCCGACGCTTCCAGGGTCGAATCTGGCGTACGTAATGTTTGTCACACCAAAATACACATATGGGACAACATTTGACCATTTATCTATCGTATAAAGTAAACACAAACGGTCTTACTCACGTTTTTATGTGTTTTAATCTCTTTTTAATCCACCTCTTAGAGGCCTGACATTTAATAACTCACAATGTGGTCGATTTGAACTGAGGATAACCGAATACGGTATTGTGGGTATTGTTGTTAAAGTACACCAACATGGATATTTAACGAAATAGTTATATAATATCTTATTCAAACAAGTTTGGGCGATATTTCGTTTATTTCTTTTTACCGATTTTGTCTAATTTATTTAACCGAAAACAAATTTGTTACAGATTTCAAATTTTTCGCCGTTGTGAATTGAATTTTGATAGATTAAAGTGGTAAAGAGGTAAGCTGCATAAATGTTAGGCTCAAATTAATATAATAATAATTATAGATCTATATGTTTTTTTTTGTCGTTGCGATAGCTGTCAGGATATAAACGGCATAATAACGTGAATCGAGGTCTGTCTGAAACATGCTATGGATTTAGACTTCGGTTGACCAATAAATGAGAAAACGAAAGTCTAAATTATTTGGACAATATTTAACTTTGAATGACAGGTTTAAGCTTTATCGATAACATTATCGGTAATGTACACAATTTTTTTTCACAATTTTTTTTTCACAAATTGACATTATTAATATTAAAGAGATAATAAAAACAAAGAACAACACACTTGTTTTTGAATGTTTTTTATATCAATCACTTGATAATAAAGTTCTAATTTGGACCCCCAACCCCTCAACTTTGATGACATGGAGGTCACAATGACCCTCAAGTTTCAAAGCTTAGGGAAAACCCTGCATATTTTTATAATAGTGCAATTTTAACATAATCACTAACAATGTTAAATTTATATTGCAAATTCATCTGGAAAATCCATTTCTCTGTTTGTACTTTTTATAATTTCTTTATTTGCTATAAACATACTGTTTATTGTTTTATGCAATAAAATGTATATTGAATATATTGATCAGATCTTTCATTATCCATTTTTTTTCAAACAACATATTTCAGATACATGCATATATAATCAGTAACTGTTGTTGACACTAAGTCTGGTACTTATTAACAAATAATCTGATGCTGTTTCATGTTTTACAAATTAAAAACCAGAAAAGGAGATAGGTGATCAAAGTGAAAATGTTGTTGAATAGGAACATATTGTTCATTTTGGATATGTTCAATTTGTATCAATTACACCATTCCGACAATGTATTCGGATTAGTCACAGAAATCAAGTAATTTACATCAGACAAGGGGCTAAACTTTACCCTTTCCAACATACATCATTATAAATGGGACTTTTGAAAATATCTGTCAAAAATTACAGTTTTCTCAGTCTGTATGCATAGTGTTCTCATCTTAAATTGTCTCAAGATTATACATTCAGCCAGATCATGCAAAGTTAGCCATCTGCCTTGGAAGATTGTTGTGTGGAGTATTTTAGTATTCTAGAAAGCCAGGGGAAAATGTTAGGTGAACTGAAGTACCATTGAAAGTAATGTTAAGCGCAAGTCATTCAATCAACCATGGTAAGAGTCAGTTTCCAATTATATGTATTACTAGTTTACAAATAACTGGCATTTGTAAAAATAAATCAGAACATTCTTCAATGCCTTCTAGTGTTGTTTTCCATCAACATCCTTGGAAATCTTACAGTCTGTTACAATCAAAAACAGATATATATGTACAAATTAAACTTAAATGCATGCTAAGTTTCGTTTTTTTCAATATGTTTTTCAAATTCTGTTTTTGTAACTTTCTACAATTTGCCTATTAATTTGTTTCTTGTTGGGGGTCGGGACAGACAGTGCTTAATTAATTTGTTCTTGCTTTCACACGACCTAGGCTTTGCCTATTAACATATTATTGTTAACCAATATTTAATCATGATAAGTTTTCTATAAACGTACATCGGCACACAACCTTATTCTCCGTTCTCTTAGTACATATCGAGGATATGATATTTTAGATGTTTTCTTAAATGGGGTCAACATTTGACAGGATGGCTTTCGGCTTCAAATAACCCATGACCGATATCTTATCTATGTCACTGCCGATACAGACAAAACAAATATACAATTTAATTGAATTTACGTTGTTACAAACATACATTTATTTCATGTAATCAGTATAATTATTTAATCAAACAAGTTACATAATCAATGATTAGCAACCTTCGAACTATCTTAATAAACAAGGTTAATTCAATACTCTAACAGTTATAATGTGTGAACAACTATATCTCTTTGATTGGCATACCAACAAATAGTGGGCCGATGAGACTAGGCCGAAAAAGACCAGGCCGAATACATTTTGGGCCGAATACACGCGATACCGGCAAGCCGATCTGAGTTACTTCTCTTTGACCATAAGATGAAAGGGGGTGTTTATTCGTAAAACAAATAATTTTAATATAACTATATATTGCACTCTTTAATTGATCGTTGTGATGGGTCTGTTTGGAACAACAGACTTGTCTCGGTGGAAATATCTCTATATAACGGTTAAAACCACTATTGTTTACATTTTTAATCCGTGGGAAAATCACATTCCAAAGTGATGACGTCATACGACCCATTTCCCTCTTAGTGTTTGTGACTACAACACTATTTTTGGTCATAATCCTTATAATATAGCATAGATAACATACTTTATATATTTGGTGGCATTCACTCTGTGATTGAAGCTCTATTCCAGTATACCCAATACGACCCTGAGGACCTCCAACATTTGTTCTGTCACCCTATTTTTACCGTTGATATATTCCCCCGTCTGCAGACAATCTGTAAAATCACAATCTACAGTCTTACAATACCAAGACACCTGCAATCAATACATTGTATGGGGTCAAAGTATATTTATTTACCTACCTCTATAGTTATTTTATTCCTGATGTAATTTTTAATCCATTTATTTACATTTTTTAGATCCATTATTTTAAAACATCAACAAACACATTTCGTGAACAATCTATTTTTAGACCTATTTCTAGGTATACTCAACAACAAATTTACAGAGTGTTCTCCCCTTGACCATTCATTAATTTTATTTGAATCCATTCAACTACTTTTTATACATTGTAGCAGGCTGTGGTCGAGTGGTTAGCGTCGGGGATTTCGAAACAGGGTGTCCCGGGTTCGATCCCCAGTCGCGGCACTACGGTCATGGTGGAGTGCCCTTGGGCAAGGCACATTTTCTAGCCTAGTACTGGTTTGTTTACCCAGGGATCATGAATAATTAAATTTAATTGCGCGCTAAATGACCTTAGCTGTCGATGCGCCATAAAACAACATACATTCATTCATTCTTGTAGCAGACAGCATTGTGTGCAAGGATTCTCGACAACGTCTCCGCTGTTCGGAGGTCCATTTTCGGATAGTACGAGGGTCCATGCACATTGATGTACAATTATCTATTCATCAAACTTTTTAACAAACACGGAGGCGGTGGTAGCTGGGCTCGGGTCCGCCTCCTGTTATATGAAGTAATGTAGCTGTCACATAGTACCGGGTAATCCTACCGTGTGCCACCGTGTGGTAAATTTCGTGCGGACGGTGGAACACGGTGAGGGCACACGGCGGAGCGTTGAGCGATCGGTGAACACGGTTGGGGCCCGTTAGTGTCCGGCGAGACCCGGCGAAAGTTTTGAACATTTCCAAAACTTTCGCCGTGTGGGTACAAGCGGTGGAACACGGTAAGAACCCGGTATGGGGACGGTAAGAGGACGGTGGGCCGGTACGAGGCCGTTATGGAACCGTTCATGGGACGGTGACGACGTGTTACCGTGTTCATACCGGCCTCATACCGGGCTCTCACCGTTTGCTCAACGTTGACCCACCGTCTCATACCGGCTACCTACCGGGCCCTTACCGGTCTCTTAACGTTTAACCGGTCTCTTAACGACCTAATAACATCCTGTTACCGTTCCACCGTCTTCATAACGTCTCCATACCGGCCTGTTGCCGTGTGTTTTCATTGCGCCCGTGCCAGACACCGTGACTCCATAGTTTACTGTATAAAAACGACGACAATTGTCAAAGCTTCATTTAGTGCCTGCTCTCCATCGGACCAGTCGTCATCATGGAGTGTCATGAGAGGCTTCGGAACATGTATATGTTGGCCCCTGCCCAACGTAAACGCGACCAACTAAATATCGACCTGGCATTCCACGTCCGACGGCAGCAAAGACAGGCTTGCCGCGGCCAATGGGGTAGATGATCATGGACCAGGGGATAGATCAGTCGTCGCAAACAGTTCGGCGTGTACCATCAGCTTATAGTCGAACTGCGGCTTGAGGATCTCACGGCTTTCAAGAACTTTATGAGAACGCCTCCCGAGATGTACGATGAAATACTAACCCGTATAGAACATCGCCTCACAAAGCAACATACGTCGTATCGGGAGCCACTCGAACCAGTACTCGAGTTAGCTGTTTCGCTGAGGCACATTGCCTCGGGTGCAAAGTACACCGAACTGCAGTATGTCTGGCGCATCCCACCAAACACTATCTCCATAGTAGTCCGGGAAGTCTGCCAGTCAATCTGCGATGAATATATGGATGAAGTGATGACCCCTCCGACGACACCTGAAGAATAGCAAGCTATAGCAGAAGGATTTCTGAAGCGGTGGAACTTCTTACCCACCATAGGCGCCCTGGACGGGAAGCATGTCGCCATCCGCTGCCCAGCCAAGTCAGCATCCCTGTATAATAATTACAAGGACTCATACTTGGGATTGGGCTTCTTTACCCTTGAAGTTGTGGATCTGGTTGGAGGATCCTGCGGTTCCGGAAGCTTCCTTTACGTTATCCACCCCTCTGCCAGCAGCTTTCATTCCACGTTTAGGCATAAGTTAGGATTTTTGAGAAAATTTATGAGGAGTACATGTACGTACAATTCGTGAACTGATGTGTGACCGGACGGGTGAATTCCCAGCTTTTATATACGGTGTTTGACGTCAGCAAGGCGGCGAGAACGTTTAGCGAACGATATTGGGGCGTTCCGGGCGGTAAGAGGCCGGTAGCCACACGGTGAGGACCCGGCATGGACCCAGCGAGACCCGGCAAGAAAACGGCCAACACGGTTTTACTGGCTGGTACGCGGACGCTGTAAGCGGTAAGGACCCGGTATGGAGACGGTATGGAAACGTTGAGTACACGGTTGGAAAAAAAAAATGCGGACGGAGAGATTATCACCGCTTGTCATTTTAATCAAACGGTATGGGCCCGTTGGGCTTAGCCGGTGCTATGTGACAGCGCCATAAAATATGAGTTGCACCAATTGCTCAAAATCTGATTTGAGCCAATCTAGATCTGTTATATCATTTTTTAATATAATACGCCTTGCGTCCATTTAACTGTCAATGTTTAAATCCTTTTCATAAAGCAGCTTTTATACTCCTTAGGAGAAGGAGTCAGTGGAGTATGGCCTGCGGCATATGGGTGTCCCCGTATACGCGGGCATGCCTTTCATTGCGTGTCGGGGGAATGGCTATATCTGGGTCATTTTCTGTTTGGGGTGCGCGCGTGTAGGGATATACATCTGAGATGTGTAGCGGGGCACCTCTACTGAATCCCCTTTTCAGTACAACACAGATTTTACTTTTCGTAATTGTATATGCTTTTTTAGGAACATGTCCAAGATTTGATGGTGATGAATGTTCTGATAAATTTTCATGAAGATCAGATGCAGAATATAGCCTGTAGAATGTTAACAAGTACGTCAATTGCTGACGACGCACGACGGACGGACGCCAGACAAAATGTGATCACAATAGCTGACTTTGCACTTCGTGCACAGGCGAGCTAAAAACGCTAGCTGATACAAGTTGTGTTGTTCTCAAGGATATACTTCGCCTGTGTTCAAATATACATGCACGGTAGCTACTTATGGAGCATTAACCCATTCCATTGGATAATCGACGACTTGTGAAAACGCTGTGACAAATGGGAAACACTGGTCACAATGAGCTTTGTCTCGATTTGCCACAATGTTTTGAATTTTGTGATTCAATATTTATACTTTCACTTCTAAAGATCTTCCACATTTTCTCAAGATGTTTCCAAAGTCATCTACTGCAAATTGATTGAGAGACGCTCAGGAACATTTGGGTATTTGCTAATAAATCCGAGAAGTTTTCTAGAAACTTCCGAAAATTACAGTTTCCTTTTTGACAGAATTTCGTCTAGATGACGCCTTCGTGCATAAGTGTCACATAACGCCTAGGTTTGTTTTCCTGGATCAGCGTTCAATTGTATGTGTGATTGAAGATCAGGGCTATGTGTTCGATTCCTCCCCAGCGATTTTGGTTGACAGCAGACACATTGTCTTTGACTTGTACAAGCAGTAACGAGTTACTGGACTGTGATATCCACGACGTCAGTCGATTTATATTATGTTTATCAATGTTTTCAAAAGGACGAAGATATTTTAATAACAATAACTCAATAATAGTGATAAGTTGGGCTACTTTTCGAACAATGTTTTCAAACTGTCCTATGATTTACGCCAGACTCTTTAGTACATTTTCATGTGATGCTCAAAGTTAGAGATCTGTTTTCGCCTGACACGATATTTATTCTTAATCCATGTTTAAACAAACAAAACACCAAGTCAAAACTTTATAGGATAATATAAAACATTTAATAATTGCATTGGTCTTTAAAAACATAGTTAAATACATGCATACTACAATGATATAAAATAATAACAGATGCAAATGAAATATATATTTTCTTCTCTCTTTCTTTTAACAGAATGCAAATATATTTCTCCCTCTTTCCCTGTTTATCTCTCTCTCTCTCTCTGACTGTCTGTCTCCCTCTATGTTTGTGTACATGCATGTGTGCCTGTCTCTCCCCCCCCCCCCTATTTCTCTGTATGTGTGTGACCCCCCCCCCCCCTATTTCTCTGTATGTGTGTGACACCCCCCCCCCCCCTATTTATCTGTATGTGTGTGACCCCCCCCCCCCCTATTTCTCTCTATGTGTGTGACACCCCCCCCCCTATTTCTCTGTATGTGTGTGACCCCCCCAACGCGCGATCTCTCTCCCTCTCATTTAAGTGTAAAACACGAATTGAATTATCAAATATAAAAAATCAATCATCAAGTTTTAAGTGGATTATATTTACTGAATTATACAAGGTAGGCTTGCTGATAAGTACAGTAAACCAGTTTAAACATGAAAGAGATAGAAAAATGTTGCCGGATAAACACTGCTAGATAAGTTTGATCAAAAGTGTTAAATATGTGGGACATCATAAATGAAACAAATATAGATCAAGTCCTGAATTAATAAAATTTAAATCATAAATAGAAATATATGAATTAACTAATTTAAAAAATAAATGATGGAAACCAAAAACCAATATTGATAAGATTTGTATGGACTGAGTGTACCAACAACACGGCAGACTAAATGTAAACAAAGCAATGCATATTAACAAGGGAAGGTAATCTCGTGACTAGGTAACCATGGCAACAAAAGAACATTCATTGATCACGTTCATGTTATGTAAGTGTTACTATGTAACAGTGTATACATTAACCAAGGATGGGATATTATAAAACTCTGATTACAGTTACCAAGTGTTCATCAGTAGACCCCCGGCCATGACTGACATAGAGTCTATCTCTGTATACACAAATAACGTTGGGCCCCTCCGACTTTACCGACTTGAAATCTACGAGAGACTCGAAACTCTCTAAACGAGAATCGAGTCGGTAAACTTTGCGGTGACTCATGGCACTAATATAAATATTATTGTTGTCTGGGTCTACACTGATCCCGTCTGGCCCTGACCCTTCTATTGTTTTGTGATAGACTACTTTTCCCTTATCGTTCATACAAAGTACTTTGTCGTTAACCCAGTCAGTTAAATAGAACCTTCCAGAACAAACAGCGAGATCAGGACTAGGACCGTGTAAATGAGTGTTTATGGTTTTTATCGTGACTCCGTCTGTGGACATCACGCATATAAAGCAGGGACCATAACCACCAAAGTACTCATCCTTACAGAGGTAAACAATCTGATCTCCACTAAAGTCTATAGAATAACAGTGTTTCTCCGTTTTTATAGATTTAGTGATTACGGCAGGATTTTGTGTTAAATTAATAAACAATATTCTACGTTCCCCTGGCAACGTAACAGCTAGCATACATTGTTTATTGGGCTTTGATTCGTCGGGAACGGAAATATCAGTAGTGGAAATTATGCCCTGCTTAGTGGGTTCTCGTTTATCCTTTATTTCTGTTACACCGTAAGGTCCAGACCCAAACCGTATATAGCGTTGTAATATGTGCGAACCAATACTGAATATTTTAATACAATCATTACGAATATCACAAACAACCCACCTTGTGTCATCCAGTCCACATAATCCAGTTATATAATAATCCTCCCTTTTATCCAATTCATGTTTAACATTAACTCTATCGACCACAGAAACTTTCTCTCTATCTAACATTACCTTTCTCTCAATCTTTCTCTCTTTCCTCATTCCCCCCAGAAATTCTCTCCTTCTCGGTTCTCTCTCTCCCCTCTTACTCTCTATTTCTATCATACGATGCGATTTATCGTGCCTCTCATTACATCTATCACACACATACTGTTTACATAAATAACACAAAAATAGAGCGGATATTTTACTTAAATCTAATAAAAAGCAAATGTCGCAGGTTTGTTTATTCCACACTTGTGTTTCAGTTTGTAATGTCTCCTCTCTTATTTCATCGAATGAAAATTTATAACGCTTAACATCGGGTTCAACTTGACCAGACCTGTTTGTTTCAGCCATATCGGTGGGAGCCTGTGCCATTTTTCTGTAAAAGAAAGTGCATGTAATTAATTGACCATTTATAAAGAAAAGGTAACATAATATTTTTGGGGAATACATTTAGTTACCAGTATATCTTATTTCATGTTCTTGGTCTTAACTAGTCTAATAGTTTTATTTATAATTCTAATTCAATGAGTTCATGATGTTAACCCTTAATACTTACTTTGAGATAACAGATAAGTGTAAAAATTGTAGTAAGGTGATACTGAAGTAACTGAATGACTGTTAACGGAATTTAACTTATTAATGTCGATTATGATAGTATATATGCCATGATGAAAGGAATGAACCCTTCGGTATTTATGACAAGTGTGGAAAAAGATCTGACTGTAAAACCCCTATCTGATCCATATTCACACTGCTTGTTATACTTTTCTTGGACGTTTCAATAAGTAAGTTTCAACCAGTGTAGAGCCAGAACAGATTAAGCGAAAATGCAGTTTTATTTGGGTGTACACCGACTGTATGGTTTTCTCTGAGCAAATATCATATCTGATATATATTCACACTGTTCATTAAAAGATGGATGTTTCTTTTAGTAAGTTGCAATTAGTGTGCAGAACCAGATCAGATAACATAAAAAAGTAGTTTGAGCTGGGTCTACAGTGAGGACAAATATCCTTTTGGTTGGCTTTGATCAAGGATCCTATTTCTACAACAATCACTCAGTCTACTGTTAACATATTCACAAATTATAATAACAAATCTTACCACTTTTTGGTCTGTTATCAATACACAATAAATAACCAAACTCGAAGACCACCACGATGTAGATTTACTGAAAATATAGGAATAAAAGACAATTAAAGTTAAAATCACATGCTTTTCAGTATTTAATTGAGAAATATATCATTTATATCCTGATTAACTCATTGTTTCACAGACAAACTGAGAATAATTAATTCATCAGGAGATGTTTGTTCAGGGTTTACTCCTGTTTTTACTCTATATAGATCCAGACACCTTAAATAAGTGTATAAATGAACTGTCAAAGAAACGGGCCTGGTAAGACAGTGAACACTTTATATTTCTATGTATTCTGAATGTGTTATGAAATCATCATGCAACAGTTAAAAACTAAAGGATTTTAAGTGTTTGACCTACCGTGTTTATTGACATTTCTGATTTTAGGTTCAGATCACCCAGTCCCTTTATTAAGTCTTATCTGAAACAACTCAAGTTGGCTGAACAAACTTGGGTAAGTAGTGTGTGAACTAGTTAGATCTTGATAAGACTGTGTGGATACACATAGTAATCTGGATCAACACTATTCGCAAAGGCAAACGAGTTCCTTATCTAGGGCACGGTCCCAATACAGATATTGTTGCTTAAAGCTATATTTTATGAAGAACATGCACACTTAGATCCATGATATGTTTGATCTCGTGGTAAGTATCGTATCAAAATACCAATATCTTATAATCTATAGCTTTTAATGTTTTAAAAGTATTTAATAGAAAGATTTATATCAATAATTGCAAAATCAGAAGAAAAGGCGAATGCACTATATATAATTGACTTACCCTCGATTCTTTTCTTTAGACACAATTGCTCAAACACCAAACACAGATCACTGGTTTATTTGCAGACTTTCTGAAATAAAATAAATGACCGAGTGAATATTTTAATAAATGACAACAATGAAAGACTAAACGAATGAATATAAATATAAATAATATCTTTTAAATGAGCCGTGCTTTAGGACAATATACTACATGGTCATCTTAACCTGTTTTAACAAGCAATTACCAAAGATCCATTTGGATAGCCATACTATCTGAGCCGTGCTTTTTAGTACAATATACTGCATGGTCATCTTCACCTGTTTTAACAAGCAATAACCAAAGATCCATTTGGATAGCCATACTATCTGTGAGTATCTGATCAAACAATTCACTGTCTAACGGAGGCTTCAATCTTCAATCCTGATCGTCTCTCGGACTTATAAGGGATAAGTGAAAACCAGATCAAACTCCTTGGATGCGCAGGGTGATCAGGGTTTACACATTTTATAAATCCAATATTTGGTTTTCCTGAAAGGTTGCTAAAATTGAATGAATAAACTGAAGAATAAAACTATTAACATGCACTAAAACACAATACCTTATCAACTAAATAAACCAAGTAGATAAACGTGATTATTTCAAAACAATGAATCCGCAGTCCACACGTCTTGATGCTCGTCTTCATGTATTCTAAAAGAACGCTACGGTCGGGGTTTCAAAATGACGTCACTATTCTAATGACACAGAAAATTCACAGGAGGCGAAAAGTGTCTGCCCAGATTAGCCTGTGCGGCATGCTTAGACTGATCCGGGTCAATACTTTACGCAGAGTCTACAATGTTGGATTTCTCGTGGGACGGCTCATATATTGATCCTCTTAAACATTTCCAGGCTAATTATTCATAAACAATGTTGAAGACTTTGATCAGATTGCATATAAGTGCGGCTCATTGTGAGTTTCCTGTACACATAGCGAGGCTCAATAACAGTTCGATATATATTATAGTCAACTGTATGGCTACTGCATATCATATTCTTATCTCCTTCTCAAGTGAAAACCACACTAGTTAGTATTTAGCTTTCATTTGGAGACTCTGACCTCCTACTAAGGGTGCAGAGATGGCTACTTTTACGCTTCGTAAAGGAGCCTATTTTGTTCAAGAAGATTTTAAAACTTTCCACTATAAGAATTTGGTGAAAATTAACCTGCCCTCGATGGTAGTGTTATATCAGCTGACACTCCTTGAACAAGTGTTCCCCTATATGCTGCATGTATAACAGTTGAACCCAGAAGCGGGACCAATTTTAAACAAGTGGGCATTATTTGAACAATCTTGGTGGAGGACTAAAATGCAGTGCTACACACCATATATCAAGCTCTATGCATTTCTTTTTCAGACAAGAACATTTTCAAATTTTCTCCTTATAAAACAGGTGATCCCCGGGGTGGGGTAAATTTTGTAAGGTACATAACGTAGCTATAGTGCACCACTGTAAAACTGTATTCGGTCTGTAATGTACATAACGAGCTATAGTACACCACTGTACAACTGTATTCGGTCTGTAATGTACATGACGTAGCTATAGTATTTGAACAATCTTGGTGGAGGACTAAAATGCAGTGCTACACACCATATATCCAAGCTCTATGCATTTCTTTTTCAGACAAGAACATTTTCAAATTTTCTCCTTATAAAACAGGTGATCCCCGGGGTGGGGTAAATTTTGTAAGGTACATAACGTAGCTATAGTGCACCACTGTAAAACTGTATTCGGTCTGTAATGTACATAACGAGCTATAGTACACCACTGTAAAACTGCATTCGGTCTGTAATGTACATAACGTAGCTATAGTACATCACTGTAAAACTGCATTCGGTCTGTAATGTACATAACGTAGCTATAGTACACCACTGTAAAACTGTATTCGGTATGTAATGTACATAACGTAGCTATAGTACACCACTGTAAAACTGTATTCGGTCTGTAATGTACATAAAGTAGCTATAGTACAACACTGTAAAACTGTATTCGGTCTGTAATGTACATAACGTAGCTATAGTACATCACTGTAAAACTGTATTCGGTCTGTAATGTACATAACGAGCTATAGTACACCACTGTAAAACTGTATTCGGTCTGTTATGTACATGACGTATCTATAGTACACCACTGTAAAACTGTATTCGGACTGTTATGTACATAACGTGCTATAGTACACCACTGTTAAACTGTATTCGGTCTGTAATGTACATAACGAGCTATAGTACACCACTGTAATACTGTATTCGGTCTGTCAATGTACATAACGAGCTATAGTACACCACTGTAAAACTGTATTCGGTCTGTAATGTACATAACGAGCTATAGTACACCACTATAAAACTGTATTCGGTCTGTAATGTACATACCGTAGCTATAGTACACCACTGTAAAACTGTATTCGGTCTGTAATGTACATAACGAGCTATAGTACACCACTATAAAACTGTATTCGGTCTGTAATGTACATAACGAGCTATAGTACACCATTATAAAACTGTATTCGGTCTGTAATGTACAATACACCACTGTAAAACTGTATTCGGTCTGTAATGTACATAACGTAGCTATAGTACACCACTGTAAAACTGTATTCGGTCTGTAATGTACATAACGAGCTATAGTACACCACTGTAAAACTGTATTCGGTCTGTAATGTACATAACGTAGCTATAGTACACCACTGTAAAACTGTATTCGGTATGTAATGTACATAAAGTAGCTATAGTACATCACTGTAAAACTGTATTCGGTCTGTAATGTACATAACGTAGCTATAGTACACCACTGTAAAACTGTATTCGATCTGTAATGTACATAACGAGCTATAGTACATCACTGTAAAACTGTTTTCGGTCTGTAATGTACATGACGTAGCTATAGTACACCACTGTAAAACTGTATTGGGTCTGTAATGTACATAAAGTAGCTATAGTACACCACTGTAAAACTGTATTTGGTCTTTAATGTACATAACGTAGCTATAGTACACCACTGTAAAACTGTATTCGGTCTGTAATGTACATAACGAGCTATAGTACACCACTGTAATACTGTATTCGGTCTGTCAATGTACATAACGTAGCTATAGTACACGACTGTAAAACTGTATTCGGTCTGTTAATGTACATAACGTAGCTATAGTACACCACTGTAAAACTGTATTCGGTCTGTAATGTACATAACGAGCTATAGTACACCACTGTAAAACTGTATTCGGTCAGTAATGTACATAACGTAGCTATAGTACACCACTGTAAAACTGTATTCGGTCTGTAATGTACATAACGAGCTATAGTACACCACTGTAAAACTGCATTCGGTCTGTAATGTACATAACGTAGCTATAGTACATCACTGTAAAACTGCATTCGGTCTGTAATGTACATAACGTAGCTATAGTACACCACTGTAAAACTGTATTCGGTATGTAATGTACATAACGTAGCTATAGTACACCACTGTAAAACTGTATTCGGTCTGTAATGTACATAAAGTAGCTATAGTACACCACTGTAAAACTGTATTCGGTCTGTAATGTACATAACGTAGCTATAGTACACCACTGTAAAACTGTATTCGGTCTGTAATGTACATAACGAGCTATAGTACACCACTGTAAAACTGTATTCGGTCTGTTATGTACATGACGTATCTATAGTACACCACTGTAAAACTGTATTCGGTCTGTTATGTACATAACGTGCTATAGTACACCACTGTTAAACTGTATTCGGTCTGTAATGTACATAACGAGCTATAGTACACCACTGTAATAATGTATTCGGTCTGTCAATGTACATAACGAGCTATAGTACACCACTGTAAAACTGTATTCGGTCTGTAATGTACATAACGAGCTATAGTACACCACTATAAAACTGTATTCGGTCTGTAATGTACATACCGTAGCTATAGTACACCACTGTAAAACTGTATTCGGTCTGTAATGTACATAACGAGCTATAGTACACCACTATAAAACTGTATTCGGTCTGTAATGTACATAACGAGCTATAGTACACCATTATAAAACTGTATTCGGTCTGTAATGTACAATACACCACTGTAAAACTGTATTCGGTCTGTAATGTACATAACGTAGCTATAGTACACCACTGTAAAACTGTATTCGGTCTGTAATGTACATAACGAGCTATAGTACACCACTGTAAAACTGTATTCGGTCTGTAATGTACATAACGTAGCTATAGTACACCACTGTAAAACTGTATTCGGTATGTAATGTACATAAAGTAGCTATAGTACATCACTGTAAAACTGTATTCGGTCTGTAATGTACATAACGTAGCTATAGTACACCACTGTAAAACTGTATTCGATCTGTAATGTACATAACGAGCTATAGTACATCACTGTAAAACTGTTTTCGGTCTGTAATGTACATGACGTAGCTATAGTACACCACTGTAAAACTGTATTGGGTCTGTAATGTACATAAAGTAGCTATAGTACACCACTGTAAAACTGTATTTGGTCTTTAATGTACATAACGTAGCTATAGTACACCACTGTAAAACTGTATTCGGTCTGTAATGTACATAACGAGCTATAGTACACCACTGTAATACTGTATTCGGTCTGTCAATGTACATAACGTAGCTATAGTACACGACTGTAAAACTGTATTCGGTCTGTTAATGTACATAACGTAGCTATAGTACACCACTGTAAAACTGTATTCGGTCTGTAATGTACATAACGAGCTATAGTACACCACTGTAAAACTGTATTCGGTCAGTAATGTACATAACGTAGCTATAGTACACCACTGTAAAACTGTATTCGGTCTGTAATGAACATAACGTAGCTATAGTACACCACGGTAAAACTGTATTCGGTCTGTAATGTAAGGGATATAATTGAGCTGTGCTCTAGATACTGTCAAGATTATTTCTGGACGAGTGTAGATTGTCCTGCACATCTATCCAATATGATCCCGGTGTATACTGTTAGTCAGAGGTAGTATGACAGCTTTTGTTACCTAAACACATAAATGCATATTAAATTGCAAACATGTGCAGACTGATCTGTTTCTTAACTATTCGTACAGCACTTTGGTTGGTTTTCAAAAATCTCAGCTCAGTTATACATCTATTAGTTGAATATCTACTGACACATAAAGCATTGCGTTGAATCCGCAATTTCGACCGATTCAAACGGATTTATTTCATATTCATGTATTATTCTTTGACTAGATTTTCATAACATTTTGGTCGGTTATATACATATATATTATTTTTCAATTTACGTTTCGCAGATGCAGATATATTTTATCCATACAGCATCGTATTACACCATTACAACGTTTTGATTGAAATCTTATTGAGGGATGAACAGGTACATGAATCCTGCAGAATGCGAATATCATTTGTGTCACAATTAATTTCAGAGAGACACGGATTCTAAACACAATATATTACATCGAGACAAAATGGAAAGAAAAAATAATGCACGGAAATGCGTATCTATCAATAGTTTAAAACAATCTCAGAGACAACTTGTTAAGTCTAAAAGCATACACTAAATCTTGTTGGATCATTGAAAGAAGGAATTAGAACAAAATACATGTATATAGATATCGATATAGTATATATCTAATAAGACGTAACGTCAAAAGGTGAGGCTAAAAAGTGTAAGCCACCCTGACACTGGCACGAATTTTGTCCCCACAATGCCACGCAAAGCGTCGTGGCAAGGCGTGCCATTTCGGTGCTACGCAGCGGAGCGTGAAGCCGTGTTTGCGGCCTGTTCGCGCACTGTACACGCATAACTTACGCACTGTCTACGCAATGCGCGGACAAGGATGGGCCGCATTGGCACACATTGACACGAAATGGCACTACTTGTTTACGCATAGGTTAAGTATTGTTCGCGCATTGTCACGCTTTGTCCCGCTTGGCGGCACGCTATATATATAGCGTGTAGTTTCACACCTAACATCATTCCTCAACCCGCTGTGGACGATTGCACGCATTGACACGCATTGACACGCACCTTCGGCAGTGTTCGCGCCGACTTCGCGCAGTGTTCACGCATTGACACGCAGTGTTCACGCATTGACACGCATTGATACGCACCGTAGGCAGTGTTAGCGCCGAGTTCGCGCAGTGAACACGCATGGTTTATGCACATGGTACGAAAATTAATGCTTGCCGAATTTTTGAAAATTTCATCTTTAATGATTGGCACGACGAATTGCGTTGCATTGCGGGGACAAAATTCGTGCAATACCAGGTTGGTTTAATGCTTATTTAAAATGACGTGAACTTGACGTTCATTTGAGAATCAAGTAAAGATAACGTAAACGTAGTAATTACTTGTTTTAAGTCGCAGTTATATCCGGATTGAAATATAAACAATTTCGTCATAAGTTTCGATTTAAGATTTAGATAACAGATACATATTCATTTCATATATATATATATATGCAATACACGCAAACAGCGACAAACAAGTGTAAGTTGTCTTTGTTTTCATTTCATGGTGACTCAGGGTTTCTGGGAATAAATTAATCGGTATGAGATAATATATCAGTTACACTGGTAACGTATTATTGTCATAAAAAATGTAAGTGTCACAAATTTTATTTTTTCTCTTTATGTTGTTTAATTCGACTGTAAATGGTTGAAAATGTCGCCAAATCCTTCCTGTAGTCTGCCGAGGAAACAGACGTATTTTTACGCTAAATCAAAGATAATTTACGTTTTTAAGGCTGTTTTGTAGTTTTCGTCGAAAATTTGTGTTACACTTCATCTTCATTTGTTCATGGAAAATGGCCAGTAAAATGATGTGTTAATTAGGGGCTTTTCTCAATTATTGTATCTGAAGCATATAGAAAGATGCGCATTTCATTTCTAAATGTAAGTGTATTCATGAAACGTAATTGTATTTGATAAAGCAATAAGGAAAATATGCAAACAAGTATTCAAGCATGCATGTTTGGCAATTTTTGAGTTTGCCTGACCTTTTTACGATACGTCTAACTAAGCTTAAGCGCTTGTAAATGTTAGAAAAGTTGAACACTTCTTTTGGATTAATTAATAAGGAGAGATGAACCTGCTTGTAACAGTATGACGCTCTTCATTTTATCGATGCACACTACGTTTATAAACATGATCAAACTCCGTGTAAATATGCTAAAGTACGTCACACTTTGAGCGATGATTACGTCATTTCATATGCGATGTAACTATCACTGATTTCTCATGGAGCGGCCCAAATGCACAAGGTCCAAATAGTGTCCAGAAGGCTGGCCATTAATATCTAATAAGGAGAGCTCACATTTGACAAAGCCTAGCCCCTGGCTAATTCACGATTGTTGACCTGGATCCAATTCCAGAAAACTTACTTAGCGTTGAGTAATTATTTTAACAATTTCATTTCTTAACAAGGTAACGATTTATATGAACTTATTAAATTACTTAAACATTCCACCATTCATGTTTTACAAAGATTTCGAAAAAACTATAATGATGAAATTTGCTTTTAAGTATTTTTAAAAGTCTTAAATAGCGCTAAGTATGTTTGGTGGAATTTGAGCCTAGTCTCACATTGCCTACCATTTTCACCCATAAAATCTTATCTTAAAAATAAAAAGTGGCGATGTTCGTGTTGTGTTTGCTATCTGCTTACCACTTAAATCAGTATAGATCTGTAACAGAATTAGTGTTGGAAAACAGACGCTGGTCCATTTAGATTGTGTTTAATTAATGAAAATAGGTACACCGTCCTCATGTACAGTATGTTAGTTATATCTCGGTAGTCAGCCCACCTACCATTTAAATTATCGTACCAGTACATCGCTTTACATGCTTAACCCTTTCCCACATACAACAAATATGTGGCAGACGACTTTGAAAACAGAGTTACAAAAACCTGAAAAATCTCCTTAAAGATAGCTTAATTGTTAAATAAAGTTGAAAACATTGTGGTCCCGGGAGAAAACTAACACTGTGGACTCGGATCAGCATAAGCATGCCGCACAGGCTTACCCGGATAGACACTTTTCGCCCCCTGTGGATTTTCTGTTTCAGGGATCATTACTCTATACCTCAATCCCCCTGAGACGGAATGAATCGGCCCGGATCAGTCTGCGCGGACTGCACAGGCTGATCTGGTCGATACATTTCGCAGAAGCCATAATGTTGATTTTCTCGCGGGACGGCTCATATATATTTAAAGCATCACCAACTGACAAAGGGGCAATAATGAAACACTTAGCAAATACAGAATAATCCGTTTTAGAGGACATGAAATTCGCTATTGAACCCATAAATTAGTAAAGAAATGACATCGCTCGATCAGTCCTTAATGTTGTGACTGCTTTATATAACGGAGAAATGTTAAAAATAACAGATGATGAAACTTATCTGTACCTTTATTTCTAAGCTCGAGATACTTAAGATGAGTTAATCTGATCACCATGTGGCAGTCAGCTTACACATCACATGCTAACCAACGTTTCTACTAAAATCACTGTGTGAACTAAACTTCAAAGGAACGTTTCTAGTACGAAAGTGTTCAAATAATTCGATTCGATACTAAACTCATGGTTTACATGGTATCACAAATGGAGAAAGCAAACAATCTTTTTCCTCTAAAACTATATTATTCTTTACTCAAATGTTCTTTCCATGAGTAATCAAAATATGTTGATACGTTATAACACATGATCCTTAGGGATGGGGCTTGTTATCACTATATGCTTAAAAGGCAAACGTGTGAAAGTATAATAATGATAAGGTTTCGAAGTAGGTTTCGGGTGGTTGTGGTAACCCTCTCAGTCTTTGTTCTAGCAAGTTTAATTTTTAAAAAAGAAAACACGACCCCTAGGGGATGGGGATTGTTTAAAGTAAGTGCACATACTCTCAACCTTTGAACCTTTTGAAAATAGGGGGCTTATTTCAAAGTAAGTTCATAAACATATAAATGCTCTTTACAAAGCCCCCTAACAACGAAATAGTTTGATCAGTCAAAAAGCATTGCCGCTGTGGTATAGCGTGGTTCAATTTATATGCGTATAGTGCAAACAGGCTCTTAAAACAAGTTACTCTGAAACTAGATCTACTGACTTCATTCAAATTAGTCTAAGACTAATGTACCATTAAATAAGTATGCTGCAGATAAGTGAACACGGCAATATATATATATATATATATATACAATGTGTCTTTTCAAAACAAAACAATAATAACAGAATTGGATTGTTTTTTAACTAAATCTATGCAGTATATACCGCCAAAGCCTTACAGATTATGATGTTAACTTTATTAACAGTAAATACGAAAGGGGAGAAAAACCCGTTTTGAATAACATCCTTGGAAACGGAGAGAGTGTGCGTCATATAAGTAATTGATTAAAATATCTCACTTACGATTGAACATTCGTATATATGTGACAGTCCGTGCGATAAGGTTCACGTCTGGTTTTGTGAAGAGTGTAGATTCAGATCAGCCAGTGCATCGGCACAGTCTGTTAAATATCTACTCTGTTCAAATATTACTTACACAAGGGTAATAGAAGTTTTTGTCAAATTGTATAGATTATGATAAGATGTAAAGGCGATTCGAACCTACACTGCTCAGAAATGAAAACGTGTACCTTTTCCCGTGAAAACAAGTTGAAGAAATATTATGTAAAAGTCATTTACATAGAATACTCTTCAATAAAAGTATTTTAGACTAAGATGTTTTACAAAAACGTGAAAAGTGAAGTCGCAATATAAACTGAAACATTTCCTAAACAGTTCTCTGCATTTCGAATTGTATACATATTTTACAAATACATGAAAAGTGAAGTCTTAAAAGTTAGCTGCCCTGCCAAATGTATATATTTAAAAATACGTGAAAAGGGGAGTCGCAGTATTAAATGTAACATTTCCTTAAAATTTAGCCCCTTTTCATTTGTTTATATTTACAAAAACGTGAAAAGTGAAGTCGCAATATAAACTGAAATAAATATTTCCTTAACAGTTTGCTGCATTTCGAATTGTATATATTTTACAAATACATGAAAAGTGAAGTGTTAAAAGTTAGCTGCCCTGCCAAATGTATATATTTACAAATACGTGAAAAGGGAAGTCGCAATATTACATGTAACATTTCCTTAAAATTTAGCCCCTTTCCAATTGTATATATCAGTTACAAATACGTGAAGTCTTAAAAGTTAGCTAACTTTCCAATTGTGTATATTTACAAATGCGTAAAAAGTGAAGTCTTAAAAGTTAGCTGCCTTTCAAATTGTACGTGAAAAGTGAAGTCGCAATATGAAATGTAGCATCTCTTTAACAGTTAACTGCAGAAGTCGCAAGTTCGATGCCTTTCCGAAATGGTATTCGAACAAAAGGTAACGGGATAAAATGCAACGAATGATAAGCAACATAATTTTGCCCTGATAGCAATATTAAATATAACATAATATAACATGTCCTTATTAACAATTAACTGCCATCCAATTGTATATATTTATATTTACATATACGTGAAAGTGGGGTCGCAATATTAAATATAACATGATATAACATGTCCTTAACAGTTACTCTCTATACATCACATCACATATCTTTACATCAAGGTTTGCAAAGCTATTTTTCCCCTAAAATTATAATTAGTATGTTAGGTTCGGTATCATTGGATAAACCAGGAAAACAATATAATGTTCAAACTAAAGGTCAAAAGTTATAATTTACCGAATTCTCAAAGTTCACCAATAAAATCTTCTATCCTTTTTGCGCACCACTCTTTCCCCGTGATATAATATGTTAGATACGTCCGAACTGTATGTAAGTCAAAGCCGTAATGCCGGGCCCAAACGACTATGCAGTCTTTACAAACAACAATCACGTGATATTGCGCATAGATACCGTATAATAATACTTCGTAACGATAGGCGGTTATAACCGGTAATGATAACATGTACAAATATCCAGTGCTATAATAAGAAGTAACCCGATAAGGTATGTTAGGATCGTCTGCTCTGAAAAGGTCTCAAAAACCTTTATGTTCAAGTTTGAATACATCCTTTACCACAAACCTTTTCATTAGATTTTACTGATGTTTTCAACAATAGTTCAGTCACATACAGTTAAGACCAGAATGAAAGAGCCACTCTGATTGTATTGTGATTGGAGCATTGAATGGTTGCAACAAATTTATCCATATTTTATTGACAAAATTTATCGATCGATTTTTGGGCCTATTTTGAAGAAAAGAGTATATAACAAGTATATTTGATAGAGCAATCGAGTGAGAAGTACGGCGCTCAGTGAAACCACTGAAAACATCGATCAAAACGACAATTTCGGAAAAGCGAGCAAGATACGGGATACGATACCAAGAATTTCAACAAACAAAAGATTTGATGAATGAATTAAAATAATGTTTTTAAAATTCATCTTCTGCAGAGTTGTCAGAAAGCCCCTGTTTGTGGGAAAGGGTAAAGAGATGTGTGTATTACATACTTGTCAAAGCATTATTGAGAAACTCCATGTTTTAAAACAGTGAAATTATCTAGTGATACTTTTCACTATATATATTTTTATTAACATAGTCTCCTACACTGCATTGGAAATGTGAAATATCTCCATATATGACAGTTTAATTATTAAATAAAAAAGCATTATGGCATAGTTTTCAAAGGTTATCTATTGCAGATGTGTCAATATGTACCTGCAGGTGGAAAAGGGTTAACGTATTCCCATTAATGGACGCAACTGTAAAAGACAACTTAAGAAAACCTTGTGCTAAAATAGTAAAATGCTCATTATAAGCAATTTCTCCTTTTGCCAAAATGTTTTCAACAATATTAAAAAAATATCTTAAATTTAAAGAGATTTCTCAAATTTTTGCAAAGTCCATTGTTGAAGAAAAGGAGTATAAGGGAACAGTTTAAAACAAGACAAAAATAGAACAACTAAAACAAACAGATATATCAACATATCGAGTTGTAACTAAATATTTATTTTGAAAACCCTGGTTTAGGGGCAATTTTGACCGCTTTGTAAACAATGCAAATTTACATTGTTTTCCAAGAAAAATGATTTATCACATTACAAGACTGTATGGCGTAGTGATTAACCTTGGTCAAAAAAAATACCAATTTTAGTTACAACTGTTTCACGCTAAGCCCTCGATATCTATACGAGCTAATTTGGCTTTTTAAAGCATATCTTCATCGGCTACAACTTTGTCGTGAAGTAAAGAATTTACCTTGTATGACTGAAAGGATTTGTAAATGTCATTTTTGATATATCAAGGATATAATTATGTGTCATGAGCGATAGACACTATCTGAATGGAAGAAATTGTAGAATTTCAGCAAAATTATCTTTTTCCCCACAATGTTACAATATCTTTCTTTACCGGCTTTCTTCTTTTAACCAAACGCATGCAGTTAACTCTTCATTTTTGTTGAAAAGGGATAGGCAGTATATTCACTTCTCAATAAGCTGTTTAGCTAAAATTGGTAAGTTATACATAAAGTCAATCCCAGAGTAACCTTAAATACGATTTGTATTCAACATGCGATCTATGTAATATAGACGCCTCGTATTTCAGACTGCCATATTAAATAAAACACTATAATACAGACTTCACAAACAAACCGATATAACGCCGCAAAGACGACTCCATATAACTTGGAGACCGGGCGGTCTTGTCTTTATATGCCAAGTCCGGTAGCTCAGTCGGTTGCGATGCGGGCTTCAATACAGTGGTTGTGAGTTCGAACCCCAGCTCTGCCAACATTCTTTCCGACGTTTGACAAAAGTCACTGTGACAAGCGTCATCCACCAATGGACTTAAAGTCGTAAGTGTTACCATAGTGCGGCCCCTTTATCAACGGGCGTATTAAAAGTTGGATGAACACGCATGCTAGAATTATAGTTAGCGTGCACTTTACACCTGTGCATCTGCTGAATACAAGCTATCAACACCTTAAGTTTGAAATTAATACATTTGAAAATAATCGAGAAATTTGCTGAACAAGAAATCATGAAACAAAGACATAACTCTTAAAATAGGCATATTGGAATAATTACAATCTTCTAACAACTCCAACAAAAGGCGTGCTATCGTTATTGTTCGTGTGCATTACACTTGATTGCGCTTGAAGGCACTCAGTCAACATGTATATGAGCCGTTCCACGAGAAAACCAACACTATGGACTCTGCATAATGTATCGACATATATATGTTCTCTATTATATGAGTTAGACAATTTCAATATAGTCTCTTTGAACACTAATGAACATTGAAATGCACTTTCTTGAGCATACCATACAAACAAAGTCTTCTGAAATTTCTTTATAGTTTATTTGTACACACAATGCATCAAAACATAGAAACATAGAAACACATTTTCTTGAGCACACAATACAAACAAAGACGTCCGTGACATTTCTGTATAGGTTTCTTTTCTAGCATACAAACATACGAAAACATTGAGACTTGAATGAAAGCTTGAATGTTCCCTACTTGCTGCTCTTTAATTTCAAATGTATACGAGGCGTGTTTCACAAAGAAATTTCACAAATAAACAATTACAGATGCATTCTACTGGCTAGTATTTGTCTTTTTCTGATGACAACATTATTACAGCGCACCGAGTTAACTTTAGCATACCATATTTGATACCGCCTGTTTTTATAACTAAAATAGTTTAAAGCAAACCTTCTGCCCAGTCTGAATTACTTGACCCTACCACTTTGTTACGGCACTTTTTGAATATAAAGTATGCGGAGAACCAGACTAAACTTCTGTTCAGTGTCCACAAATACAGTGTAGGTTTAGGTAGCAGGTGCAAGTTTCGCTGCCATGTACTTCTCTTTGTAACGCAAAGTACAGATATAGAGATTAGACCTAGTTTGTGATTAGATTTCCCATTCCGATTTATTCTGATTATTAAAAGACATGCAAGGATAATTAATCAGCTAATCTGCACTAGGTACATGTAAAGCTAATACCTTGATAAGTGATAACTTAAAAAGCTGTTGTTATTTTGCGCGGGTGCCTCAGCACCAGTGCATATATTGGTTGTGAAAAAACTGTCACTGGTGCAATGGGCTTGCGCATGCGCCGTGTTAATCGTCTTGATCGCGCATGTGCCGTATTTTACCGTCAGCTCTCGCATATTTCCGAAGCAGTTCTTCAATAGACTGGTCCTCGTTCGAGTTTGCGATAGAAGATTAAGAATAATGAACCAGTCTATTGATATGCGAGTAGCGTTTTTATAATTAAAATGTAAATTAAAACCATAGTGTAACGTGTACCGGCGTTAAGCAATCGCGGGTCACCCATCCAGGCACTAACCGCGAGGAACGTTGCTTAACTTTGCGAAAAGGTCAACCATTCTACCAACGTCGCTTTAAAAGAAAGCTTCCACTTTTAACATAACCTGAACCATTTCGTTTTAACTTTTGTTTCTATTAGCTTTCTTTATCTCTATCAGCCATCAGTAAAGAGCAAAGTCAGCCTGCGTAATTTCGCCACCTGACCAGGATCTATAATGGTGGCTAGTAAACGCAGCATTTTCCTTTGCTTTATTTGTTAATTTATATGGTATTTTAAGCCGCGTTCAACACCTTTTCAGTTATATCATGACTTGTCCTGGGTACGTTACCAGTGTTATTGGTCCATTTACCCTGACAGCAGCGAGTAAAGTGGATTGCTAACCCCAAATTCCTGAGCGCCAAGGAGGGCAAGCCATAAATGTATTTTTTAAAGTATTTGGTATCACCGGGCCGGAGATTGAACCCGAAACTTCCTGCACCGAGGCGGAAATCTACCACTACATCACTAGGTTGATATTCAGCATTTCTTTCCCTTTTTGTTGACTTGGCAATGGACCTTGATGAGATTGGGTGACAGTACGCGTATAAATTTCGTGGTGCAGGACTATGTAATCAGGACTAGGCTATGAAATGTACCTTGCAAATGATACTCGACAATGACATCGTATAAAGGTAAATTTGCTTGTCGGTATAGTGATTTACAGTTTTCAGTTAAATGTATTGGAATAAACCTAATTTAACAATTCAAGTCTATTTGTCAGACGGTGCATCGATGTTTATAGAATATAGGATGATGGTGAATTCCTTTATCTTTTAAAGATCGCAGATATTGAAAGTGTCTTTGTTTTAAACAGTTCACCCGTCTAATATCCAGATACGATAACTTGCCTAGACGTTATGAAGCGAGCTATTGTGGTACTCGGCTTAGCAAATTGTAAATTAACACGACTGGCATGAACCATCAATGTAGCGTAGTCTTATACCCAGCGTACTTATTAGTAAATTAGTGCGTCTCGACTTAGTCTGGTACCCGGCGTTCGCTAGTAAATTAATACTAGCATGATTGACTTTCGATAACCCAAAAGAGGACCAATAGAACCTGGCATTTGTAAGGTTTAGTCCAAGATAAAGGTTGTCGCTTTGGCGTTATACTTTCTTAACCATGTCCGAGAGGCGCCGCCATTTTGTGTGTTAGCCTGACCAAATAATGTCATGGTCGTGGCAGATACTTATCTTTAGACAAGGGTTAATTGATAGGGGTTTAATGCCGTTTTCAATAATTCTTTGGCGGTCAGTTCAGATACACATGTGTACTTGGCTTTCTCACAGCAGTACTCAACACAACAGTCTTTCAAAGCAACTGGCTGCTTTTCCACATAGAGTTTGTCCATTGTTGAAAGACGAACGACGTTTAAAGAATGTTGACAGAGCTAGGGTTCGAATTCACAACCCCTGGATTGACAGCCTGCGTCACTACCGACTGAGATACCGGGGCTCGGCCCCAGACAAGGGGATATGGACACTATTACCGAAAAAGAATACCAAAGATTCTTGGAATGGCGTTTAAAATCGCACAAACCGCCTTGTTGTGACGAGGCTTTGCCTTTTTCGTATTAAAGATTTAGTGAACACAGGGACGAACATGTGCATCAGAGGGATAAGTAACCATATTGTGTCCTGATGTATCAACCCTTCCCAGCATTTGTAGCAAGTTAAACTAAAAAGTATTTTTTGTAGAATTTGAATTATTTTGTTTCTCCTCGTGACATTTTAATCGAGCTGATATAAAAACCATGAAAAATAGCATACAGTAAAACCCTTTCCCTCACACAGACGCTTTCTGACGCATCTGCAATATTGATGGATGTTTCCATTTGCAACAATGTTTTTAAGTATATATAATAATTATGGTATCGTTTAAAGAGATTTTCCACATTTTTTTTTTTTATATTTTCAAAGTCGTCAGATTTATTGTTAGTGGTAAACGTGTTAAAGCTGGTGAAACGAATGCTAGTCGTTATAATACTTGAGCAGTGTCAGCCGATTTGGTGTCTTAACCCTTTCCCACCTGCAGACGCATTTTGACGCAGTAGCAGTTGACGACTTTTGAAAACATTGTGGCTATAGGTGAAAATACTTATGATTAGCATTTTCTCCTCAAGTTAGTCACAATGTTTTCAACTTAATTTAACAATTAAGCTATCTTTTATGGAGATTTTTTAGGTTTTCGCCACTATGTTTTCAAAGTCGTCTGCTGAAGATTTATTGTATGTGGGAAGGGTTAATGCATCTAAGTACAGTGAAGAGTCAGGCGAGCTTGAGCAACTGTCCGTCTACATGTAAGTTAGTCTCACATGCATCTTTCGACAAAAGTCTGAAATTGTAGCCCCAAAAGTTGTTTGTAAT
Organism: Serripes groenlandicus; assembly: GCA_031761405.1. Classification (NCBI taxonomy): domain Eukaryota; kingdom Metazoa; phylum Mollusca; class Bivalvia; order Cardiida; family Cardiidae; genus Serripes; species Serripes groenlandicus. Next base: position 4,185,887 of record JASEVX010000016.1, read on the forward strand.
TATATTTTAAAGTGATGTCAAAGACAAAACAAGCACCTGCTCATTAATATGTAAATGTGTAGTGTTTGCAAACGTTGTTGCAAAAGGAGAAATTGCTCATCATGAGTAATGTCTCCTCTTGCCACAATGTTTTCAACACTCATCTAAAACTAAACTTTTATATAAAGAGATTTTCCATAGTTTTCCCAAGATTATTTCAAATCGTCTACGGTATATTTGTTGCATGTTGGAAGGGTAAATGACACTATTTCTGTTGTGTCATCAGAGTTATGACCCTTGCAAAATCGATCTTTAATGACAAGAACTATTTAAGAATGCAAACGCGAGATGCACCCTAGGGGTAATAACCTTTAGCAAGGCACTTTAAAAATATCATGAATGTTTATAGGATGATACAATAGCATTATTGTGTAGACCAGAAGGTGATAGAGCATAGGCTGGTCTGGATCTAGCCTGTTACGAACACATAAATGCAGTCTTCATTGTGACATTCCGCGCTGATCAAAGGATTGCGTTGTAATATAAGTGTTTTAAGGGCTTGCGAGTATATCTTGTTTTTTTTTTATGAAATCATCTGCTTGTTTTCAATTAAACACAAAGATGTTCTTATCGCTGAACAATCGTCTTCCTTTTTGGCTTGAAGATTCGTGAGATGTTTCTCAAGGCTTTCCAAGAAGAGATACACTTATCCTACTATAACAGAACCGATTAAAAATTATAACATAATCAAACTAACTGATGGTCAAGCATCTCTCTCTCTCTCTCTCTCTCTCTCTCTCTCTCTCTCTCTCTCTCTCTCTCTCTCTCTCTCTCTCTCTCTCTCTCTCTCTCTCTCTCTCTCTCTCTCTCTCTCTCTCTCTCTCTCTCTCTCTCTCTCTCTCTCCCTCTCTCTCTCTCTATATGTGTGTGTGTTTCTCTCTCTCTCTACGTTTGACACTCTCTCTCTCTCCTCTGTCTCTGTTGCTTTCTCTCTCTCGATCTCTGTATCTGTCTCTGTTTCTGTCCCCACACTTACGATTAAGTTTAAGACCAACGTTAAGCTCTCGACGTATATTAATTTTAACGAAATCTCTCCAAAAAGTTATTTGAAGTTGAAGATATAGATTATATAGGGCAAAAATGTTGTAGGAACATTTGCCATATTTATCTCAGTTGTTCCCAGACGTTATGAGGACATGTATTATCTCACATTTTTAATCTCTATTTGTCCTCAGACAGTATGGGGAGATTTCCACTTGATTTGAACGAATGTGTGAACACAAAGCCGTTGAAGTATAGTGCTTCATTACCTTCATCTTAACAAACTCTCTCCAAAACGTTATTTGAAGATGCAAAGATATAGAATATATAGGGCAACAATGTTGTGGAGACATTTGCCATATTTATCTCAGTTGTCCCCAGACCTTATGAGGACATGTATTATCTCACATTTTTAATCTCTATTTGTCCTCAGATAGTATGGGGACATTTCAACTTGATTTGAACGAATTTGTGAACACAAAGCCGTTGAAGTATAGTGCTTCATTACCTTCATCTTAACAAACTCTCTCCAAAACGTTATTTGAAACTGCAAAGATATAGATTATAGAAGGCAAAAATGTTGTGAGGACATTTGCCTTTTAAGACCAACGTTGTGGGAACACCATGAACTACTAGTGTGAACAAAAACGCTCTGTACGTATAGTTCTGTATTACCTTCATCTTAACGAACTCTCTCCAAAACGTTATTTGAAGTTGCAAAGATGTAGATTATAGAAGACAAAAATGTTGTGAGGACATTTGCCATTTAAGACCAACGTTGTGGGAACACCATGAACTACTAGTGTGAACAAAACGCTCTGTACGTATAGTTCTTTATTACCTTCATCTTAACGAAATATCCCCAAAACGTTATTTGAAGTTGCAAAGATATAGAATATGTAGGGCAACAATGTTGTGGGAAAATTTGCCATATTTATCTCAGTTGTCCCCAGACGTTATGGGGACATGTATTATCTCACATTTTTAACCTCTATTTGTCCTCAGACAGTATTAGGACATTTCCTATCTCACTTGATTTGAACGAATGTGTGAACACAAAGCCGTTGAAGTATAGTGCTTCATTACCTTCATCTTAACAAACTCTCTCCAAAACGATATTTGAAGTTGCAAAGATATAGATTATAGAAGGCAAAAATGTTGTTAGGATATTTGCCATATTTATCTCAGTTGTCCCCAGACATAATGGGAACATGTATTATCTCAAATTTTGACCTTGGCTTTTGTAATATGACATAAACTTGACATGCAAACTTTCCATTGACCTTTGGCCAAGATCTGTCTGTTTACAGCATAGAGATGGGTATAAACTGCATCAATATCACCTGATGTCACTAAACAATTAGCAAGCGCTTTATCATCATGTATTGTATCTTTGTATTGTACAAGCCAATCTATAACAGCCATTTCTGCCTCCCCTTTTCTCTGTTTAACATTGATATTCTGAACAGATTTATTTTTTACTGATAAAGGAACTGCAAACTTTTTGCATGAACAGGCTTCTTGTAGTTGACATTTACAGGTTAATATCAGTTCACTGTCAACAATCATTTCATAATTTCCAATCAAAGATATTTTGCCAATGTTTTCTGCAACGTATGTGCTTATTGCTGCTTTGCCAAAGTCACTTTTTGTTATGACATCCTTATTGAATGAATTATAATTCAAAAAGGCAGACTTTGACTTCAGATGGTTAATACCTTTGCTTGTGGTAACATTCCTTTGAGCTCTTGTTGATTGTTTAAAGACATCTGGTGTAAAAGAATATTTTTCTTCGCATATGACAATAGTTGCTAAGCGGCTTGCATGTTTAGTGAATGAATTTATAAAATTTTCTGTCATTTCAAGGTACTCTTTCCCTGACTTAACATGCATTGCCTTAAACTTCATCCCTGCGAATTCAACAGTGCATAACTGTATACTTTCAAGGACTGTTTTTGGAATGTAGCCCATATTTAGCTGTAAAAAGTGTTGTAGTTCATGTTTAGTGCTATTGTTTTGTCCAATTATTGAAGTCATTAATCTTTTTAAAGCTCTTTGCATACTAAGAGATTTCATTACTTTTGGTTTTGACGAGTCTGGTTTCACCCATGCTTGACATGCATTATTTGCAGATGACAGGCAGTCAACAATTTTCATTTCTTTGTCAACATTCTTTTTACGCATTTGTTCCTCAAGGTCTTTTTCACTGTGCAATGTTTGCAGTTTATTTTTCATAGCTCTTTTTATGGTCACGCTTTTACCTTTTTGGGCTTTAGTAATGAGTTCATGACTGGCTTCTAATTGAGAAACATTTGGTATATCTGCATGCGTTACTGGAAATATTGGATTATCTGCCATATAACGAAACATAAGATATCTACCTACATCAATGCTTGCATCATCTAAAATATGCTTTGGCAAAACAATGGGCACTTTTGAGTAAACGTTAAAATGTGTATCATTGTAATCAGTTGACAATGCGTTTCGCCGCAAAATTAATTCAGTGGTTGGGATGATGTGATTCATATCAACTTCACTGAGTGCCCAACCTAGCCTATCATGATCTTCCTCTGTATGGGTTTGATGCAGTCTTAACTTTCGCCCTTCAGTCAGCGAGTCAATAAGGGAAAGTCTGCTTGAAACTGAAGATGTATTTGAACCAGACCGAAACCCTTTCAATGCATCAATGTGGTCCATTTCTCGTTTTGTGTCACATGCAAAATTACGTGTGCTGTCTTTGAATGGTGTAGTAAATAATGTGTACTTCATATGTTGATGGAAATGACCAGCAGTATAATGATGATACAATAGTTGGGTGCAGTATGGAGCATAGGAAGAAGCATTGTTCACATACGAGAACAAAAGAGACTGTTTCACAGCTAATAACAATAACTCGTACCCCATACGCCCACCAAGTCGTTCAGAAAGTGCAATAGCAACAATATTGTCACAGTGTTTCATGATATCAACATGAAGATTAAGTGTAGCATTTTGACTTCTTCCATATTCAAGGAAGCTTAGGAAACGGTCATTCCAATGTTGTGCAAGCATGTCAGCCCCACACGTTTCCATATCATGGATGAAAGACTCAAATTCAATGGCATCTAAACTTCGAGAAAATGCTACAAGAAATGCTAAGCGAAGAGAAATGGCCATTCGTCTGACACACTTTGTGGCAACATCTATATGTTGAATAGAAACTAATTTAGACCAGTCATCTTGATTTTCATCGCGCATGAATTGCAACATTTGTTTTATACCTGCATCGTTGTATGCACTCAGTAAAATAGTGATTTTTGACTTTCTTAAATGCAGCAGAGGAAATTCAGGAAGAAATACTTTATAGAATGTGTTCGAAGCCATGAGGCGAAGCAGACAATTTCCTATCTTTTGGTCTGGTCCACAGAGTATCCTGTTTACATGTTTTTTGGGGTCTGCCAAATATCCCATCTTTTTTAAAACATCGTCTAAAATTTCTTGAATTTTGTTCATGTCATCATCTCTACCACATGCAGGAGGAGGGTGTCTGGTTAGTAAAGGGGGAACTTTAAACTTTCTAAATCCAAAGACAGACAACATGCTCTGAATGTAACTGGGGCTTTGTTCTTGGTTTTCCTCGTTAAGAATTGACAAATCCGCCATTGATTTTTCCAATGTTGAAAACTCGTCTTCGCCATCTCTGAAGGTTTTGTCAATTGCCAAACTATAATCTTGTGGTGTATCATATTTGTAGTTGACAGCATTTATGATCTTGTAGAGATTTTCATCTTCATCATCAAAAGGCTGAAAAGATAGTAACACATGTAGGAGTACATTGATGTTAAGTATAATTTGATTTCATGGGAATAACAATATCTTTATGAAGAAGTCGGCATTAGAAACAATAACATTCGACCTGTAAAAGAACGACATACGATATTTTAAAGCAGGTCAGTAAACTTCAAGCACTTTGAGTCGCAACTTCACTGTAGGTATATTAACCCTTTCCCTCATATAAACGCTTTCTGACGCCTCTGCGGCAGAAGACTTTTTGAAAACATAGTGAAAAAAGAAGAAATTGCACACTATGTGCAATTTCTCCTTTTGACACAATAGTTTCCACTTGTTGTCATAGGTTATCATCTAATTATCGAGATTTTAAATGTTATAATAAAATATATTCAAAGTCGTCTGCTGCATTATTGTCGTATGAAGGAAAGGGTTAAAACACCAACTTATTATCTGATTTGAAGAGTATCTATAACTGCATGTTCAATCATCTAAACGACATTCCTGCAATCTCTTAATTGTTTCTGGAATATTCAATTTTCAACCATTTTCCTAATATGATATTCCAAGATTAACCTGTTTTGAATATCTCAGAAGCTATTAGTCGTACTTTAAAATTAAAATCATTAAGGATAAAGGGGATCAATAAGATAAAAAGTTAACTTAGCTCCTTCGCTTTCATCTTGACTAAAAGAATTGTTTAATTCTGAATCATGTGAAGATACTGATACACCCAAGTCCTGAGCTATGTTCAAGTGTTGTTGCTCATCGTTAACATCAAAATCTGAAAAAAAAGGTAGAAAACATGATAGAGTTAGATCAAAGAATGTGATAATCTTGTATAGTGGACCATTATAACAAAATTGCAAATTGACTTTAATCACATACCAGGATTACTTTGCAGACGTCTTATATAAATATATCAAAACAGTTTTGAAAGTCTAACACATATTTGAAATGTGAATACATGACTTATACACTTCATATTTTATTATAAAACACACCCTATAAACACCTATCTTAACATTCGCGATGCTTTAACATTAGAGATATTTGAAAGTCTGCAAACATTATGGACACACATTGTAGACGAAGTATTACACCCAAATAATGCAAAGCATATGATATGGATTGACAGCCCTCGTCGCTACCGACTGAGCTGTTTGGGCTCGGCAACGCTTGAAGTTAAAAAGAAAACAGATTTACTAACCCGTCAGTTTTGACCATAAGCTCGTGTTTCCCCATGTCATTAACATTTGAAATTTGTCAAAGACATCTTTTTCTCCATTCAGTGGTTCTAGTAAGAAGTTCTCTAGTTCCTTTGGTGTTGGAGTTTTCTCTTTCTTACAGTCACATGTCTCCGAGCCATTACATTCTCCTGAATGCCAACTCTTGGTTATTACATTATCCAATGGTAGACCTTGTAAAGTGATAGGTAACGTGCATATTTGCTTTGAATGCTTCTCTCCTGGATTTGGATCACTGACATATGTAAGTCTTACAAGATTATCCAGCATCAGAATCAAATGGCATTTTCTTAAACTGACCCTTGTTTTGTTAAGCCCTATCGTATTTGTGTACTGTAATTCATGCTGTTTTAGATATGTTGCATAATAACATGCATCTGGGTTTGCATCTTTCTTCAATTTTCTTTCAGCTGAAGAGAGACATCCTGTCACACCAGTTGAAGATGTTATATCAAAAACAGAAGCAACTGCTTTAAACTCAATTAAAAGTTCATTTGTATTATTTTGTTGAAATACACCTAGAATTTTTTTATTGAAAATGTTTAAAAGAGTGTCATACAAAACATATAATTTTTTAAGCTTTTGCTTGTAAAATTTAGGTGGTTCAGATGCTTTCTTAACAATTGCTCTATTTATAAACGATTCGAGCAATATCTGTGTCTCACATGGTACTGACATATACCACTCATGTAAAACATCAAATGTCTGCAAAGTCAAAGGCTGTAACAAACGCACCTCCATACACTTTTCACATACAGATTCATTATTCAAATATACAGTGTTTTCTTCTGTAAAATGAAATAGGGGGTTGCCATCCCACATGTAAGTTTTTCCATCTAAAATCCCATTCTCCACATCATCACGTAAGAGGAATCTTGAAGTTATTTTGTCCTCATCGAAGTAGGTTGGAATTAACTCATTGGTCAAAAAATATATCCTCTCTATTCTAACACCATGTGTCTTGTATACCTTGTTAAACAATCCTGTACACAAGTCATCTACATTATCATGGTTAAAATGGTCATTTTTTGTTCCGACTACTACCCATATACTGTTGTCTCTTACAGACGTTGTGATGTCAAAACATGCAACTAGTATATTTGAAATCTCAGGATTTGTACGCACTTGTATGAATATATTTATTTCATCTTCGATAATTGAGGGTGTATGTCTCTTAAAACAGGTTATTTCCAGTTGCTTTTCTTTTTCTGAACCAATCAATCTAAGTAAGGTATCCTTTGAATGTGCACGTGAAGCATCAAGCAAGATCTGGGAGCATTCTTTAAAGCAAAGAAGAGATTGGAATTTTTTATATTTTAAATTAAGGACATCTTCATACAGCAAATCATTGATTGTATCTTGAATAGATTTCGAAAAGTGGTGTTCAAACCAACAAATCTTCTTCCAGGTTTGGTCGGAAAAGTGACTTTTGTGTTCTGTTACTAATGTTGCAATGTCAATCTCAGAAAATTTTATCTGCTCGACAAGAGCATGAGCATTGTGTAACTTAGATTTGCTAATCAGTCTATATAAATCTAAAGATGATTTTCTTGTATCTTCCAAATTTCCTAAAAGTTCACTTTGTATATCTTTGGTTATGTTATGACACGCATCCGAATGATCACAATTTGCAAAGCAATATTGTAATATAGACTTTACAGGTACAGTTTCTTTTTCATTCAAGGTATATATACTTCTACGTAAAGACCGCTTCAGATTGAATCTTCTCAAATGTATATCTGTTTTCTTTAAATACTTGAAGAAATCCTCAAATAATATGAATTGCTCTGTGCAATTTGTAGTCAAATTTTCTTCACTAAGCACACAGAACGTCTTTAACAATTTCATAACCTGCAGCTGACCATATTACCTGGCAATGACAGATACAAAAACAACATATTTTAAACAGTTTTTACAAAGTGCACATTTTCATATATAGCAAAGAAGTATGCATGCTGTATCTTTGAATAAATGCCATGTTACTGGAATGTATTATGTACATCACTTTAAACTCTGTAATTATGCTGTAGATCTCTTAACACTTCCCTCATACGACAATTCAGCAGCAGACGACTTTGAACATATGTCAAAAAATGGATAATCTCTCTAATTATATAGATAACCTATGACTAAAAGTGGAAAACATTGTGTCAAAAGGAGAAATTGCACGTTTTGTGCAATTTCTTATTTTGTAACTGTGTTTTCATAAAGCCATTTGCTGCAGAAGCATCAGAAAGCGTCTATATGAGGGAAAGGGTTGAATACTTTCCAAATTAAGTATTAAATAAAGTAAAATGTTACTTATTCACATGAAGCAAGTTTTTTTTCCTCTGTGCAGTCCAGAATGATATGCAAGACTAAAAGTTAGTTATTGCTCATATTGAGAAAATAATATCAAGCATGTATAACCCTTTCCCGAATATAATGCCCTTTCAGTAGACGACTTTTGAAAACTGGCCAAAGGACATTTACTTAATGTTTAAATGTTTACTTTTACAAGTTTATCATATTTTAAAGCAATGTTTCCAAAGTCTTCAGCTGCAGATTTGTTGTATGCGGGAAAGGGTAAAACTTAGCGGCCCATTTGCTGTGCTTACTAATTCCCATGCGAAATTGAACTTTGATGGATCCTTAGCAGATAAAGTTTGAAAAACATTGTGGTAAAAACAGAAAATTATAATAATGAGCAATTTTGTTTTTGTAACATTCTTTTCAATTCACCCTTAAGTGTATAATTTGTCTGCTATTATTTTTATGTTGGAGAGGTTAAAACATTAAAATAGTAAACAATTTGCCGGGATACATTGTAGCGAAAATGATTAAGGTATTGAAAGTATAAAGCTAGACTTACTGGAATGAAAGTGTCACCGGGGGATATTTTCACTTATGTAATGTATGTAACTGGGGAATTTCACTATAATCATTTACTATCATGCGTCCATTCTCACTTTTTAACTTCTACAACATTACTCTATTATTCACAACAACTATTCAATCAATATTTCCCTACTCCACGTTATAATAATTTGTCTTAATTTCACTTCCAAAGTTCCTTAACTTATCTATAATTTCCAAAGTCTTTCTTCTGTAGCCAAAGTTCCTAAAATTGTTCCTCCTTTCTTAACTTTTTTACAACTCATCTCATTTTGCTTTTATAAGGAGACATATGACAATTTGGTCCCATGACTCCACCTACCTTTTCGTATACATCAAAGTAAAGTAGCACCTACGTATCATTTATGACCAGACCTTAAAATCAGGGCCCATACTGTTAACAGATCTACTTGATTAGTTCATAGATAATCTTATGAACATGAACCAGATGCCATGCGCCATCTTGACTTATCAAGTTATCTTTTATTATATAATTCATATTCATAAAAAACAATCAACTAAAATATACTAAAAACTGCCTTTGTGACAAAAGCATTCAAGAAAAGACAAACTGAGGAGATTATCATTAAAACTAATCCCCTCTGCATCAGACGGATTTTTGAAATCATAGTGACAAAAGAAGAATTTGCTCAAAACGAGTAATTTCTCCTTTTGCCACAATGTTTTCCACTTTTAGTCATAGGTTATCCATTCAATTATAGAGATTTCAATTCGACAAAATATGTTTAAAGTTGCCTGTTGCATAATTGTCGTATGAGGGAAAAGGTTGAGGAGATTAAATTAGAAATAACAAAAATAAGGAATGGAATTGGAAAACAAGAGGGCCAAGATGGCCCTAAATCGATCACCTAATTGATAGTAAATTAGTAGCAAATATTTAACTGCAAATATCTGGAAATTTTTATCAGGGAGTGCAAATGAAACTGAAAGGAGTGGACACTTCTCAAGAAACAGCTTATCAGTAAAGGCCATTTATATCTTGAAATCTAACAAGAACTTTAATAAGAATGGAATTATAAAGTTTTTGTCATTTTGCACCTTTCCTGATGCCGCCTTGCTGCCCTGTTTTTCAACGAAATCAATATGGCTTCAACAGTTTATTTAGAGGGTCACTTAAGAAACATTTCTACCAAATTATCTTGCAATCGCACAAGTAGATTATGTAGGAAAAGGATTTTAAAATTTGGGTATTTTTCTCACTTTCTGATGCCGCAGCAACCAAAGTTCTCAATGGAATTTAAATCTTTGAACAATTTTGAAAGAGGACCACCAAAGGAACATTCTTGTGATGTTTTGTGGAAATTGGTCTATTGGAATGGTAGGAGTTGGTTGTCATTTGTAGCTAAAAGTTCAATTTACCCTTTTTGTGATGACGCCTGGTTGATATGATTGTGTAACCAATCAAAACGGCTTAAACAAATTAAAAAGAGGATCATTACAGTAAGATTCGTATTATATTTTCTTAAAATCAGACAAACACTTTCATAAAAATGGAATTTTCAAATTTTGTCATTTTGCCCCTTTTCTGATGCCGCCTGACTGCCATGTTTTTCGACCAATCAGTATGGCTTGAATTTATATAGAGGGTCACCCAAGGAACATTTCTACCAAATTATATTTGAATCTGACAGGCAGATTCGGAGGAGAAGATTTTTAAAGTTTGGACATTTTGTCCCCTTTCTGATGCCGCAGCAACCAAAGTTCTCATTGGAATTTTAATCTTTGAACAATTTTGAAAGAGGACCACCAAAGAAACATTCCTGTGATGTTTTGTGGTAATTGGTCTATTGGAATGGTAGGAGATGGTTGTCATTTGTAGCTAAAAGTTCAATTTACCCCTTTTGTGATGACGCCTGGTTGCTATGATTGTGTAACCAATCAAAACGGCTTAAACAAATTAAAAAGAGGATCATTACAGTAAGATTCATATTATATTTTCTTTAAATCAGACAAGCATTTGCATAAAAATGGAATTTTCAAATTTTGTCATTTTGCCCCTTTTTTGATGCCGCCTAACTGCCACGTTTTTCGACCAATCAGTATGGCTTGAACAATTTTTATAGAGGGTCACCTAATGAACATTTCTACCAAATTATATTTGAATCTGACAGGCAGATTCGGAGGAGAAGATTTTTAAAGTTTGGACCTTTTGCCCCCTTTCTGATGCCGCAGCAACCAAAGTTCTCAATGGAATTTAAATCTTTGAACAACTTTGAAAGAGGCCAACCAGAGGAACAGTCCTGTGATGTTTCACGGAAATTGTCCTTGGAGTTTGCGAGGAGATGATGATTAAAGCTAAAAGTTAACGCCGGACGGACGACGGACGACGGACGACGGACAAAAAGTGATAGGAATAGCTCACCTGAGCCTTCGGCTCTGGTGATCTAAAAATAAGTCCAACATAAATTAGAATTAAAAATTAAGATTTACAAAAACCCAACCTCCAGTCAGATGGACATTATATAAACAACAAAATACAAAATTACTCAATGGTTAAAACATCTTATTAGCGATTTCAAATACAGAATCCAAAAGTGTGTTGTTTAAAATAAAAGGAATTACAGGACACAGGAGATTCTAAAGTGTTATCAGTGAATCGAATAAACATTGACCATGGCTAATTGAATGGGGGGTCAAGTTGTCTTCATTATCTTGGTTAACTGTTAGCCTTTCAATTTAATGGGATGTCATGCTGTGCTTAGAAACTGGCATTTTCTGAGGAAACTTGTATAAGAGAACATAGTGTATAAGGAAAACAAGCTTAGCCCCCTGGCAGCCATGTTTTTTCAACAGATCGGAAATATTTGAACAATCTTGGTAAAGGGTGCCCCAATGAACATGTGTGCAAAATAATTTGCAAATCGGGCCAGTACTTTTGGACAAGAAGATTTTTAAAGTTTTAACAATGCACATATAAGGAAAACAGGCTCCACCCCCTGGCGGCCATGTTTTTCAACGGATCGGAAATATTTGCACAATCTTGGTAAAGGGTGCCCAAAGGAACATTTGTGCAAAATAATTTTCAAATTGGGCTTATACTTTTGGACAAGAAGATTTTCAAAGTTTTAACAATGCACATATAAAAAGAACAAGCTCCGCCCCCTGGCGGCCATGTTTTTCAACTGATCAGAAATATTTGAACAATCTTGGAGTGCCCCAAGGAATATTTGTGGAAAATAATTGTCAAATCGTGCCAGTACTTTTGGACAAGAAGATTTTTAAAATTTTAACAAAAAAAAAACAGGCTCCGCCCCCTGGCGCCCATGTTTTTCAACCGATCGGAAATATTTGAACAATCTTGGTAAAGGGTGCCCCAAGGAAAATTTGTGCACAATAATTTTCAAATCGTGCCAGTACTTTTGGACAAGAAGATTTTAAAAATTTTAACAAAAAAAAAACAGGCTCCGCCCCCTGGCGCCCATGTTTTTCAACCGATCGGAAATATTTGAACAATCTTGGTAAAGGGTGCCCCAATGAACATTTGTGGAACATAATTTCCAAATCGGGCAAGTACTTTTGGACAAGAAGATTTTTAAAGTTTTAACAATGCACATATAAGGAAAACAAGCTTCGCCCCCTGGCGGCCATGTTTTTTAACGGATCGGAAATATTTGAACAATCTTGGTAAAGGGTGCCCCAAGGAACATTTGTGCAAAATAATTTTCAAATTGGGCCAGTACTTTTGGACAAAAAGATTTTTAAAATTCTAACAATGCACATATAAGGAAAAGAAAACAGGCTCCGCCCCCTGGGGGCCATGTTTTTCAACCGATAGGAAATATTTGAACAATCTTGGTAAAGGGTGCCCCAATAAACATTTGTGGAAAATAATTTTCAAATCGGGCCAGTACTTTTGGACAAGAAGATTTTTAAAGTTTTAACAATGCACATATAAGGAAAACAGGCTCCGCCCCCTGGCGGCCATGTTTTTCAACGGATCGGAAATATTTGAACAATCTTGATGTAGGGTTCCCAAAGGAACATTTGTGCAAAATAATTTTCAAATCGGGCCTGTACTTTTTAACAAGAAGATTTTTAAAATTTTAACAATGCACATATAAGGAAAACAGAGTCCGCCCCCTGGCGGCAATGTTTTTCAACCGATCGGAAATATTTGAACAATCTTGGTAAAGGGTGCCTAAATGTACATTTGTGAAAAATAATTTTCAAATCGGGCTAGTGCTTTTGGACAAGAAGATTTTTAAAGTTTTAACCATGCACATAAATTATAAGGAAAATAAGCTCCGCCCCCTGGCGGCCATGTTTTTCAACGGATTGAAAATATTTGAACAATCTTGGTAGAGGGTACCCCAAGGAACATTTGTGCATAATAATTTTCAAATCGGGCCAGTACTTTTGGACAAGAAGATTTCTTAAGGTTTGGCAATTTTCCCCTTTTCTGTTTCCGCAGCAACCAAAGTTCTCAATGGAATTTAAATCTTTGAACAATTTTGAAAGAGGTCCACCAAAGGAACATTCCTGTGAAGTTTGGTTTGAAATTGGTCAAGCGGTTAAGGAGGAGATGATCTAAATGTCTAAATGTTAACGACGGACGCCGGACGACGGAGAACGGACAAAAAGTGATCAGAATAGCTCACCTTGAGCCTTTGGCTCTAGGTGATCTAAACAAGAGGGCCATGATGGCCCTGGAATCGCTCACCTGTTTTTTTTTTCACTTTAGCTATATAAGCCCCGCCCCCTGGCAGCCATAGTTTCCGACCAATCAACTTGGCTTGAAGGAATCTGATAAAGGGTCACCCTAGGAACATTTCTACAAAATTATTTAAAAATCAGCCTGACACTTTCGGAGGAGAAGATTTTTTAAGTTTTCACTTTGGCCATATAAGGCAAAAAAGCCCCGCCCCCTGGCTGCCATGTTTTTCGACCAATCAACATGGCTTGAAGGAATCTGATAAAGGGTCATCCAAGGAACATTTCTAGAAAATTATTTGAAAATCGGCCCGACACTTATGGAGAAGAAGATTTTTTAAGTTTTCACTATAGCCATAAAAGGCAAAATAGCCCCGCCCCCTTGCGGCCATGCTTTTTGACCAATCAACATGGCTTGAAGGAATCTGATAGAGGATCACCCAAGGAACATTTCTACAGAATTATTTGAAAATCGGCCTGACACTTTTGGAGGAGAAGATTTTTTAAGTTTGCACTATAGCCTAATAAGGCAAAATAGCCCCGCCCCCCCCCTGGCGGCCATGTTTTTCGACCAATCAACATGGCTTGAAGGAATCTGATAGAGGGTCACCCAAGGAACATTTCTACAAAATTATTTGAAAATCGGCCTGACACTTTTGGAGGAGAAGATTTTTTAAGTTTGCACTATAGCCATATTGGCAAAATAGCCCCCCCCCCTGGGGGCCATGTTTTTCGACCAATCAACATGGCTTGAAGAAATCTGATAGAGGGTCACCCAAGGATCATTTCTACAAAATAATTTGAAAATCGGCCTGACACTTTGGGAGGAGAAGATTTTTAAGAATTTTGAATTTTTTTTCATTTCGTTGCCATGGAAACCAGAATTCTGCATGGATCCCAAAATTTTTAAGGAATTCTGGTGAGGACATTGCGAGGATGCTTTCTGTGAAGTTTCATCCCAGTTGACCCACCGGTTACAGAGGAGAAAATGTTGACGGACGACGGACGACGGACGACGGACGCCGGACATAGGGCGATCACAATAACTCACCCTGAGCACTTCGTGCACAGGTGAGCTAAAAAGAGCAGAATTTATGAATATTCATTATCTATGGTGGCCCTGGAAATAAAATAAATTCACTTATTCTAGGTATCCAAATAAAATTACAACGTCTCTTAATGTATAAACATTATATTTAGGTGTACACAATTATTTAGATATCACATCGCCAATATAGCACTTCACTGCGCAATTACCCTTTGTAAATTGTAACCCTTTCATCACTCACGGCAGAGATGTAAACACCCACTCGCCCGCTAACATAAGCGAGTGGAATACAGGATCGGGCTAGTACAAAATTCTAGGCGCTAGTCCATACATATTCGTTCATGTCCTTATTCATAATGATAGTATGCATTGCTTAGCCTTTTCATTATCTTTCTCTCAGTCCATCTATTCCTTCGACAAAGTTGCGTGTAGAACATGTGCTCGATTCTAGCAGGGTCTTTCAAATAGTATTTGAAAGACCCTGGTTCTAGTAACGAAGCCCATCAAAGTCGTTTTAGTTATGCATTCGTTTTCAAAGGGTCATTTTCCTTTCACATATATACCACAAGCAGGTTTCCGCAAAAAACATGAGTTCAATCGACAATAAGTCAACGATTAACGATGATTTTTGCATTTTGGATAGGTGCTTTCGACAAGGTCTGCGTCTGAATTTCCGACTTCTAAGAAAGAGATTTCATCAAATCATTTGAGCGCTTTAAATAACGACGATTGCGAGCAATCTCCTTCGCAGAGTTGTCGTTCCTTACACTCACCATACATGAATGGAATGAGTCGATAGTGTTATAGAATGGATTGCGAGTTCTAAACGCTTGTTTATAAAGCGTTTAGAATACTTTGATTATAATAGGGAGAACGAATAAGGAACGAATAAATCTTGCAAGAAATCGATCATTTCTTTCGGCCAAAATCAGGTAAATGACCCGCGGATATTGGTTGTTACAACATAACTGATTCACCCTTTTAGTCTAAATTTGTTTAACATAGTTCAACATTTGATGTTGACAGTTTGTTCGTTATGATTTTGACGCAATTCAAGATTTTGACGCGATTATTTCGTTCATAGAGTTGATTACTAACAGATGTTAAGCTAAAACATGCACAGGCAGGCGAGTGTTTCATTAGGATAAGTGCAACACTCAATTCCCAATCCTGCTTGCCCTTTAACAAATCACAACCCACCCCACAATATAAAAACTCTGCAGCAGACGAATTTAAAAAAAAATCTGAGCAAAGATACAGAAAATCACCTTTATTGTAATCATTGAATAAAGTTGAAAACATTGTTGCAAAAGAAGAAATTGCTTGTCATGCATGAGTAATTTCTTCTTCTGCATCAATGTTTTCAAAATTACATATGCAGATGGGAAAGGTTAAATAGGAAACACTTTTTTAAAATGATAGTCAGTTGGCTATTCTAGTATATAATGTCCGTCTTAAATAATAATGAAAAAACTTTCAAAAAACAAGAAAAATATTTTGTACAATTTAATTGAAAATATATTTAATCAAAGTTGTGAAAGTATAGTTGTCCCTTTCCGTGCTTTTTTATGAGAGTTAGCAGCATCAAATCACAGGAAAAACTTATGGGATAGAGTTGACAAATAACACATTGACACAATATCAGATTTAGGATTTGTTTCTGTCAAACTACTGAAGACAACGCTGAGACACACATTTTGATTAAAAGTTTATTAAAACAAGAGGGCCATGATGGCCCTGGAATCGCTTACCTGATTATTTTTTTCTTCACTTTAGCTATATAAGCCCCGCCCCCCTGGCGGCCATAGTTTCCGACCGATCAACTTGGCTTAAAAAAATCTGATAGAGGGTCACCCTAGGAACATTTCTACAAAATTATTTGAAAATCGGCCAGACACCTTTGGAGGAGAAGATTTTTTAAGTTTTCACTATAGCCATATAATGCAAAATAGCCCTGCCCACTGGCGGCCATGTTTTTTGACCAATCAACATGGCTTGAAGGAATCTAAAAGTGGGTCATCCAAGGAACATTTCTACAAAATTATTTGAAAATCGGGCCGACACTTTCGGAGGAGAAGATTTTTTAAGTTTTCACTATAGCCATATAAGGCAAAATAGCCCCGCCCCCCTGGCGGCCATGTTGTTTGACCAATCAACTTGGATTGAAGGAATCTAATAGAGGGCCATCCAAGGAACATTTCTACAAAATTATTTGAAAATCGGTCTGACACTTCCGGAGGAGAAGATTTTTTAAATTTTTACTATAGCCATATAAGGCAAAATAGCCCAGCCCACTGGCGGCCATGCTTTTTGACCAATCAACATGGCTTGAAGGAATCAAAAGGAAAGTGGAAAAAAAATATCAGATGAGCGATTCCAGGGCCATCATGGCCCTCTTGTTTTGTGTCTAAATGAGGGAGAGTTGAGTATATTTTTTTGTGTATCTTCTGCTTGAAAAAACAGTACAGGAAGCTTCGAACTGCTCATTACGAACAATTTGAACTTTGCTTAGAAACAGTATAGGAAGCTTCAGACTGCTCATAAACAGTAATATGTATATTGCTTGGAAAAAGTACAGGAAACTTCAGACTGCTCATTACGAGCCTTCTGATCTTACAAGTTCAATATACTGGATAAATGGAAATGTATAGAAAATTGTTAAAATAAATTTGTTTTCATCAAAATGATGGTATTCTGAGAAGAGTTATAATAACTATTCCTGCTTTTTACAATGGTATTTTGTACCAAAGTACAATATTTTGGATATGTTTTCCTTTTACTTACTTTCTGATGTTGTAGCAGCAATCAAAATAAGGAATATTATTCATAATTCTTTGAATAATTTGGAAAGAAACAATTCTAAGAAGTTTGGCAAATGCAAAAACATAATAATATTGCAAGTAACAGTTTAGCATATCAAACAAGAGAGCCATGAGGCCCAGGATCGCTCACCTAAGAATGGGCTATTTATGACTGTTAACTCTTTCTACGCCAATGGCAAAATCATCAAGACAAACTGTCAAACAGTGTTAAATTTTACCCTCCCAAGCATATTCAATCTAATTGAGGCCTATGAAGTACAAGACTTTCACAAACATATTGAAAAAATAAAGAAACTGCTCTTTTTGAAAACATAGTGACAAAAGAACCTTTTGTCACAATGTTTTCCTATTTCAGTCATAGTTTATCCATTCAATTATAGAGATTTCCAATTTTTTGAGAAAATATGTTCAAAGTCGTCTTTCGCCACCATAAGTGATGTATAATTAAAACAGGGCTCTCACGAGGGGGGCGATTTGGGCTTAGTGGTCGCCTAAACATTTCTGACTTTGCTCATTCACTCGATCAAAGCGAAGTCGACTTCGGCCAATATCTCAGTCAAAGCAAAGTTGACTTCGCCGTCAATTTTGTCCTATCATCAGACACTGTTCAAATGGTGATATCACGGTCACGCACCATGTCGAATCGATTTATACAGTTCGCGATATACACAGTTGCGTAATCAGTAATTTGACAACTGAGAGTGTATATCCATTAAAAGCTGAATAATCGAATCATTTAACACAAACAATGACGTGGAACCGATAGTCCAATTTGCATAAACAAAGAACCGATTGTCATAATTATCATATTATGACGCCCCCCTGATAAAACATTAAATACGGATCCGATGTAAATGAGATGGAAGTCGAATTTTGTTTAACCCTTTCAATAGTATAGATAATATTGTGAATCTATTCATGGTTTAATGAGATAATCGTCTTCAATAATTGAAAAATTGAGAATTTTTCAGATATTTGTTTTGGCAGATTCATAATAAATGCTGTAGCATGGGGGCGTCGTAATATTTGGAATTAACCAATCAAAAGACAATACCTCAATTCTACTTGTAAAGAGTGTGAATGTTTGGCCGATACAAATAATTTACGTTGTTTATGACACTTACGACAGACTTCTTTACAAAATGCCTGAAACCTTTACACGGCGAGTCTCACCTGAGCACGAAGTGCTCAAGGTGAGTTATTGTGATCGCCTTTTGTCCAACGTCCATCGTCTTATATGGCTATAGTGAAAACTTAAAAAATCTTCTCCTCCAAAAGTGTAAGACCAATTTTCAAATAATTTTATAGAAATGTTCTTTAATTGACCCACTATCAAATTCCTTCAAGCCATATTGATTGGTCGTAAAACATGGCCGCCAGGGAGGGGCTATTTTGCATTATATGGCTTTAGTGAAAACTCATGTTTATTGGTTGAACACTATGGCCGCCAGGGGGCGGGGCTTATATGACTGAAGTGAAAATAAATAAAATCAGGTGAGCTTTTTTGCTAGCTGCATAGCAACGGCTATTTTTCGAAGGCTAACATTTGAAATCAAAGGCTTAAATCAAAAATTATAATGGATAAGTTTTTAGCTCACCTGAGCTTTGCTCAAGGTGAGTTATTGTGATCGCCATTTGTCCGGCGTCCGTCGTGCATCAGTCGTCGTGCGTCAACTTCTTCTCATCAGTAACCAGTGGGTCAATTGGGATGAAACTTCACAGAAAGCATCCCCTCAATGACTTCACAAGATTTCCTTCAAATTTTTGGGATTCATCCGGAATTCTGGCTATAGTGAAAACTTAAAAAATCTTCTCCTCCGAAAGTGTCAGGCCGATTTTCAAATAATTTTGTAGAAATGTTCCTTGGATGACGCTCTATCAGATTCCTTCAAGCCATGTTGATTGGTCAAAAAACATGGCCGCCAGGGGTGGGGCTATTTTGCCTTATATTGCGTCCGTCAGTCGTCCGTCGTGCGTCGTCAACATTTGAGCTTGTTAACACTCTCCAGGCTATATTTTGCATCCAATCTTCATGAAAGTATATAATATTCATCTCCATTAAATCTTGGACAAGTTCGAAACTGGGCCATATGAGGTCAAAAACTAGGTCACTAGGTCAGTGATGCCTCCTTTTTCATAAAGGGCCCCAAAAAGATGGATCAGTGCGTACCCCGTGGCCCCATTTTCATATAAATCCCGCACATTTACCCCTCCAGCGCGTCCCTTATTATTTCAATGACATCGACAAAGTGACGAACAAATTGAACAAATTGAACAGGAGACATGTTTTGCTCTGTTTCATTGGTTAATAACTGCAGAGTTTGTTATATCGGACCAATCGGGACCGCCGTTTTAAAACTAGAAACTATCCACATTTTATACACTTAATATAGAGTTGTTTCCCTTACCAAAATGGCCGATTTTACTTTAGATTTTTCATCTCAAAATTGTATGCAAGAATTTATAACTTATCAAGACAACGATTCATGTTTGTGCTGAACAAATTTGTTGTGTTTCCTATGTGAATTAATTTTACGATGTGGATTTCATTATTTATTCTAAGAACACAAAATGCTGGATAAATTGTTATTCCCTGTACAGTGTGATTGGGTGGGTGGGGTAACAGAGCGACGAATACTTTGTTCTTGAAAACATTTTAGGCAGTGTCTTTGTGATCTGTTTTGATTAATGGTTTGGTATTGTCCCTCTTCAGGTTGATTATGTGTTGGTTTAAACTTTGTACACTGCATTGGCACTGTGGACAAAAAAAAGACAGAAGACTGTAAGAGAATAGGCCTGTGACAAATATGTAAATTGTAATTAACTGAAGTTCTGTTGAATAGTTTTAACTGTTTAACAATTTGGAGTTACTTTATTAAATTCAAGAAGTTTATACCAATGTATAGTGTGCTACTGCTGTCAGTGTTTAGATGTAGAATCTCTACAGTTAGTCAGTAAATGATTTACATTTTATATAAGTTTACACCTCCCCCCTACAAAATACTAAAGGGCCCCCTTTTTGTAAGTAAAGGGGCCCTTGGACCCCACTTGAGAAAATCCTAAAAGCATAACTGCTAACCCGGCCGGGTAGCTCAATTGGTAGCGTATCTGACTCGTGATCTGGAGGTCACGGGTTCGATACCCGTTTGCGGCGACATTCTTTCGGGCGATTTTTCCATTGCCTCTCACCTCTGACCTATGTGAGAAAGTAGTCAGTGGCTTCGAAAGAATGTTGTGTAAGTACTGGTGTGGGAAAGCCAGGAAAACATGGGTAGGTGCACTGACCGCCGTGATATGACCAAAGCTGTTGAAAGCGGCGTTAAACTCCAAACAAACAAACAAACAAAAGCATCACTGCTAGGACAAATTGAAGGGAAATCTTGTTAACACTCTGGAGGCCACTTTTTCAACTTGAACATGTTGAAACTTTATCAGAATGTTTGTCTTGATGATATGTAGGTCAAGTTCGAACATGGGTCATGTGGGGTCAAAAAGTCAGTCACTAGGTCAAATTGAAGGAAAATCTTGTTAACACTCCAGAGGCCGCATTTTTTGCTTCAGCATCTTGAAATTTAGTCAGGAGGTTTAGCTGAATGATATCTAGGTCAAGTTCAAAAACTAGGTCACTTCGCCAAATTGAAGGGTAATCTTGTTAACACTCGAAGAGGCCACATTTTCAACTTGAGCATGTTGAAACTTTATCAGAATGTTTGTCTTGATGATATGTAGGTCAAGTTTAAATATGGGTCATATTGGGTCAGAAACTAGGTCACTAGGCCAAATTGAGGGAAAATCTTATTAACTCTGTAGAAGCCGCATGTTTTGCTACGCCAGCTTGAAATTTGCCTTAGCATCTTGAAATATTGTTCAAACTCTGGAGGCCGCATTTTTACTTTGAGCAAGTTGAAAATTTGTCAGAATGTTGTCTTGATGATATCTAGTCCATGTTGGAATATGGGTTATATCAGGAAAAAAAATATAGATCACTAGGCCAAATGAAGGAAAATCTTGTTAACGCTGGAGGTTGCATTCGGAATAATTGTCTTGATGTGTATTGCATAACAGTACATTGTATAATTAAGGTGAGCGATCCAGGGCCATCATGGCCCTCTTGTTTGGTCAAGTTTTTCGTACCACCTAATTTTTATACGCCCATTTTGAAAAAACGTGACGTATTATGGCAAAGCATTGTCCGTTCGTCCGTCCGTCTGTTTTTTAATAAATAATCACCACCACATGATATTGTGTAAGCCCAAAAAGGAGGTAACTCCGTACCTATTTCCTAGAGTTATGCCCCTTTTTAGACTTAAACACCTTCCAAAATTCACATTTCCTTCAATATCTCTAGAACTGTTACAGATATTTTTTTGAAAATTTATATTTGTGTTTAGTATCATAAAAAAACATCACATGCCAAGTTTCATAAATGTGAATGTTATTTTGACAAAATTATTCCCCTTTTTAGCTCGCCTATTCGAAGAAATAGGGGAGCTTATGTAATCACCCCGGCGTTGGCATTGGTCTTGGCGTACGCGTTGCCAGCTTGGTCAAACCTTTGCATGCAAGGCCTTTTCTCAGACACTGTGTATGCTGTTGCTTTGAAACTTCACACACTTATTTAAGGTCATTAGGTGACCTTGTATGTCAAGTCCCATAACTCTGGAATGCATTTTTACTGAATTGCGCCCCTTTTTGGACCACCCCCATGAAAAAAAATGTTTTTCGACCAATCAACATGGCTTGAAGGAATCTGATAGAGGGTCATCCAAGGAACAATTCTACAAAATTATTTAAAAATCTGCCAACCAGTTTGGGAGCAGAAGAATTTTGAAGTTTTTTTCATTTCGTTTCCATGGAAACCAGAATTCTGCATGGATCCCAAAAAGTTGAAGGAAATCCGGTGTGGTCATTGAGAGGATGCTTTCTGTGAAGTTTCATCCCATTTGACCCACTGGTTACTGAGGAGAAGACGTTGACGCACGACGCACGACGGACGCTGGACAAAAGGTGATCACAATAACTCACCTTGAGCAAAGCTCAGGTGAGCTAAAAATATACCTAACTCTCCCTCATTTATACGCTTCTGACGCCTCTGCAGCAGACAACTTTTTAAAAACATAGTGACAAAAGAAGAAATTGCTCAAAACAAGCAATATTTCCTTTTGCCACAATGTTTTACACTTTTAGTCATAGGTTATCCATTCAATTATGGAGATGTTTTATTTTTTGACAACATATGTTCAAAGTTGTCTGCTGCAGAATTGTCATATGACAGAAACGGTTAATAAGCTTTTAAATGTCAAAAACTTGTTCTTGGACTATTTAGGTTACACAATCTATTTGTTGTGTACACTTCAATTATTGCTTTCCATAAGGCCTTAATAAATTAATCTGTAAATTTTCATCCAATTTTCTTTTTCAAACAAAGGCTTGTAATATCATTTTCATACACAAAAAGTATAATGCTGGCTTTTTTTTTTGCTACATTAAACTTCAGTAGTCAAGATACTAAATATATGTTATATATGTTTATTAACTGATCACTCTACACTCAACTAACATTTAAGAAACTGTTTTGGCATGAATATATTTAGGTGATGTTTACATGGTATCAATTATCATGTGGACCAATTAATAAGGGGCTAATACATGTTAATACCACCAAGACGAATGTGTGATCAAGGATAGTTTATTCTGGCCTTATATTGCATATGTGTCTATCTGTCTTGCTGAATTAATTTAGATAACAGATTTTATATATATGCACTTTAGTTTTTCAGTTTTCCTTCATCACATAACACAGCAATTCTACCTTAAGTACTTTCAGTACTTTGATTGATAAGATAGTTTCAAAGTTGGCTGCTACAGATATCTTGTAAGTGGAAAGGGTTAAGATGGCCTCCAGAGGCCTCTGAAAGGAGGAGTAAATACGCCTTTACTCTGAAACATTTATTTTATCAACCATTTAAAACCTTTGTTGTGGGTAGCAAAAAGAGTATTCTGAATCAGACGATTGTTGTGATTACCAACAAAATAGGTTATGGAGGACTAATAAGGATTGAACCCTTTCCCACATACAACAAATTTGTAGAAGACGACTTTGAATAAAATCTCTATATAGTTGTAGGTATAATTACTGAAACAAGAGGGCCAAGATGACCCTAAATCGAGCACGTGAATGATAGTTAATTAGAAGCAAATATTTAACTGCAAATATCTGTGAAAATTTAATCAGGAGTTCAAATAAAACTGCAAGGAGTGGACACTCAGTAAAAGAAATACCATTTATCAGTAAAAGCCATTTGTATCTTGAAATCTAATGGAATTATTAAGTTTTGTCATTTTGCACCTTTCCTGATGCGGCTTTGCTGCCCTGTTTGTCAACGAAATCAATATGGCTTGAACAGTTTTTGTAGAGAGACACTCAAAGAACATTTCTGCCAAATGGATTATGGAGATGGAGGTCTTTAAAGTTTGGGTACAAAAGTTCTACATAGAATGTAAGTCTTTGAACAATTTTGAAAGAGGACCATCAAAGGAACATTCCTGTGAAGTAACGTTGAAATTGGTCGAGTGGAATGGTAGGAGTTGTCATTTGTAGCTAAAAGTTCAATTTACCCCTTTTGTGATGACGCGAGGTTGCTATGATTTTGTAATCAATCAATACGGTTTGTAAAAATCAAGTAGAGGATCACTAAAGTAAGATTCCTATACAATTTTCTTAATATCAGACAAGGACTTAAAAAAAATGGAATTTCCAAATTTTGTCATTTTGCCCCTTTTCTGATGCCTCCTGACTGCCATGTTTTTCAACCAAACAGTATGCC
The DNA here is from genome assembly GCA_031761405.1 of Serripes groenlandicus. Lineage (NCBI taxonomy): Eukaryota > Metazoa > Mollusca > Bivalvia > Cardiida > Cardiidae > Serripes > Serripes groenlandicus. Next base: position 4,210,164 of record JASEVX010000016.1, read on the forward strand.
TTGAACAATCTTTGTAGAGGGTCACCCAAGGAACATTTCTACTAAACTATATTGGAATCTGACATGCAGATTCAGAGGAGAAGATTTTTAAAGTTTGGACATTTTGCCATTTTTCTGATGCCGCAGCAACCAAAGTTCTCAATGGAATTTTAATCTTAGAACAACTTTGAAAGAGGGCCACCAAAGGAACATTCCTGTGAAGTTTGGATGCAATTGGTTTAGTGGTTTAGGAGGAGATGATGTTTAAAGCTAAAGGTTAACAAGATGATTTTGCCCCTTTTCTGATGCTTCCTGACTGCCATGTTTTTCAACCAAACAGTATGCCTTGAACAAACTTTGTAGAGGGTCACCCAAGGAACATTTCTACCAGAGGAGAAGATTTTTAAAGTTCAGACATTTTGCCCCCTTTCTGATGCTGCAGCAACCAAAGTTCTCAATGGAATTTAAATCTTTGAACAATTTTGAAATTGGGCCACCAAAGGAACATTCCTGTGAAGTTTGGATGAAATTGGTTCTGTGGTTCAGGAGGAGATGATGTTTAAATCTAAAAGTTAACGACGACGGACAAAAAGTGATCAGAATAGCTCACTTTGAGCCTTCGGCTCTAGGTGATCTAAAAAGTTGAAAATATTTTGTTACAACAGGAGAAATTTCCAGTTTTAAGCCATTTCTACTTTTGTCAAAATGTTTTCAAAAGTCATCCCCTACGGAGGCGTCAGAATGGGTCTATATATATAGGGAAAAACCCTTTCCCTCATATAGACGCTTTCTGAAGCCTCTGCAGCAGATGGCTTTTTGAAAAGATAGTGACAATAGAAGAATTTGCTCAAAACTAGCAATTTCTCCTTTTGCCACAATGTTTTCCGATTTTAGTCATAGGTTATCCATTCAATTATAGAGATTTCTCTATTTTTTGACAAAAGATGTTTAAAGTCGTGTGCTGGAGAATTGTTGTATGAGGGAAAGGGTAAAGGCATGAAATAGCTATACCTTCTCTTAAAAAGCATCATAAATAAAAATATATAATTCTTTATAGCATTTTACCACATGCAGGCAAGTTTTTACACATCTGCAGCAGATGCCTTTTTGAAAACATTATTGCAAAAGGAGGCAATTAATCTCCCTTTGCAACAATGTTTTCATCTCTATTCAATAACTATCTTTCATTTCAAGAGATTTTTTTCATATTTCTGCCTGGATATGTTTAAAACAGATTGCTGCAGATATGTAGCATATTGAAAAGATAGATAGATATATTTATAATTACAGTTAAGAACAAATTTACCTTTCATGCTCCGTTCCGCTCACGTTCCATCCCTCTCATAAAGCGTTCACTCATTCATAACATTTTGATTGCTTTTTTCCGTTCTGCTCAGATTGAGCGAAGCATTCATGTGATTGAATTTTTCCTTACAATATGATTGTTTCATTCAGAGCGCAAAATTCCGTTCCGCTCATAAAGCATTCCAACTTTTTTCCAATCACGTTCCGCTCAGATTGTCAATTTCATGATGTTCTTAACTGTATTATGGTTTATACCTAAAAAACAGTATTAAATAAGACTAGAATACAGCTTTGTTTATTAATGTAAATGAGTTCAACTTAAAACAACAGGGCCATGATGGCCCTGGAATCGCTCACCTTAATTATACAATGTACTGCAATGCAAAACACATCAAGACAATTATTCTGAATGCAACCTCTACAGTGTTAACAAGATTTTCCTTCCTTTGGCCTAGTGATCTATATTTTTTTTTAACTGAAATGACCCATATTCCAACATGGACTAGATATAATCAAGACAACATTCTGACAAATTTTCAACTTGCTCAAAATAAAAATGCGGCCTCCAGAGTTCGAACAATATTTTCCTTTATTGACCTTGACCCATTTTCGAACTTGACCTAGATATAATTCAGACAAACATTCTGACCCAATTTCAAGCTGCTGAAGCAAAAAATGTGGCATCCAAAGTGTTAACAAGATTATCCTTCAATTTGGCCTAGTGACCTAGTTTTTGACCCTACATGACCCATATTCGAACTTGGCTTATATATCAATTAGATAAACATTCTCATTAAATGTCAAGCTGCTGTAGCAGAAAATGCGGCCTCTAGAATGTTAACAAGCTTTTCCTTCAATTTGACCTAGTGACCTATTTTTTGACCCAACATTACCCATGATCGAACTTGACTTTTACATATCATCAAGAACAAGATGTGTTTGTGAAACACTGATGCCCCCGAATGGCCACATCTAGGTCAAAGGTCAAGGTCGCAAGGTCAAACATTTTGGTACTGACAGAAAGATCATGTCACAAGGAATACACATGTGAAATATGGTAGCCATACCTGTTATGGTCCAAAAGTAGTGGTCAAGGTTAAAGTTTTTTTCGACAGACAGACAAACAGACAAACAGACAGACAGACAGGCCAAAAACTAGATGCCCACCTAATCGGTGATTCAGGGGGCATAAAAACATTCTGATAAAGTTTCATCAGGCTCAAGTTAAAAATGCAGTATCCAGAGTGTTAACAAGATTACCCTTCAATATGGCCTAGTGACCTAGTTTTTAACCCGACATGACCCATGTTCAAACTTGGCCTACATATTATCAAGACAAACACTCTGATAAAGTTTCAACATGCTCAAGTTAAAAATGTGGCCTCCAGAGCGTTAACAAGATTTCCCTTCAATTTGACCTAGTGACCTAGTTTTTGACCTCATATGGCCCAGTTTCGAACTTGTCCAAGATTTGATGGATATGAATGTTTCATGAAGATTGGATGCAAAATGTAGCATGTAGAGTGTTAACAAGCTCAAATGTTGACGACGCATGCCGGACGGACGCCGGACAAAATGTGATCACAATAGCTCACCTTGCACTTCGTGCATAGGTAAGCTATGATATATTTATATTTCCTTTCAACCCACTTATAATCATGAAGAAAAGATATGAAGAACAATTGGAAGTACAGAAAGGGCCCTTTCTAAACTGCAGACTGTATTTGACACATCTTCATTGTGGCAAAAGAAGTAATTCCTCTTTTCAATAATTGTACAAATATTTCCATTTATAGTTATTCATTATTTTGCCTAGAAGTTTTCAAACTTGTCTGTTCACATGTGTTGTGTTGTATGTGGGGAGAAGCTAGGTTGAATTATGTTGTTAATCATATGGGACAATTATCATCTGATATCTTCACTTCTCTATCTCAGGAATGTCTCGTCCTTTTTTATGTATAATTTATACTTTAAACATTCCACCAAACTATTCTATTTCAGGCCTGTATCTAACTTCTTTTGTTCAGATGGTATCAATTTCAGTTTTAGTACAGTGAACATTGTTGAATATGTTTTAACCCTTTCCCTCATGTAGACGCTTTCTGATGCCTTTGAAGCAGACGACTTTTGAAATCATATATATATAGTGGCAAATGGAGAAATTGATTATGAATGAGTAATTTTTCAATTTGTCACAATAATTTCACCTCTCTTCAATAATCATTAGTCGCCGGGCAGAAGCCCGCGACTTCTATTTTTAATAGGTTTTCGGAAATCACATGGGAGGAGGAGTTATTATTAGAAAAAAACAAATTTAAATGTCTTGAACATATTACAATTGCGTTTGTTTAAAAACACTAAGTTATGACACCTCTAAAATGAAATAAATATTCCGATGTTTTAAGTATTAGTAGTTTCTTTATTTTAACTCGCATCTCTTTTTGGGGGTTTTTATTTACGAAGACAAAACCGTCCCCATGAGACTTGCAGCAAGCACTGTCATGTGTCAATATCAAGTAAAATTCACGTCGAATTCTCCTTTAAAATAGCAATCTTAATTTACTGAATGTTATTTTCATGTTCAAAGAGATGTTTTGATTTGTGAGGAATTCATTTTATAATGTTTATCCATCTATATCTAAAATATGAACTGTTTCTAAGCCAAGACTGTTGATCACGTGACTCGCGAATACCAACTGCGTAGATCAATCTCCTTTGCAGAGAGCCGCTCTTTACACCCACTTACAAATAGTAAATTATAGGTGATTTAAAATGTTTATATGGTTCAAAACAAATAAAGAAAAGAACAAACCGAGATAAAACGGGTTTTAATAGAAAAATGACTTTGAACGAACACTCTCTGCCTATAAAGAGAGTTTCAAGAACGACACCTCTGCGAAGAAGAATGTAGGTCACGAATCGGGGCTTTCGTACAAAATTATTTCGTCCTTGACAATTTTAAATGTGTCATTAAATTCCCTAAAGGCATATTGCTTCCGATCTGCATAGTGTTTTGCATCATTGACACAAGGGCGCTCTCATCATAATATAATTTTAAAACATGAGTAGTTTGTTATTTTATATCATAAAAAAGGAAGGAAAGAATTACAATAAATTAACATGTTGTAGGGCTCAGTTTAGGTTCGAAATTAAGTTTAAATTATAAAACAATTTCAATAAGATTTAACTGTTTAGCTGATATTATATTTCGAAGGTGGTCTTATTTGTAAATATTGGATAACATTTCATCATTTGTTAAGGTATGATATAATTAGGATGCCAAGCTAATATCATTTTGAGAAAAAGAGAAAACTCATGTCTTCAGCGATTTAACCCTTATCTCATTGTTTTAAAAGTCAATTGCTGCAAAGGTGTCCAATGTTGAATTTATTAGGGGAAACATAAAATGACGTGCTATTGCATGCAAATCTTAAATTGTCTGTTTTGTGGTTTTATTGATAAATGATAGAATTCAAATATTCTGACAAACATCTTGAAAAGAGTATGAGGAATTCACAAATCTTATAATTATTCCTTAATGAAAGCACTTTATACATACTAAGACTAATGATTACTCATTTCCATTACCGTGTATGATCAATAATTAGTTGGCTGTGTGTATGGTCAACCTACTTTGGAATGGAGATTGATCATAAACAATGAAAGGCTTCAATTATCATTCACTTCGTTGACAAAACAATGCAAGTTATGACACATTTTCACTTGACCCCGCCCCTGATGTTCCAATATGCCCCTCAGTTGATAACTGTTTATTCAACTACTATAATGTTAGTGTTATGCATAACTGCAGCATGCATTTCCGGCGACATTGATGCGTTGCATCAACTTTCTCTTGTACTATCATTTATACAGATTTTCTATATTTTGGATATGATAATTTGATAAAAGTCGTCAGCTGCAGATTTGTTGTATGTGGGAAAGGTTTAAGGGAAAAATATCTTTTGTCAGCAAATATGCCAGTTATGATCCCAACGCGACACATTGTCTGGTTTCAACCCCCACATGCTAATATCACATGATCTATCCATTGTGAATGTTAAATGAAATGATCCACTTTATCCGCCTGGTGTCAGTGATATGATATGTTTTAGTCAGCATTTAATTTATTCACAGTCCATTGCACAAAACCCTGAAAATGTGAAAAATGACTAAAAACGGTTATAGACCTTTCCCTAATGCAGACACATTTTGACTCATCTCCAGCAGACAACATTTGAATAATTGTTACAAAGGGAGAACTTGCTCATTATGATAAATTTCACTTTTCGCCACAATGTTTTCAACTCAATTCAATAATTATACTTTCATTTCTAGAGAATTTCCATGGCTATCAGTTTTTAACGTAATAGTTAAAACCCTTTCCCTCTTACAACAATTCTGCAGCAGACGACTTTGAACATATTTGTCAAAAAATAGAAAATCTCTATAATTGAATGGATTACCTATAACTAAAAGTGGAATATATTGTGGCAAAAGGAGAAATTGCTTGTTTTGAGCAAGTTCTTCTTTTGTCACTATGTATTCAAAAAGTCGTTTGCTGCAGAGGCGTCAGAAAGCGTCTAATTGAAGGAAAGGGTTAAAGAAATATATGAAGCAAAAGAACCTGCAGGAACTGTTGCATGATGTTGCGTAACAAGGTCAGTTTGGTCTATCTGAGAACGAACATGTAATCCTTTTCAAATGATATTTGAAATTCGCATCAATTAATATATAACTTTTAATTTCCAGATGTTAGGTACATGTTTGACTTCAGATGATTTCACAAACATCAACACCCACACACATTTGCAGCAGATGACTAATCAAGACAATCCGGTTAAAGTAGGACTTTTAAAAACATTGCAATAAAAGGTGAAATTGCTCAAAACTCTTCATCGATATCAATTTTTCAGTTTTCTACATTGATAAAATTGTTTGTCTGATGATTGAAAAGACGACACCCTTTGAAGGTAATGGGTTTAAGAGATTTTCCATATTTGTCCCAAATGGTTTATGCTACAGACTTTTTGTATTTGGGAAAGGGTTGAAAAACGATCTGTATGCGGTATTAAGTTATCAAACAATTTCTTCCATCAGATTCAATTCACCCGTTAAATAGTGAAATTAAAGGTGCTATGAGAACCAAGATGAATGCTGAAATACTATACAGGAAAGTCAGATTTATGTTCCTATAAAGTTTAAACAACTGCTCTCCACAAAATACTTCATAAGAGTTAACCCTCTACCTCATAAAGACGCTTTCTGACGCCTCTGTAGTAGATGTCTTTTTGAAAACATAGTGACAAAAGAAGCAATTGCTCAAAACGAGCAATTTCTCCTTATGTCACAATGTTTTCCACTTTCAATCATAGGTTATCTATTTGATTATAGAGATTTTCTATTTTTTGACAAAATATGTTCAAAGTCATCTGCTCCACGTGAGGGAAAGGGTTAAGTTTTATTGAGTTTACATGAATGCTCTCCACAAAATACTTCATATGAGTTAAGTCATGGGAGAATACCTTCAATGGTTTTTAATTGTTGACAGAGGAGATCAAATTGCATACTTAACTCTTTTCCTCATACAGACGCATTTGGACGCCTCTGCAGCAGACGACTTTTGAAAACATTGTTGCAATGAGCAATTTCCCCTTTTGCCACATGTCAGGAAATACATTGGTAGATGAACTGGCCGCCGTAATATGACTAAAAGAGGCCCAAGAGGGCGGGTATCGCTCCACGGCCATTAGGCAAAAATTTAAATCTCCAAATATCCCCACCCACTGATGGCCATGTTTTTTGACCAATCAACATGGCTTCAAGGAATCTGATAGAGGGTCACCCTAGGAACATTTCTTCAAAATTATTTGAAAATCGGCCAGACACTTTTGGAGGAGAAGATTTTTTAAGTTTTCACTATAGCCATATAATGCAAAATAGCCCTGCCCACTGGAGGCCATGTTTTTTGAACAATCAACATGGCTTGAAGGAATCTGAAAGTGGGTCATCCAAGGAACATTTCTACAAAATTATTTGAAAATCGGCCTGACTCTTTCGGAGAAGAAGATTTTTTAAGTTTTCACTATGGTAATATAAGGCAAAATAGCCCCGTCCTCTGGCGGCCATATTTTTCGACCAATCAATATGGCTTGAAGGAATCTGATAGCGGGTCACCCTAGGAACATTTCTACTAAACTATTTAAAAATCGGCTGAACACTTTCGGAGAAGAAGATTTTTTAAGTTTTCACTATAGCAATATAAGGCAAAATAGCCCCGCCCCCCTGGCGGCCATGTTTTTTTACCAATCAACATGGCTTGAAGGAATATGATAGAGGATCACCCAAGGAACAGTTCTACAAAATTATTTGAAAATCGGCCTGACACTTATGGAGCAGAAGATTTTTTAAGTTTGCACTATAGCTATATAAGGCAAAATAGACCCCCCTGGCGGCCATGTTTTTCGACTAATCAACATAGCTTCAAGGAATCTGATAGAGGGTCACCCAACGAACATTTCTACAAAATTATTTGAAAATTGGCCTGACACTTTTGGAGGAGAAGATTTTTTAAGTTTTCACTATAGCCATATAAGGCAAAAAAGCCCCGCCCCCACTGGCGGCCATGTTTTTCGACTAATCAACATGGCTTCAAGGAATCTGATAGAGGGTTACCCAAGGAACATTTCTACAAAATAATTTCAAAATCTGCCAACCAGTTTGGGAGAAGAAGAATTTTGAAGTTTTTTTCGTATCGTTGCCATGGAAACCAGAATTCTGCATGGATCCCAAAAATTTAAAGGAATTCTGGTGAGGTCATTGAGAGGATGCTTTCTGTGAAGTTTCATCCCAATTGACCCACTGGTTACTGAGGAGAAGAAGTTGACGCACGACGGAAGACGCACGACGCACGCCGGACAAAAGGCGATCACAATAACTCACCTTGAGCAAAGCTCAGGTGAGCTAAACAAAACGTATCCGTAACAATTTTTGATTTAGGCCTTTGTATTTAAATGGTAGCCTTTGAAAGATAGGGTCTTTTTACAGTCATTTTTTACTTCTATCATCCCTAGCACTGCAGTGGTAGCGTTCAATGGCAATTTTATTGCACCATCTGATAGAGCTATTCAAGAGCTACAAAAGTGATTGACCTCTGACCTCGGGTTTCCGAGCTAGTGCCGGAAGTTTGCAAAATATGAAAAGGCGAAAAAAGAAAAACGGCTTGTTTTGATATATATGTGTTGTGTAAATTTAGTGTTTGATGTTATTTACATAGTAACCAAGCTCTCTGTAAACTAGAGGAAATAAGTGAATGTCGTATTGCAAGCATAACAAGAGTCCCCTACCGGACCATTGACCTCTAAGTGTGACCTTGACCTTTGAGGTACAAGTCTGTGTATTGTGTGCCACATGTCACCTCATCATGAAGAACATGTGTGCCCAGTAACTTGGGAATCCTATGATGCATGGTTAAAATATGAGCCGGACAAGGTAGTCTTATAAAACAGTAATCATTTTTACTTTGACATCTAAGTGTGACCTTGACCTTAACAGGTACAGGTCTGGGTCTTGTGCGCGACATGCCACCTAATCATGGTGAACATGTTAACCTTGTAACTTGGGAATCCTATGTTGCATGGTTGAGATGTGAGACAGACAATGTACAGTCCTAACAAACAGTACTCATTGTGACCTTGACCTCTTAGTGGGTCCTTGACATTTGAGGTACAGGCCTGGGTCTTGGGCGTGACATGCCGCCTCATCATGGTGACCGTTTGTGCTAAGTTTCAAGGAAATCCTATGAAGGATGGTTAAGATGCGGGCCGGACAAGGTAGTCCTATCAAACAGTACTCATTTTGACCTCTTAGTGTGACCTTCACATTTGAGGTACAGGCCTGGGTCTTGTGCGCGACACGCCGACTCATCATGGTAAACATTTGTGCCAAGTTTCTTGGAAATCCTATGATGGATGGTTAAGATGCGGGCCGGACAAGGTAATCCTATCAAACAGTACTCATTTTGACATTTGACCTCTAAATGTGACCTCGACATTTGAGGTACAGGCCTGGGTATTGTGCGCGACACGCCGCCTCATCATGGGCCGGACAAGATTAGGTGGGACTGACAGACAGACTCGACCAAACCTATAGTTCCCCAAACCTGTTTTCGACCGGTAGGGGACTAATAAAAAGATATATAATATTATATATGTTTTGCCCAGTTCCAGGGTAAACAAATGCAGAGAAACAAAGTCCCGACAGAGTGAAGTCTGATCACTATGTATTCAGAACAAACTGCAGGCTATTGCGGATGAGCAAGCTGATATGCATTGGCTCTAATGCTGGATCATTAACAATTGTGAAATATCAAACAAATATCTAGGGGTCACAAGTTTGTCATCATAAGCATTAAAATAATCTACGTTGTCCAGTACTATTAAAATGAATTTTTAGACATCAGAAAATAGTTGCACACTTCTCAACTGACTGCTCTTACCAAGTAATGGGGAGAAAAGCACAAACATAATAACGTCAGGAACTAAGGAAGATCACGACGTTGGAAGGCTCTATGATATTATATGAACCAAAAAAAGGTTACAAGTTAAAATTCAATGTATTTGAATTTAATTGTGACTTTTCCTGACAAAATTGGCTCAAATGCGGTTGGGTTATGCATATTTTCAGAAACTTCAGATTGTCTGCAAACCAGGAAAATTGATTTTAGGTCCATGCGAGCATTTCTTCCCATAAAAATAATGGCTTCATAAACAACTACTAAAACATACAATTTCAGAAAATTACTTTCTATTTATTAATTCTGAAAGTGTGCTTCTATACTATAAAATACTGTCCAGTTTTGAAAATTGCATATTTCAGTTCATATTTATTTATACAATATTCAATATTAATTATTATTCATACACTTTCATGACAAAATAAGACAAGGTATGCCATCAATATTAGCGTCAAGCATCTCATCATTACAAAATACAGGCACTTCAACCTCAATATTCCAGAATTCAATGTTTATTTGTTCAGGTTTAAGGAACACAAACGATGGATTCTTAAAGTACACTGTGAAATGACATTATAAAATGATGCAATAGTATTTTCAGGGTTTTGCAAAAGCAGTTCAAACACTGGAATATTTTATGAAAACTGGTTGCTATAGAAACAACATTTTCAGATTTTGCAAATTGCAAAATTTAACGGCATGCATACCATATTCATTAAACTAGCAAAAGTGTCATGCAAACTAAAACAATGTTTGCCATGAATATAATTCAGAGCATGTTTCCATAAGGCACTGAAAAGAGTCTCATACATTATACCTATACAGCGCCTTTCCACCTACTATATTAGAGGCCGATCTTTGGCTACTTCACAATTTGTAAAAGCCATATATGTTCACAATGTTGCAAAAAAAAATCACAAATGAAAGACAAAATTCACATAACAAACGAATGAAATGTACGCTTGCATTTGTGAATTTCCTTTTTATGCGGTAGATAAAACAATCGTAACTTTTCTGACACTCGCAGCCTCAGTTTTATTTGATTGTTTTGGTTTTTGTCCGTATGCGTCATATGAGTCATTCGCTTTCATTAAAACCTCGATTCTGATTGGATAAAAAAGAAAATTACAGCCAATGATTTGCCGCCTTATGTAATGATTTCGGCTTGTGTCAAAATTAACTACCTTAATCTTAAAATTCAAAACAAACCATGTCGCATAATGGAAAGTACTGTGTCAAGCGTTTAAAAAAGGTTTCTGACACATAACAGAAAAGTTTGAAAATAGTGAATATATTTAAAAGTTCTATTAGTTTTATACACTATTTTATTCAACTGTTCGGCCATAGGCCTTTCTTCATGTTATATTTTACAAATATCACACACTAGTATGTTATGTCCATCTTGAAAGATTAACCCTTTCCCTCATACAACAATTCTGCAGCAGACGACTTTGAACATATTTTGTCAAAAAAAATGGAAAATCTCTTTTATTGAATGGATAACCCATGACTAAAATTGGAAAACATTGTGGAAAAATGAGAAATTGCTTGTTTTGAGCAATTTCTTCTTTTGTCACTATGTTACAAACAGCCATCTGCTGCAGAGGCTTCAGAAAGCATCTATATGAGGGAAAGGGTTAGCGAAAGGGTTAATTCAAAATATGCTGATGTTTTTTTGTGAATGTTGACCACTATAGACCATTGTATGATTAAAGCCCCTTATCCCTTTCCCCGGTAACATACAGCAAATCTGCAACAGACAACTTTGAAAATGTCTAATCAAAATTATGGAAAATTTCTATAATTGTAGGTATAATTACTGAAAAAAGGTTGAAAACATTGTGGCAAAAGGAGAAATTGCTCGTTTTGAACAATTTCTCCTTTCGTCTCAAATGTTTTCAAAAGTTGTCTGATGCAGACACGTCAAAATGCGTCTACAGGCATTAAAGGGTTATTGACCAAAGTTCAGTTTTGCAGAATATATTGCCATGTCCATTATATTTCATAACACAACATGTAATATTTTCTTCATCATTTTGCGATCTTGCGCATCGTTTTTTCCCCACAATTTTGCGATTTTTCGCACGTTGATTTTCACAAAACCAATAGGCTAGGGAGTCTTCACAAAATTGAGTGGAAAGGCGCTGACTATATATAAGAATAAGGTTTTTGTTGTTGGGATAAGCCTTATGAGAAAGAAATACAATGGTAGTGTTACATTGTTTTCTACTAACAGGACTTCCCCTGGCACATTTTTCTTCAATTGTATAACAAAACTCGCGTGACCCTTTATGTGAGCTTTACAAATAAAATACTTGTAAGTTGTAAGGCATGTTAATTTCTTATACAGCAATCTTATTCACATTGCCAGGCGCAATTTGACTTCTGTGAAGATCTGAAAAAATATTTATATATTATCATTCAATATAAAAACAACAAGAGATGTTTGTCAAACATTATGCTCCTCCCCTGAGTGCCAAATGTTGTCAGGAATATTTGGACAATTGAGTAAAATTTGCATGGACCGAAATGCCAGTTGATTTTCATTTCACATTGGATGTCTATGAGTCAGTTTTAAGATTATGAACAATGTTCATTCAAAGTTTGAGGATGGTAGGTACAGTTCTTAATCACATTGTGATGACGACTGATATTTGCAGATATTATGTATCCTCCAGGTCCAGGCATTGTTGAATTATCACTCGGACAAGCTTAAAACAAGTTTTTGTGTTCAAGGTCACTGTGACCTTGACCTTTGACCCAATGACCTTAAAATAAAAAGGGTTCATCTACTAGTCAGGCCCAACCTCCAAGTCAAGTTTGAGGACCATAGGTCCAGGCATTGTTATCACTCGGACAAGCTTTGGTATACAAACGGACCGACCTACGGACCGACCAACCGACCGACATGTGCAAAGCAATATAACCCTTTTCTTCGAAGGGGGCATAATAAGATTGATTGATTGATTGATTAGGGTTTAACGCCGTTTTCAACAATTTTTCAGTCATATCACTGGCGAGGGGGTAGAAAGAGACGACCAATGGCTAATGACTTTTATTGATACGATTAACTGCAATAAACATAAAATGTCAATCAGTATATCTTATACTAAATCATGACCTTTCAGTATTTAAAATATACATACATGTAGCAATGCATATATATGAATGAAATACATGACAGTACTTTACCGTCTTAAATTTGTCTAATAATCTTTAAAGATCTTTTAAAGATAACAAATCGTGCTTTCCCACATCGGATTACACCTATCTAATTTGGGATCCCACGATTTGTAACAAGAATCAGAAGCTGTTTATCAATCATTTGACCGTAGGCCTCACCAATTTGATGTCTTGGTCATTTGATTTTTTTTTTAAATTAGGGGCGAGCGAGCGCAATTGTTTTATATATTTTTTTAATGTTTGATCTTCGGATTGTCCGTTTTAAAAACTGAGGCGATAATTTTTTCTGATCAGTTATTATAATGAACTTTAACTTGTTGGTATCAAGGTCTATTTATCTTACTATAAACAGTTTAACACTTATTATACTATACGTTTAACTGATTAATTAACACTAAAACTATAACACTATATTTATTATTGATGTAATCCACTTGGAATATTACTTTTTATTCACATTCATTATTTACTCGTTCTTATATTACAATACTCCCTTTACAACCAATATCATGCTGTTTACAACTTGAAAACCATCATTGAATCAATCCATTATAGTTTCAAGTTTCTCTAACTTGTCTTTATTTGCAGTAAGTTGTTTAAAAGATAGACAGACATCATAAATCATGTATAGACCAGAATTTAAGTTTAAAACCTGAAATGAAGCTCGAACAAACATCAGTGATCTACAGTTGAAGATTCTAAGCACTCGATCATAGTCAAGTTAGTAAGTGGGGAATATGGGCTCAACATCAAACTAATTGCAACAGAAATGATATTATTGTTTTTTGATAGTTTGTTACCTATAAAATCACTGGTAAAAAATCTACAGAGGGGAAATCAGTAAATTTCTCTTATTTATATAACCCAAAAGGTAGAAAACAACAGAGATATATAAACACATATGTGTTTATAAATATGTCTCTGAAAAAACCAACTGTTATCAACATTGTTTCTAAGTATCTATGCAAGGAACAAATTTAAGCGGACATTGTACCTTAGTTTTAACATATATATCTAACCCAAATGTAATCTGAATATAAAATGTACTTATAAAAATGATTTTACCAACTTTGTATCAATTTATAGACATTTGTGAGCATACTTCGAGGTATATCTTACCCCACCCACTTGCGCAAGCAGGCATACATATAACACTAAACAGTGCCATAAAGTAACTTAGATACACAAGCAATCAATCAATTTGAGCAAAGGCTTGTGCAGAAGACTTCTTCAACCGTAAAACAGGCCGACTTATGCACACCTGACGACAAATATTAACTAGAAATATCACTGAAGGTGATGAATACCCCCAGCTGGTGCCTGACAATATACAGATGTATGATAACTTCAAGGGGCCATAACTCATTTAAACATAATTCCAGTGCAACACGCCGACAATATGCACAACTAGGCTTGGTATCAATCATTCTTCTGAAGTTATATTGATTTCTGATCAAGGGTTGCTGTGAAATAGTATTCACAAGAAATGTTGACAATATGCATATGTATGAGAATGCAAGGGGCCATAATTCATTTAAAAATAATTCCAGTGCAACATGCGACAATATGCACAACTATAGGCTTGGTATCGATCATTCTTGTGAAGTTATATTGAATTCTGACCAAGGGTTGCTGAGAAATAGTGTTCACAAGATATGTCGACAATATACATTATGTATGAGAAATTCAATGGGCCATAACTCATTTAATAAAATAAAAAAGTTCACAAGAAATGTCTACAGACCAACCGACCGATCGACCAACCGACCAACTGACAAGCGTGACTCCTATATAGCGCTCACGTTACTGGACGTATTGGGCGTTTTTACGCCCAAAAGTATTCCTGTACGCCCAAAATTGACAACAGAGACGTCCAAGTACGTCCAGGAATTAAGGGTATACGCCGGCAATCAAAACACAGGGCGTATACTTCCAGTTGAAATCGTGTGTAATTATTCTGCAATCATTGTGTATTGTGTTTGATTAAGTCTCAATGATGGACAGTGGGAGTTATCAATTGGTAGATTTAAGCCAATCACTATCGAGAATACGTACCCCACCTAATTCCAGATTTGACACTAGATAACGACTTCACATCAATCAATACTATTTTTTCATTTCAAGCACCAAAGGGAGAACAATTTCAATAAATAATTTGACGAGCATACTGCGACGATGGTTCTCTCTTGTCTCTACTCTCACTACACCGCACGAATAATAAAACAAGCTATCGAGTTGTCGCGAGAACAGCGTCAAATTCACTTGAATATTTCTTCTCCTCGTGTAAAAGTACGGGAAACGGAAGTTGTAATGGCTATGTGAAGTGCTCTCTGGTTGGTCGATATTTGGTCGTGTCCGAATTTCTAGCCAATCAGCGATAATAGGAAATCATTTCTTTTTGTGTCAATATATTTAGTTTTGACGTGTCTGTGTTTTCCGCGGAAATGGTACCCCTTACGGCAACTCAAATATTAAGAAAACGAAGAGACGGATCAAAAATAGGGTCGATCATTCGATGTAGCAACTGATGGGCTACACAACGCACACCGAGTGGTTTCTAAATTCGAAAAACTGTGGGAGGAGATAGTTTTTGCAGGAAATGCATATTTTTGCCCATTTCCATAGCAACGGTGGTTTCTATGGCAACCAACTACAAAAGGAACAACTAGAGCCTAGAATAGTTTTGGCGCTACGCTTGCCACAAACAAACAAACAAACGAACAGAAACGAAGACTTTAAGGGTCTCTAGAAGAGAGAACCAATAACAAACTAGGATAGAATGTCCCTATATTAATTTAAATGTTTAAAGATTATGTTTTTGTTTCCACGAATCCATAGGAAATTATTTTCAATTGCCGATTTTGTTTTTTTTTGCTATTAAGATCAAATTCAGAGCCATCTGTAAAAGAAGACTTGCCTATACAACTAAATAACATTTTTGGCCATTTTAGTTTATTTCTTTTTAGAAGATAAGAAATAATGAAGACGAAGGAGAAAATAAATATTGTAATGGTTTTTTTCGTGCATTTTTCTACTTTCTGAAAATCGGATATGTCATTCAAGAAAGCATTTCTTGTACTTATTTGTTTTAAAATGTTATCATTGTAAGAGTTTAGTATGTGTTTCGTTAATACAACTCACTGCAGAATAGTTGATTTACTGCATGGTGTTTAAAATGAAAGCACTGCACACAGTCTCAATATCAGAAATCATTCCTTTTTCCACAATGCATGTGGTTTGAGAACATGATTCATTATATATGCATAATCAGTACTGAGCATAATAGATTGCATAAAACACCTACTGGTTTTAAAAATGTAATGAAAGAAACTGAAACAATAACATTATTTACAAAGGAGCAATACAAGCTTTTTGTAACAATTTGCTTCTTTTCTGTGAATGTTTTTAAAAAATGAAACAAAGGGAAACAAGTGCAAGATGTGAAAAAGCCAATGCAGTACATGGGACTTCCAAGATTATGACCAGGACTTCCAAAATTCAGACCCTGTTTCAGAAAGTTAGTGCAAGCAATGAATTTTATACCCCCAGATACATAGTATATGGGGGATATCTTATAGCTATATTATAGCCCCCATATACTATGTATCTGGGGGTATAAAAACATTGTAGACAAAGATGGTAATGCTCTTACAAAGCATACCTTTTCAACACTGTTTAACATGTTGTTCCGGATTTTAATTATTTTCCTTACTCAATAGCTATTATTAGGCTATATGTATATATGTAATGAAAACAAGAGCGCCAAATGTCACAAAATACGCCCGTCCTGTTTTTTTGAGACCAATTAAGTATAGTGATAATTGGTTGTACATTAGGCAAATTTAGAGAGCAGACACTGTTAGTACAGTTTTGGCCATTTTGAGGGACATATTAAAGTGTGTAGTGACTAAGATAACGTGGTAAGTTAACAAACTTGTCCAAGATATTATGCCAATAAACATTCTGACCAAATTTGGTGATGATTGGACAAAGGCTTCTAAAGTTATTGAGCTGACAAGACCAATTTTAGGTAATTTCTATAATTAAAGGGCGATAACTCTCGATTGACTAAAGGAATATGGCTAGTTATCGAATGTGTCCGAGATATTATGCCAATACACATTCTGACCAAATTTGGTGAAGATTGGACAAAGGCTTCTAAAGTTATTGAGCTGACAACCCCAATTTTAGGTAATTTCTTTTATAAAAGGGCGATAACTCTTGATTGAATTAAGCGATATTGCTTATTATTGAACTTGTCCGAGATATTATGCCAATAAACATTCTGACCAAATTTGGTGATGAGTGGACAAAGGCTTCTAAAGTTATTGAGCTGACAAGACTAATTTTTGGTAATTTCTATATTTAAAGGAAAATAACTCTCAATTGACTAAAGCGATATAGCTAGTTATCAAGCTTGTCTGAGATATTATGCCAATACACATTCTGACCAAATTTGGTGATGATTGGACAAAGGCTTCTAAAGTTATTGAGCTGACAAGACCAATTTTAGGTAATTTCTTAAATAAAAGAGCGATAACTCTTGATTGACTAAATGATATGACTAGTTATCGAACTTGTCTGAGATATTATGCAAATACACATTCTGACTAAATTTGGTGATGATTGGAAAAAGGCTTCTTAAGTTATTGAGCTGACAAGACCAATTTTGGGTAATTTCTATAATTAAAGGGCGATAACTCTTGATTGACTAAAGCGATATGGCTAGTTATTGTACTTGTCCGAGATATTATCCCAATACACATTCTGATCAAATTTAGTGATGATTAAACAAAGGCTTCTTAAGTTATGGAGCTGACAACATAATGGACGCAGCCCGCCCGCCTGTACGCCGCAATTAAATTATAATACGATCCGTTTTTTCAAAACGGGCGTTTAAAAACAAAAACATTGCTGACAAAAGGAGCAATCTAGCTACAAAGTTTTCAACACTATATATAAATAGTTCTTCAAAATTTCCAAATATTACATTTTGCTTCATAAAGTAATCAAAGATAATGAATTTAAATCAGCATATCGGCAGTATAATGCAAGATTAAGAATACAGGGAGTTATACTTATTAGTTTACTATAAGAACTTACAGACTAATCTCTAATATAACTACGATGATACTCATTGATAGTTTAGTTTAAACTTATTTAGAATACAGGGAGTTATACTTATTACTATACGAACTTACAGACTAATCTCTAATATAACTACGATGATACTCATTGATAGTTTAGTTTAAACTTATTTATTTTATATCTATTGCGAAACAAACCTTTGACTTAGATTAATCACTTTCGATGTCTGCTTCCTGGAGACTTAACCAGTATGGAAAAATACGAAAGTCAGAACCCGCTTATCACAGGACTCGAACCAGGGACCTTTGACACGAGAGGCCGACGCTTTACCTCTGCACCGCTGTCTTCCACAGTGATAGATATGTGGGAAATGGTTGAAACATGTGCCATTAAATCTAAATATGATTTTGTTTGTGTGCCCTACAATGGGGATTTAAAGAAGATAGCAATTAATATCTATATTTAAGTATGAAAGGCATTTATATTTTATTGAGGTGAAGTTCCTTATGTTCCTTATGTTTTAGCCCTATCATGGCAAAAGGGGTCTTGTTGCTTCTGTATTGTATTGTATGTTGGTATCACATCAAGGTAAAAGAGCTGGGCAGCACCTCATATTTGTCATAGAAACATACAGTTCCCCCTCCCTAGATCAACACCGTACAGAGGCAAGTTAACCCTTTCCCACATACAACAAATATGCAGCAGACAATTTTGAAAGTATCTAGGGAAATTCTAAGGAAAGCTCTATAAATGTAGGTATAATTACTGAAAAGAGTTAAGAACACTGTGGCAAAAGGGGAAATTGTCATTTGCTGCAGAGGCGTCATTTTTCGAGTCATCTGAAAACTGACAATTTAGGAAAACATTATGGGAAATGGAGAAATTGCTAATGGAGACCAAACGTCTCCTTTTCACGCAATGTTTTCCACTCTATTCCCCCAAAATAACCTGACTTTTTTTTAATAATACTGTTTGCTTTTTGTAAGAATATGGAGAATGTGGTTCTATAGAGGTTGCTATTCGCTCCACAGAGGTGACATTTTGAGGGACTACTTTGGTGAGCTTATAATTGCTCATCTTGATGTAGCAGAACAGGGAGGACTCGGATGAAATTGTGAAAATGTATAGTCCATCCTTCAGAGCTCTAGATAACGCTTGTACAATTAATGTATTTCAATCTCCAACCTCCTTTGACGACCCTCAAACCCTATGTTGTTGGTATTTAAAAAAATCGTCTCACTAAGATATTTTTGCGTACCCACGACATAGGGTTGTGTATGTTAAGCCAAAACAATGATATTCTTTCAAAAAGGCCTGTTTACTCCTTCTTAACATTTTCCCACATATATACACATTCTGACGCCTCTGCAGCAGAAGATCACTTTTAAAAACATTGTGGCAAAAGAAGAAATTGCTCAAAACTTCTTTCAGAAATCATACATTTATTTATAGAGATATTCCGTACTTTTGTCTAGATGTCAAGATGGAAAGGGTTAATATCTAGCTCTCTGTCTTAAGTCTTTGATTTTCACAGATGCAAGATTTAGAGCCCTTTCACAGCAGACTCGACTCTTCTTTATTTACGGTAACTCATTAGTTTGTAACGACATTATTTACAAAATGGACTGACAATTACTCCTATATTGTATACAAATATTTCAGCTTGAATGGGGGACACACTCATTTCTCAAATATGCTTAAAACATTGTAACGCTTTCGTTTCGTAACCTATATCTTATTGAGCTCCTTATACGTGTGAAAGCGTTAAAGGTTACACATACGAATACATCATAATAGATAAAACAAGAGGCCCATGAGGGCCTATGCTCTACTGGCATTGATCTTAATTGTTTCAAAAGGAACCAATATGTCATCAATATGCAAATACCATCTAAGTTTGGTGAAGATCAGATAGTAAATGGAAGCTCTATTGTGTTCACAAGCTGTATTATAGCAATTTTGACAATTTTTACCACATATGACAAATCAGCAGCAGACGACAGCGAAAACTTGTATTCAAAACTATTCAAACTCTCTTTAAATGAAAGTTTTTATGAGCATTTTTTTCTTTTGCCACCATTGTCAAACTTTGTCTGCTGCAGAGGCGTTAAAAAGCGTCTGTATGTGGGAAGGGTTAAATCATGAAATCATAAATCTACAGAAGCTATTCGACAAGCAATATGCACCGCGGATCAAGTAACATCACGATTAGTTCAGCGTCATATATTTTAGGACGATGGAGATATTTAACATATTTTAGACCCTTTATGTATGCCTTGCAGATGTTTATTAATTGCAGTTGTTTGCGCCAAATGATCAGAGAATAACAGGGGAAAATAATTAATTGATTAATTGGGCTTAAACACCGTTTTCAACCATTTTGAAAATAGTCCAAAGATAGCGATAGCAAAACTTGTTCTCAACATAGCGAGGAGTCTTTCTGACTTGTATACGCATGTTTACGTATTTGTAGCGGACGACTTGAGAGAAACATATTGGCAAAAGAAGAAATTTCTTATAACAAGCAATTCTCCGTTTGTCACAATGTTTACTATTCTGTTCAATTTTTAGAGATTTTCCATACTTTTTTCCAAGATGTATGTAAAGTTCTCTGGGGCATATTTTTTCTCTGTGAAACAAGATGTATGTGATATAATAAAATTCAAAACAATTCGGTCTTGATTATTGATAGCCTTGGGTTTAAACTAAGTACGTATATTTTCCCCCTAAATAAACTTTTTAAAAGAAAAATTGTTATTTTCTCTTTTAACTAAGGCCAATAATTTTACAATACTCAGTCATATGTATATATACATGTACTTTTTTTCTAATATTTGCTACATCCGAACTAATAAACGTGTCATCGCTATGAAACAATGCAAATGATTGTATGCAAACATCTTCAGCAAAAAGAAAATTGGCGAAGCATAGCCATATGAAGAGAATGATCATGTTATCTATATAAGCAAATAGCCTTAAGGCTTAAACAGTAAAATTGAAAATCATTTTGTTTTCAAGAGGGAATTAACTATCCCACTAATAAGTATTAGAAGCCCAGATAAGAATAAAATGGATTAATATGAATCTACGAAGATATATGAATGTATGCTCATTTTGATATTTCATTGCTGATGCAGAGTTCATCCAATCAAGATATTTCTAATTGTATTGATATCTCTTAGAAATCAGAAATTTGACCTCTAAGTGTGACCTTGACATTTGAGGTACAGGCCTGGGTATTGTGGGCGACACGCCACCTTATCATAGTGAACATGTGTGCCTAGTAACTTGGGAATCCTATGATGCATTGTTAAGTTGCGTGCCGGACAAGGTACAGTCTTATCAAACAGTTCTCATTTTGACTTTTGACCTCTAAGTGTGACCTTGCCATTTGAGGTACAGGCCTGGGTCTCGTGCACGACACGCCACCTTATGATGGTGAACACGTGTGCCTAGTTACTTGGGAATACTATGATGCATGGTTAAGATGCAGGCCGGACAAGATACAGTCCTATCAAAGAGTACTAATTTTGACCTTGTAAGTTTGACCTTGACATTTGAGGTACAGGCCAGGGTCTTGAGAGCGACACGCTTCCTCATCATAGTGAACGTTTGTGCCAAATTTCATGGAAATCCTATGATGCATGGTTAAGATGAGGGTCAGACAAGGTACAGTTCTATCAAACAGTACTCATTTTGACCTTTGACCTCTAAGTGTGACCCTGACATTTGAGGTGAACATTTGTGCCAATAACTTGGGAATCCTATGATGCATGGTTGAGATGCGGTCCGGACAAGGGAAACAGTACTTATTTTGACCTTTGACCTCTTAGTGTGACTTTAACATTTGAGGTACAGGCCTGGGTCTTGTGCCCAACACTCCGCCTCATTATGGTGAACATGTGTGCCAAGTTTCTTTGAAATCCTATGATGCATGGTTGAAATGTGGGCCGGACAAGGTACAGTCCTATCAAATAGTACTCATTTTAACCTTTGACATCTAAGTGTGACTTTGACATTTGAGGTACAGGCCTGGCTTTTGAGCATGACCTGCCGCCTCATCATGGTAAACGTTTGTGCCAAGTTTCTTGGAAATCCTATGATGCATGTTGAGATGCGGGCCGGACAAGGTAATCCTATCAAACAGTACTCATTTTGACCTTTGATCTCTAAGTTTGACATTGCTATTTGAGGTAGAGGTCTGGGTCTCGTGCGCAACACGCTGCCTCATCATGGTGAACATTTGTGCCAAGTTTCTTTCAAATACTATGATGCATGGTTAAGATACGGGCTGGACAAGGTTTTGTGGGACTGACAGACAGACGCACGGACAGACGGAATCGACCAAACATATAGTCCCCAAACCGGTCTTTGACCGGTAGGGCTAATAAGACATGATGAGCAGTTTCTTAGATTTCTTTTTAACTTTGTGGATTAAGTGATTGATTGATTGGAGTTTAACGCCATTTTCAACAATTTCTCAGTTATATCACGGCGGCCAGTTCACCTCCTCATGCATTTCCTGGTTTTCTCACACCAGTACTCCACACAACAATCTTCCCAAGCAACTGGCTGCTTTTCCACATAGACTTAGCCCATTGGTGGAAGACGAATGACGCATGTCGCATTGACTTTTGTCAATCGTCGGAAAGAAAGTTGGCCGAGTCTGGATTCGAACTCACAACCCCTGGATTGACAGCCCGTGTCGCTACTGACTGAGCTACCGGGGCTCGGCAGTGTGGATTAAGTGAAAATGAGGACTAACATTAGTAAACAGGTATGTGGAAGTTAATCTTGATCTTCAAAATTTGACAAAGGAGACCTGATTCAGCATCTTCTAGATACAACATACCATTCATCATAACAAAAGTTTGATTTTTAATAACATGCTGCCTGCCATCCAAATTTTCAATTACAATTTTCCGTTACGAAACAGCCGATATATGTTCGGGTACGAAACAAACAATTTATTTAGGGGTACAAAACAGCCGATTAATTTTCGGGTACGAAACAGTAACAGTTACGAAACAGCCGAACGTTTTCTGGGTACGATTCGGTTACGAAGCAGCTGAAACAGCCGATTTTTATTTTGGGTAAGAAACAACCAATTTATTGAAGGGTACGAAACAGCCGAACGTTTTCTGGGTACAAAAGGGCTCGGTTACGAAGCAGCTATTTTTTTTCGGTTACTAAAAGGACAGGTTACGAAACGACACTACTCCCAAATACATATGCTAATTGAGTCATGACTGCAATGACAGTATACTCAATGTATACCCTCACGATTACGTGTACTCTTTATGAAGCAATTAAAGGCATGTCGAGTTATCTGGGTGTCGGGTTTTCTGGTTACCTGTTTCTACGGTATAGATAGTAGCGAAAACAACTTGTTTTCGCGAAAACAACTTGGCTGTCACGAAAACAACTTTATATATGACTATAAAGTCCATATAACCATAATAGTTCATATTTATTAAAGTAATAGCACATTCAAGAACATATTACAATACATTTAAACAGTTTCTAAAAGTGTTTTTGTACTTATTATCGCGAAATAGAAAAAATACATAGTGGCCTAGGCTAAAACGCATATTAATAAATAGAATCGGCTCACGAAAAACAACTTGGCTGTCACGAAAACAACTTTTTATAGTTGTATAACGGCCATATTACCAATAAAACCATATTTTTTCATAATTATTAACTTAATATTACATGCACGAACATATAACATTTCATTTTAACAGTTTGTAATAGTGTTTTTGTATTTATTATTGTGTAATAGAAAATTTACAGAGTGGCATATATAGGCTAACGCATATAAATAAATAGAATCGACTCACGAAAACAACTTGGCTGTCACGAAAACAACTTTTTATAGTTGTATAACGGCCATATAACCATATTTGTTTATAATTTTTAATTTAATAGCACATGCACGAACATATTACAATACATTTTAACAGTTTGTAATAGTGTTTTTGTACTTATTATCGCGAAATGGAAATGACTTGGTCTACGAAAACAACTTCTCTAACGAAAATGACTTTTCCCACGAAAACAACTTGTCCTACGAAAACAACTCTCTAACGAAAATGACTTGGTATAAGAAATCATCTTCTCTAACGAAAACGACTTTTCCCACGAAAATGACTCCTCTAACGAAAACGACTTGTCCTACGAAAACAACTTCTCTAATAAAAATGACTTGTCATACGAAAACATTTTTCTTTTTACATTAAATTTTTTCTTAATGTTTTACTGAAGTTATTGCAGAATAATTTAGAAAAATACTTATTTTCGAATGCATATTAAACTATTCGTTCTATTTTTCTCGTCAACAATGAGACGACATATTTCCGTTTCACCAGCATCATCTACGCATTTATATGGGTTTTAGCCTATGCCGATCCCGAAATACATATTTTTCGATATTAAATACAAAATAATGTTAAAATATGGATTTAATTTGTTATAAATCCATTTATCATGTGTTGTTTAAGTGATATTTAATGAAAAAATATTGTTACATGGGTTTTAAAGTCATATAAAAAGTTGTTTTCGTGACCGATAAGTTGTTTTCGCGAAAACAAGTTGTTTTCGCTATCTAGGCTAGCTATACCCTAGTCCTTCAAAAAAAGACATCGCATATGCTCATTTTTCATTTTGTTATTATCCTGCATACGCTAGGTTGACCAAAAAATGACAGATGATAAAACGAGAAACCGAAAGTCTAAAATATTTGGACTAGCTATACCCCTGTTTCTACTATAACAATGTATTTTTAGAATCCAGATTACTTCTGCACATGTTCTCAAACGAACGGTGATGCATATGTATTTGCATACAAAGACTCACGAAAAACAACTTGGCTGTCACGAAAACAACTTTTTATAGTTGTATAACGGCCATATTACCAATAAAACCATATTTTTTCATAATTATTAACTTAATATTACATGCACGAACATATAACATTTCATTTTAACAGTTTGTAATAGTGTTTTTGTATTTATTATTGTGTAATAGAAAATTTACAGAGTGGCATATATAGGCTAACGCATATAAATAAATAGAATCGACTCACGAAAACAACTTGGCTGTCACGAAAACAACTTTTTATAGTTGTATAACGGCCATATAACCATATTTGTTTATAATTTTTAATTTAATAGCACATGCACGAACATATTACAATACATTTTAACAGTTTGTAATAGTGTTTTTGTACTTATTATCGCGAAATGGAAATGACTTGGTCTACGAAAACAACTTCTCTAACGAAAATGACTTTTCCCACGAAAACAACTTGTCCTACGAAAACAACTCTCTAACGAAAATGACTTGGTATAAGAAATCATCTTCTCTAACGAAAACGACTTTTCCCACGAAAATGACTCCTCTAACGAAAACGACTTGTCCTACGAAAACAACTTCTCTAATAAAAATGACTTGTCATACGAAAACATTTTTCTTTTTACATTAAATTTTTTCTTAATGTTTTACTGAAGTTATTGCAGAATAATTTAGAAAAATACTTATTTTCGAATGCATATTAAACTATTCGTTCTATTTTTCTCGTCAACAATGAGACGACATATTTCCGTTTCACCAGCATCATCTACGCATTTATATGGGTTTTAGCCTATGCCGATCCCGAAATACATATTTTTCGATATTAAATACAAAATAATGTTAAAATATGGATTTAATTTGTTATAAATCCATTTATCATGTGTTGTTTAAGTGATATTTAATGAAAAAATATTGTTACATGGGTTTTAAAGTCATATAAAAAGTTGTTTTCGTGACCGATAAGTTGTTTTCGCGAAAACAAGTTGTTTTCGCTATCTAGGCTAGCTATACCCTAGTCCTTCAAAAAAAGACATCGCATATGCTCATTTTTCATTTTGTTATTATCCTGCATACGCTAGGTTGACCAAAAAATGACAGATGATAAAACGAGAAACCGAAAGTCTAAAATATTTGGACTAGCTATACCCCTGTTTCTACTATAACAATGTATTTTTAGAATCCAGATTACTTCTGCACATGTTCTCAAACGAACGGTGATGCATATGTATTTGCATACAAAGACTCACGAAAAACAACTTGGCTGTCACGAAAACAACTTTTTATAGTTGTATAACGGCCATATTACCAATAAAACCATATTTTTTCATAATTATTAACTTAATATTACATGCACGAACATATAACATTTCATTTTAACAGTTTGTAATAGTGTTTTTGTATTTATTATTGTGTAATAGAAAATTTACAGAGTGGCATATATAGGCTAACGCATATAAATAAATAGAATCGACTCACGAAAACAACTTGGCTGTCACGAAAACAACTTTTTATAGTTGTATAACGGCCATATAACCATATTTGTTTATAATTTTTAATTTAATAGCACATGCACGAACATATTACAATACATTTTAACAGTTTGTAATAGTGTTTTTGTACTTATTATCGCGAAATGGAAATGACTTGGTCTACGAAAACAACTTCTCTAACGAAAATGACTTTTCCCACGAAAACAACTTGTCCTACGAAAACAACTCTCTAACGAAAATGACTTGGTATAAGAAATCATCTTCTCTAACGAAAACGACTTTTCCCACGAAAATGACTCCTCTAACGAAAACGACTTGTCCTACGAAAACAACTTCTCTAATAAAAATGACTTGTCATACGAAAACATTTTTCTTTTTACATTAAATTTTTTCTTAATGTTTTACTGAAGTTATTGCAGAATAATTTAGAAAAATACTTATTTTCGAATGCATATTAAACTATTCGTTCTATTTTTCTCGTCAACAATGAGACGACATATTTCCGTTTCACCAGCATCATCTACGCATTTATATGGGTTTTAGCCTATGCCGATCCCGAAATACATATTTTTCGATATTAAATACAAAATAATGTTAAAATATGGATTTAATTTGTTATAAATCCATTTATCATGTGTTGTTTAAGTGGTATTTAATGAAAAAATATTGTTACATGGGTTTTAAAGTCATATAAAAAGTTGTTTTCGTGACCGATAAGTTGTTTTCGCGAAAACAAGTTGTTTTCGCTATCTAGGCTAGCTATACCCTAGTCCTTCAAAAAAAGACATCGCATATGCTCATTTTTCATTTTGTTATTATCCTGCATACGCTAGGTTGACCAAAAAATGACAGATGATAAAACGAGAAACCGAAAGTCTAAAATATTTGGACTAGCTATACCCCTGTTTCTACTATAACAATGTATTTTTAGAATCCAGATTACTTCTGCACATGTTCTCAAACGAACGGTGATGCATATGTATTTGCATACAAAGACTAATAATCTAATAAAATAACATGTTTTCCAATTGACATAAGTATAGGTAAGGATGCAATAGTCAGAAATAACGGGAGAACGAAAAGCTTACGTTTACACTGGGCGCCGCCATGTTTGTTGACATTTTTTGCAGACTTCAAATGTTCATATATCTCCGTAAATAACGATGCATAACTAACATGAAAATGCCTGCACTTAATTTTGAATAACCCTTTCTATTTTTCAGTTCAGATAACATTGTTTCTTCATCATATTGTAATGGCCACACCGTTCTTGTCAAAGACTGCTTATCCTTTCTAACCAACACATTCGCACCGCTTCACGTTCACACTTCGCTCTTTGGTTCGAAAACTTTCGGCCCTCATAATGTTTTCCATGGACGCATTTTCATATTTCTATTTAGAACAATTTTATTTAAAAGGTGTTTATTATTTATTTATTTTATTTATTTTCACATGTACACAATTTATGTCAATTTGGAGAAAATGTCGCATAAAGCGGATTCAATTTTGCTTAGATGTTTATTATTATAAATTTTATTAAAGAAAAGGTTTTATTTATTTATTTTCACATGTACACCTTCATGTCAATTTGGAGAAAATGTCGCAACTTTGCTTTGATGTTTGTGGCAAGATGTCCATTTCGCCGGCTTATTATCCCCATTTCGTCAGCATATATACTCCATTTCGCGAGCATATTAACTCCATTCCGCCAGCATATTTCTTCCATTTCGCCGACCTATTATATATATAGACAACTAACCAAGAACTTTCACTTGAAACAAATATCATATATATTGTTATATATCATGTCATTTTCGTTCCGCTGATGCAATAATCTACATTTCGCCAAGGCAAAATCTCAATTTCGCCAACAAATGTCTCCATTTCGCCGATAAATTTCTCCATTTCGCCATAATATTTCTCCATTTCGCCAAGCTATCAAATAACCTTCATGTGCATAATAGACAATAGTTTTACAAATTATTAATTGAATGAAACATAGAAATATATAAAACCTTTATTAATAAATAAAAAATAACTAGAAAGTATGCTTTTAATTATTCCCATTTCGCCAATATTCAATGCAATAGAAATAATTGAAATTTTATTATCAAGATACACTTTTTACAAAAAATTAAATTAAAATATAATTCGTAATACATTTATCTTATGAAAATAATAATAAATTTAACAATAATTAACTTCTAATAACATATTTGATCTACATTGCGTATTTTCCTCTACATTTCGCCCAAAAATCTACATTGCGTATTTTAGGTAAACCCCTCACACAGTATATACCACACAACATACTTTCCAAGCAACTGGCTGCTTTTCCACATAGACTGTCAAACAGCCCATTGGTGAAAGACGAATGACTTTTATCTAACGTCGAAAAGAATGTTGGCCGAGCTGGGATTCGAACTCACAACCCCTGGATTGAGAGCCCACGTCGCTACCGACTGAGCTACCGGGGCTCGGTAAAAATAAGAAGATATAAATAATTCAGTATATTTCTGGGAAGAGTTAATTAGAAAGCAACAAAGGTCAGGCGCGTAGCTGGGTCGAAATTGAGACTACGCACTATTCTAGGGGGTCCGGGGGCCTGCCCCCCCCACCCCCGGAATTTTTGTTTCGTCTATATCACTTCAGATGACTTTTGGCGTATATTTCACAATAACTAATTGACCCTAATCAATACCAAAATGAACGGCATAAATACACGAAATACCCTTAAAACATTTGCAGAATTTGGAATTTATGTTTTTCTAATATTGACTGTCACTTCAACAAAGTGAAACCTCGAAGACGAAGAGTCCACAGTTAATAGTTCGACCTATCGCTAGTTCGATGTATTAAATTTCGGACATAATGACGACGAAGAAGAATCTAAAAATACATGTAGTAAGCTTTATCGAAATGAAAATGCAAGTAATCATTGTGACACTTTTATAGCGAAGAAAATAGAGTACTTACGCAGACAAAAGAGTACTCCACAACTTTATTCTATATTTGTATTATTCCTATCCATCAAACAGATGTTTTGTGAAGCATCTGCAGCAGATGACTTTTGAAATCATTGTGACAAAGGGATTTTATTAGAACAAGCAAATTCTCCTTCACCACAATCCTTTCAACGCTTTTCAGAAACTATACGTTCATTTTTGGCGAGTTTCCATACATGTACATAGACGCTTTCAAAGATGTTTGCTGCAAATATGTTGTAAGTGTGAAAGGATTCTTTCTATACATGGTCAATATAAAATGATATGTCAATCGTATACATGTATCCTTACAAGTACAATAAAACGCGCTTACAGCATATAAAACGAGTGATTGATTGATTGATTGGGGTTTAACGCCGTTTTTAACAATTTCTCAGTCATATTAGGGCGGCCAGTTCACCTACTCATGCATTTCCTGGTTTTCTCACACCAGTACTCCACACAACAATCTTTCCATGCAATTAAAAACGAGTGAAAAATACGCACTGCCTTTTAAAATCAACTAAAAAAACAAGTTACGAGATGATTAATAATATTTATAATAAAGATTTTCAGTCGACTGAATTGATTGATTGATTGATTGATTGGGGTTTAACGCCGTTTTAAACAATTTCATATCACGGCGGCCAGTTAACCTACTCATGGGTTTCCTGGTTTTCTCACACCAGTACAACACACAACAATCTTCCCTAGCAACTAGCTGCTTTTCCACATGGACTCAGTCGATCGGTGAAAGACAAATGACGCATGTCGCATTGACTTTTGTTAAACGTCGGAAAGAGTGTTGGCCGAGCCGGGATTCGAACTCACAACCCCTGGATTGACAGCCCTCGTTGCTACCGACTGAGCTAGCGGGCTCGATAGTCGACTGAAAAATGACATATTATTCGTTGGAGCTATACATGTGTTCTTTGAGCTTTAAATGAAGTCAAAGGAACCGTGTTTTAGTTCAGAATTCGAGTCTTTCAGAAATTCTTTTAAGCCTACAAGCGAAATAGAAGGGCCAGTCGTCGCTCCTTTCTACTTGCAAATACATCCATCACTAAGTCATTGCTTACATTGTATGTCTCGATTACGGTAAATGTTCATCATTGTTTTTCTGTTTTTGCCACAATGTTTTCAAGTTTATTCATTAATTCATATTTTTTTTTTTTAAATGTATTGTTACAATAACATCCCATTAGTTCTACTGTCCGATTCCAAAGAAAAGGAAATAAATAGGATGATTGTAACAATCTCCTTTGAACAGTGTGGAAAAGGGGAATTGAACAGATTGGTGATTATACTAAGTACATGTGTATAATCAATTAATATTATGGCAAGCACAAGCTTTATAGAATAAACTTAATTTGTTATTTCAACATAACAACAGAAGGGAAGTAACTATTACCACACACTGGAAAGTGACGTTACGGATTAGGCGGTTGTCATCCATGATATGTATCGTGACGATGTATTAACCATGGACTCTCGACGTCATCATTCGGAAATCTGCACTCGAAAAGTGATCTACAGATGATAACTCTTTCGGCGCCGAATTCCTAAAGTAGACTCTTCCATGTTCAGAATCGAGCGACACCATTATTCATGTTATACGAGTTAAGGAATGTTTAACTAATATATAAACAATACCGATTTCAGGTGAGACAGCTCGTTACGAACTGACTCCCCTGAAGCTGGTATGTTTGCAGACAACGAGGGTCATCCAGTAGGTTCAAACGACGGTTCGGTAGTTCATTCTTTCGGAGTCATTGTCTTTCACCCATGCCGAGCCCCAGTATATCAGTCGGTAGCGACGCGAGCTGTCAATCCAGAGGTTGTGAGTTCGAATCCCAGCTCGAACAACATTCTTTCCGCCGTTTGACAAAGGTCACTGCGACACGCGTCATTCGTCTTTCACAAATAGGCTATAGCAGTCTGTGTGGAAAAGCAGCCAATTGCTTGGAACGTATGTTATGTGGAGTACTGGTGTGATAAAGCTAGGAAACACGTGAGAAGGTGATGTGGCCGCCGTGATATGAATGAAAAATTGTTAAAAAAGTCGTAAAACCCCAATCAATCTACCACCAATAGTATGTAGGAAGAAGGTAGGCAGTTGCCTAGGTATAATTTTGTGTGGGAGTACTGGCACGAGAAAGCCAGGGAAAGACATGTTAGGTGAACTGACCACCATGACATACCGTTTTAAAAATGGTGTTAATTTTCAATTTATTAATATATAATTATAATTGGCAATATTTCCTTTTAGTTACTTTCTACATTTCGCCCTTTATTTGTTAATGCCATGTTTAATTCTGGGGACTTACACTGCTTAATATTTTGTTCTGGCTTTCGAACAACCCAGAATACCCCTAAAACACATTTATTATAGCTGAACTAATGTTGTTAACGGCGTCAAACGCAGCTATATACAGCAAACGCCGAGTCTTACTAGGACCTTCGATTTTGGTCTGTTTATACTACTAGATGAAACTTCTGATGAAAGGCAGGAAGTGTAGTCACAACTGACTTAACAGACAAGTAACAAGACCAATTTATGTATAAGAAGGGTGGTTTATAGGCTTGTGGCGTGCTCATTTTTGTTTTCTGTATTCTGGTCGGTGTTTCCGTTTGAAATACGATATTGTCAGATTCACTCTTTACTTGATCGTCATTCGGTCTGTCGTAGCAATCGCTATCTTCGCTTCTGGTATGCCCAGTGTCGTCATCTACCCGCTATGGTCCTCTGGGCTTTATGGCATCTATAATCTGCGAACAAAAAGAAATAACACGAATAAGCGGTGCTTTATGGCATCCATAATCTGCGAACAAAAAGAAATAACACGAATAAGCGGTGCTTTATGGCATCCATAATCTGCGAACAAAAAGAAATAACACGAATAAGCGGTGCTCAATTAAAAAAAGCTTTGCGTTGGTATTACAAGTGGAGATAAAGATCTCCCTGTCAACCTATGGAATATGATCTTAATAAACACACATTTCTTGAAACCTTCTTTGACTAATTGACAAAAAGTGCAGAACACGATCAATCTGCGTGGTGAGCGCATGTTTCTCTGGTTCTTCACTAGTCGACAAAGTCCCAATGTTGGTTTACCTTGAGAACTGTTCAAACTAGAATTGATTTTGGTTATGAAATATAACTAATCAACATGAAGAAAAAAGCGACATTCTAAGCTCATGATATAAATTTCAATAACGACCTAATTGTATACTCGAGTCTCCTAAATTCTCCCCCTGTGACACAGTTAATACGGGAAATTCGCTTTTTATAATAGCATGCGTGAATTACTGCAAACATATTTGAATGACACAAAACATTATACATCATTATACATTTGCGAAAAGTGAAGTTTCTTGCGAACCTGTATGTCTGTTCAGTCTCACAGAAATCTTCACTTTCCATTTATATGTAATATAGCCCTCAACGCCTCTTTTGATATAAAACTGAGAACTGTAGCCCCGAAAGAACGCCAATATACCTTTCTATGGTCCCGTTAAGGAACATCGTTAACTATTTCCCACATACAGACGCCACCAGACGCCTCTGTAGCAGACGACCTTTGAAACCACTGTGAAAAAGGTGAAATTGCTCATTTGTCACAATGTTTTCAATCGTTATACATTAATTTACAGAGATTTTCCGTATTTTTGTCAAGATGGTTTCAAAGCCGTCTGCTGCAAATTTGCTGTATGTGTAAAATGATTAAGAACTTAGTTTCCTTGACATGGCACATATTGTGAGTGTGTAAGAATTCGCGCAAGTTTGGAGATTTGAAGAGTATTCGCGTTATCATGAAGATGCATGAAGTCGCGCAGTATGACAGCAGTTAATATAATCAAGGGAGACAACTGTTAAACTATTTTGGATATTTGAGCCTTTATTAAGGCGGTAAGCTCCCTTTTTCGTTCTCCAAATTGTATGTACAATTACTCTCTGGTTATGTAAGTAAGTTACTGTAAGTAATATGAAAAAGGCAAAGCCTCATCACGAGCACAGCGTCTATTATGGGTCTAACCTGTAGGTATGTGACTACCATGATAAAGGAATCTGTTTCAAGCTGTCGGAACTGAGACAGCTGTTGTACACTATTCCTACTTTATCTCTTGGTGCAAAGTCAAATCTTCAACAATTTTAACATTCAATTCATCACATGAACATAATCAATACAGAAAGGTAAAATAAGTAAATAGTGAAAACAAGTTTTTCCTTCAATTAGGCTTAGTGACATAGTTTCTGGGTTAAAAGCAATGTTCAAAATATCTATTCTGCCAAAGTTTCAACATGCTAACATTAAAAGAACAGCTGTCAGAGTGTTAACAAGATTTTCTTTTAATTTGGACTTTTTGGTCTAGTGACCTTATGTTTGACCCGACTTGACCAATATTTGAACTTGGTTTAGATATCAATAATCATCAGGCGAACATTCTGACAAAGTTTCAAGATGCTGAATCAAACCTTGAGGTCAAGCTGTTTACAAGCTTTTTCTCAAATGTTTTTCTTTGGAATTCATTGTTGGTTTTATCCAACATGACCTATATTTTAATTTAGATTTCACCAAAACACCAGTTCTGACAAAATTTCAACATGTTAAAATAAAAAATGCAGCATTCAAAATGTCTGAGTGTTAACAAAATGTTACTTCATTTTGGTCTAGTGACCTAGTTTTTGACCCACCATGACCCTTATTCTTACTAGGTCTAGATATTGTCAAGACAAACATTCTGACAAAGCATCAAGCTGCTCAAGGCAAAGTGTAGTTTCTAGACTAACAAGATTTTCCTTCAATTTGCTTAGTTTATGACCCAACATGACCTAGTTTATGACCGAATATATTTAAACTTAGCCTAGATATCATCAAAACAGTTATTCTGAAAACATCTCAACATGCTTAAGCTTAAAATAAGGCATCCAGAGTGTTTTCAATATGTTCCTTCAAATTGACATTGAAACCTAGTTTTTCACCTCACAGGACCCAGTCTATAACTTGGCCAAGATTTGATGGAGATGATTTTCTGATAAACTTTCATTCATATTGGATGTTGTAAAATGTTGCCTGTAGATTGTTCACAAGGCAATTGTTGATGACGTGTGACCAAAGGACATCAGACAAAACCTGATCATAAAAAACACAAACTGTGCAATAAAAAAACAGGACTTCCTTTATATACTACATTTAATTAGATAAAACAAGCTTGATATGATTTTGATAAACTTATCCATTAAAAAAGATTACCTTGTATGAATCCATTAGTAATAAAGGTAATCAGCTGAAGTTCCTCTCCTGTCCTCCTCATAACGGCTGTAATTCCATCAGTAAATGGGTTTCT
This sequence comes from Serripes groenlandicus, assembly GCA_031761405.1. Taxonomy (NCBI): domain Eukaryota; kingdom Metazoa; phylum Mollusca; class Bivalvia; order Cardiida; family Cardiidae; genus Serripes; species Serripes groenlandicus. The sequence goes on from JASEVX010000016.1 coordinate 4,244,909, forward strand.
CTCAATATATTCCCTTGTTTGATGTTGATGCAGGAAGTTATATCCCACAGTCAAAGATGCATGCAATTTTCATTGTTTTGACAGGCACCAATGACCAATGGGTATATCACTAACTGCCTATATGAACTTCTTCTCCCATTATCGCCATAACAGCTGTGATTCCATGATTGTACAGGTTGATCTCAATCCATTTACTGTTTTGATGTGTATGCAGGAAAGAATATTACCCCACAATCAAAGATGCATGATATTTTCATTGTATAGACAGGTACCAATGACCAAGGGGTATATCACTAACTGCAGGGGTATATCACTAACTGCTTATATGAATTTCCTCTCCAGTAATCGCCATCAGAACTGTTATTCCATGATTGTATGGGACGTTCTAAATCCATTCTGTTTTAAAATAAAACTTGATGCAGTTATAATAAATGACATCAGACAATAACTGCAAAGTCAATAGTCGACAAAACGGCCGCCACTCATCGATTCACCTTTTTAGCTCGACTATTCAAAGAATATGAGAGCTATACTACTCACCCTGGTGTCGGCGTCGGCGTCGGCGTCCACGTCACACTTTGGTTAAGGTTTTGCATGCAAGTTCTAAAATACTACATGTATTGCATTGAAACTTTCTACAACCCTACCAAACTATCACACCAATGTAGATTATCAAGTTAGATAACTCTGTCCTGCATTTTATGCAAGTTATGGCCCTTTTTTACTTTTTGTTTGTTTGTTTTTTGTTTGTTTGGAGTTTAACGCCGCTTTGAACAGCTTTGGTCATATCACGGCGGTCAGTGCACCTACCCATGTTTTCATGGCTTTCCCACACCAGTACTTACACAACATTCTTTCGAAGCCACTGACTACTTTCTCACATAGATCAGAGGTGAGAGGCAATGGAAAAATCGCCCGAAAGAATGTCGCCGCAACCGGGTATCGAACCCGTCCTTTTTTACTTAGAAATTCTGGTTAAAGTTTTGCGTGCAACTAAAGTAAGAGTCCATATCTCAGTATTTACTTGATGCATTGCATTGAAACTTTCTACAACCCTACCCAACTATCCCACCTGTGTAGATTATCAAGTAAGATAACTCTATCCTGCATTTTATGCAAGTTATGGCCCTTTATTTACTTAGAAATTCTGGTTAAAGTTTTGCGTGCAACTAAATTAAGAGTCCATATCTCAGTATATACTTGATGCATTGCATTGAACCTTTCTAAAACCCTACCCAACTATCACACCTATGTAGATTATCAAGTAAGATAACTCTATCCTGCATTTTATGCAAGTTATGGTACTTTTTTTACTTAGAAATTCTGGTTAAAGTTTTGCATGCAACTAAATTAAGAGTCCATATCTCAGTATTTACTTGATGCATTGCATTGCAACTTTCTACAACCTTACTCAACTATTACACCTGTGTAGATTATCAAGTATGATAACTCTATTCTGCATTTTATGCAAGTTATGGCCCTTTTTTTACTTAGAAATTCTGGTTAAAGTTTTGCGTGCAACTAAATTAAGAGTTCACGTCTCAGTAAATACTTGATGCATTGCATTGAAACTTTCTACAACCCTACCCAACTATCACACCTGTGTAGATTATCAAGTATGATAACTCTATCCTGCATTTTATGCAAGTTATGGCCTTTTTGGACTTATAAATTCTGGTTAAAGTTTTGCATGCAACTACATAAAGAGACCATCTCTTAGTAACTACTTGATGCATTGCATTGAAACTTTATACAGCACTTACCAACCATCACATCTAATCATCTATGTAAACAATCAAGTATGATTACTCTATCCAGCATTTTATGCAAGTTATGGACCTTTTTGGACTTAAAGTTTTGCAACTACATTTAGAGTGTAATCTCAGTTACAACTTGAAAAATTGTATTGAAACTTTATACAACCTTTCCCAATTGCACAACTATAAACACAACCAATTATGATAACTCTATCCTGTATATGGTACAAATTGTTGCCCTTTTTTTAACTTAGAAATTATGGTTAAAGGTTTGCGTGAAACTACATTAAGAGTCCATATCTGAGTAACTACTTGATGCATTCCATTGAAAGGTTATACAACCCTTTCTAACCATCACACCTATGAAAATAATCATGTTAAATAACACTATCCTGCATATAATGCAAATTATCACCCACTAAGAAATTGTGGTTAATGTTTTGCATGCAACTACATTAGAGTCTATTATCTCAGTAACTTAAATAAGCGGTGGAATAGTCGAGCACGCTGTCCTCCGACAGCTCTTGTTCTATCTCAAAATCACGGAAACCACTAACAATATTACAACTGTAAATTGTGTTTATGAAATTGAACACAAAATTGTTCCGTAATGGGTCAGTAACAGACCAAATAACTGATTTATTCATCAACCACCTTTCATAAGCAAAACAAATTGATATTGTTTCATTTCATTATTATAGTGGGTTTAATACTAGGAATTTTAAAAATACTGGGACCAAATAACTAATATTATATAAAACGAAATGATAAATTAAAGAATGAGATTACAAACACTATTTATACCTTTTTCCTTTTAAATACCCTAATATTTAAAAAATAGACCAGAATTGAAAACAATATACATGTAATTTGTATATTAGTTATGTCAAAAAGCCAAGCTTTGGGTTCTGCAACCAGTTTTGTTTTAGACCAGTTTGTACCCCTGTGCAGTCTTATCTAGATTATTCCTTTAAACCAGTGACTTTAAACTTATCTTTTTTACATCAATTGTGAAACAAGCTTTAATCTTATATTAATCACGCACAATGTTCTGGAGATACAACCAGTTCTCGCCCAATTTGTGCGGAAAATCCCAATCTTCACTGAATCCTGATTCAGGTATTTGGGGCATTTTTTTAAGAATTAGGTAGACTTTGAGGATTCCGGTGTATTTTGGTATTTTTATACATTTTTCATTTGAGTATATTTGGGCAAAGATGCTTCTATAATTTTTTGAAAAGGGGCCAATTCCCCACTTGTGTTCAGAAAAAGTAGCCATTGAGGGGTTTATACAGATATTGTTGACAATCAAAGATGAATCAACATTTTAATTGACATAGGATTATTATAATTACTGATGATACAGATGTAACTTACATTTGTGTTTATCTTATGAAGATGACATTTGACCTTACAGCATATGATGTTTGAAAGCATTGTGAAAAAAGGTCAAATTGTTGACAATATGCAATTATACTTCTCACAATGCTTTTGAATTAAAATCAATTGTGCATTTTCTAATATACTTACTTGAATGATGTTTAGCTGCAGGATGGATTCTTTTAAAGCATCACAGTGGTCCTGACGGCTTCCAGAATTCTCGACCCCAATTTCCTAAGAATAGTCGACCCCAATTTAGACCCCAGTTTATATAGGTGTGAATGGATGATGGTTCTTTTGTTGTATAATCACTACATTTAGATAATGATTAATGTAATAATGATGTATGTTTCAACATTGTTATAAATTATCCTATATCATGGTTTTCAAAGTATTCTTAAGATTTGAAGTATTGTTTGATAGAGGACATTTCCTCCTTTTCTCACAATCTTCCTTATTCATTAATATAACTATACCTTAGCCAGAAGTCAACCTGTCATGTACATATTCTCCTTTTCTCACCAAATGTTTTCAAAGTCGTCCGCAGCAGATTAACTATTTAGAACACATCGAGATCATTTAAATAATCAATCAACAGGTAAGTAAGTATCAAGAATCAGTATTTTGTTTATGACACCTGTGTGTTAAACCATCCATTCACACCTATATAATCCGATAATGGGGTCGAGAATTCTTTGGGTCGAGATTTCTGGCTACCATCCGGACATGCAATGTGCCTTGTTAAGATTAATTTTTGATTATCACATCCATTTATCAATTGTAAAAACATTTTTTAAAATTTTGTTAAGGACACAGCACAAGGCATGCCTATATAAATCCGTCTCGGCCACGGATATGTGTCTCCAGTCAAGGCTTTTAGAAAACTTGTTCAAACTTCCTTTTTTGGACACCCAATATGTCTCTTGAATACACTGGGGACGTTTCTTCTTGGGTTCTTTTCGCCTAAAAAGCTGTTAGTTTTACCTGATTAGCCATTAGTCTTAAATATTCCGTCCACATTGCAAATGTGTTCACCACTAAAAAATGAAGTGGATGCCATGCAGTAGACACGTAAGATATTACGTCATTAAATGTGTAAACAATCTGCAATCGAGAACACTTCTAAAAATAGATTTACTTTCTTATACATGTGCTATTTTTGTGACATTTATGCATAGGGACTTGAACATTGTTCTGGTGTATTTGGGCAGAGACATAAAATACATGTCTCTGATTTGTGTCACAGGGTGTATGTTCAACCAATTTTTGCATCGATCTTTGACCGTCCAAAGGAGTTTTGTCAGAAGGACTGACGACTTTAGTAGGTCTGTGAAGCATTGTCATTGATCTAGTGAAACAAATTTACCACGAAGAGCATCTTGGATCAGACAGTTATTCCATCGCAAGGAACATCCGTCAATGAATGCAAAACATTCAAATTTACAATACAGCTAGATCTTATATCTTTACCTACAAGAACGCCAAAATGATATTGTCTGTGTTAATATATGTTACGAAAACGAGAGAGATAAAAATTCTTACCTAAAACAAGGGAATCGTAGCCGATAGGTTCTGGTTATCAGCCTTTACTGTAAACACAAAAGTTATTGTCGATATCTCGGGAACCAGCTTGATTTGGACGGATGTGACGTCGGCCGGATATGAATAAATGTCGGCCATGGTTCCCTGCTTTGTTCTATGTAATTTCATTTGGATTTCATGAGCTGGGCCGTAGTATCTTTGCACCCAATTTTTTTCCATACTGAATATAGGAAATTTCCCCTTATTAAGGTTAAACCTCATAACGAGCTATGCTCGTTATTAGTTCAAAGTATACCAAATACATCCGCGGACAGGCTGACTGATCTACAGTACATAACATGTTAAGAACACTAATCTGTCTTGCGATTTTGGGTCTTAATGCATTTGCTTATTGAAAGGACTCTTACGTCAAAATATCTTTACGATGTATTCGAGTAGCGGGTAGTCCAGTGCTAAACACACTGGACTGTCCGGGTTCTGGAAATGTAAATGGTGCTTTTAAGCGTCTCCCACTCAACTAGAGGAAAAGTACTGGTTCTTCCCATGAAGAATAACCTCGCTTGTATAGGTTATATACACCGGGCACGTAAAAGAACCAGGGGTTCTTTTCGGAAATAGCAATGATATCGAACCCGGACTCCCTTCTATACAACTTTGACTTTTCTCGCCAAATAGTTAATTTTGCACGGTGAGGGTTAATAAACACAAACAAACAAACAAACGGATCCAATGTATTGACCAGAAAACTGAACTGTAGCGTGGTACAAAGTAAGATATGTTTAAACAGAAATATACATTCGACTCAAGGCTTGATAGTTCTATTATGTGCTAATTCGAAGATATCGTTTAACTCGATCAAATTCTAGATCTGTCTTTTATAAAAAATTGACATGGTATTATCACTGGCTAACGTTGCGCCGAGGGTAGATAGCTCAGTCATTAGCGACGCGGGCTGTCAATCAAGGGGTATTGAGTTCGAACCCAAGATCGGTCAACATTCTTTCCGACGTTTGACAAAAGTCAATGCGATAGCCGTCATTTGTCTTCCACCAATGGGCTAACAATGTGGAAAATCAGCCAGTTTCTTGGAAATACTGTTGTGTGGGGTACTGGTGAGAGTTATCCAAGAAACACATGGTAATGTCAACTGGACGCCTTTACATGACTGAAATGTGTTTGAATCAAAGAAAACAAAATGATAATGAGAACAGGGGTAAGCATCATTAGTATCCCAATGGCCTCGCCCCAACCGGGGCTTCTCGTCTCTTGTAACTTGCCCATTCGTAACCAATTGCAGAAGCTATCAATAAGAACTGAAATAAAATTTGTGGGAGAAGACTTTGAATGGGTAAGTTACCAGTACTATTGATCCAAATATCCTGACACCAGCCAGTTGTCATAATGATATCCCCTCAACCCTGAAGGCATCAAGGTTGGCAACCATTTATACCATTTATAAAGTCTTTGATATGACACGGCCGGGGTTCGAACTCACAACATCCCGCACCGAGGCGGACGCTCTACCACTACACCACCAAGGCGGTTAGTTTGATTTTAAACATTGCATATTTCTAGGAGGATCGCCTCTGTAGTGTAGTGGTAGATCGTCCGCGTCGGTTGTTGGAGGACGCAGATTCAATTACAATTTGATAGTTGACGTTAATCTAGTGACGTCAATTAAATGTTACAATAATTTGGCAAAGTATACTTAAGTGATAACGAAACGCATAAACATGTTGTTATTGATTCAAACTGAAGTCATATATTGTATCTACATTTTTTATTTGAGTATAAAGAACTTTTCCCTTTGAGTAAACCTGAAAACAATGGTGACTTATTTCTCAGTATCTGGTACGTGCCAGGTATTTGGTATCGCATCGCTGTTACAGCTCTAAATATTCTGTGTATGGAGTTTATCCGTGTATTGGTCCTTTTCATTGGACTATTTTCCAATTTGTTCAACAGGGCAGTTATTGAATGACCGACAATAGCGAGTGTATTCTGTCGAAGCATTTTCCATGTACCGTTAAAAAAGAATGAACGTAGACTCTTCCGTGAAAAATAAACTTTCCATGCCTTCTTGTTAATGGTCTGGGAGCATGTGCCGACACCGAAGTCAAGCGGCACATTTCTTGTGTAGACGAATACATTTGCTTCGTTTTGACGTCGCGTAGACGCCAAGATCGCGGTCGGTCTGCCAGTATCTCTCAAACATCGAACAAGACTTTCTGTGATGAAAATATCCACCCTGAATTGCTTAGCAATATGTCACGACGTACACGTGGTCTTGCTTCATAGTTTTATATCATTGTGGGAAAGGAGTTATATTTTTATAATGAACAAGTTTTCATTTTCCCAAAGTGTTTCGTTATGTTCTGAAAAGTATAACACTGTATATCTGGATATGTTATTTTTTACGTAGATGACTTTCAAAATAGCGGACCAGGGACAAGTTACAATACAACTACTGTTTCAAAATTCGTTTTATTGTTTTTGTTTTTTGCGTGTGTGCATTCTTTTGAGAACAACAATTATAAAACAAAATCAATTAGAGACACGGACCTAAACAAATGTCACAGTTCGTCACTCGTCAACCTAATTTCACGGACCTAAACAAATGTCACAGTTCGTCAGTCGTATATTCGTCACTCGTCAACCTAACTTCACGAACCTAAACAAATGTCACAGTTCGTCACTCGTCTATTCGTCACTCGTCGACCTAACTTCACGGACTTAAACAAATGTAACAGTTCGTCACTCGTCTATTCGTCACTCGTCGACCTAACTTCACGGACCTAAACAAATGTCACAGTTCGTCACTCATACATTCGTCAACCTAACTTCACGGACCTAAGCAAATGACACAGTTCGTCAGTAGTCTATTCGTCACTCGTCGACCTAACTTCACGGACCTAAACAAATGTCACAGTTCGTCACTCTTACATTCGTCAACCTAACTTCACGGACCTAAACAAATGACACAGTTCGTAAGTCGTTTATTCGTCACTCGTCAACCTAACTTCACGGACCTAAACAAATGTCACAGTTCGTCAGTCGTCTATTCGTCACTCGTACATTCGTCAGTCGTCTATTCGTCACTCGTCTATTCGTCAATCGTCTATATGGACACTTCCTACACTTCTAAATGGTGTGGGTGATTGATCATTTCAAAGTCGTCTGCTACAGATTTAGAGAAAGCAGACGCGGCTCTATCATATTCATACTGCAAATGAACGAAGGTCATGAAACCCCTTTAATCACAATCGAGATAAACCCTTTACCATATACATCAAATCTGCAGCAGACGACTTTGAATCTATATAGACGACATCGATAACAGTAAGATATATGTGTAGTATAGTGGTCTGTCCCATAGATAGAAGATAATTATGTAGCTATGTGTTTGTATAAGGGGATACTTATACTGCCTTATTATGGAGCTAGCATTTATAGCGACACGGTAGAGTGTTCGCCTACGGGACAAGAGGTCCCGAGTTCGAGCCCTGTTCGGGTCGAACTCCTTAAGCCGGGTTACATATGTAAATGAACGAATACTTATTGAATAGAGTTGAAAACATCTTGACAAAAGGAGAAAATGCTGATTTTGCGGCACTGTTTCCTAAAGTCGTAGTCTGCAGATACGCCAAAAAAACGCGTCTGTTGGTAGAACAGGGTTAAAGGACAGATAAGGTATAAATAGCGTGACCTCATTACGCGAATATCTAGTTCTTCTTCCATTCTTCCATCAAAGATCTGCCATACTGCCTGAGACGGTAAATACTTTTGTTTTTTTGTTGTCTATTCAAAGTAAATGTATTGCCATTTCTGTTTATTTGCTGTCTATTCAAAGTAAATGTATTGCCATTTCTGTTTATTTGCTGTCTATACAAAGTAAATGTATTGCCATTTCTGTTTATTTGCTGTCTATTCAAAGTAAATGTATTGTCATTTATGTTTATTTGCTGTCTATACAAAGTAAATGTATTGCCATTTCTGTTTATTTGCTGTCTATTCAAAGTAAATGTATTGCCATTTCTGTTTATTTGCTGTCTATTCAAAGTAAATGTATTGCCATTTCTGTTTATTTGCTGTCTATTCAAAGTAAATGTATTCCCATTTCTGTTTATTTGCTGTCTATTCACAGTAAATGTATTGCCATTTCTGTTTATTTGCTGTCTATTCAAAGTAAATGTAATGCAATTTCTGTTTATTTGCTGTCTATTCAAAGTAAATGTATTGCCATTTCTGTTTATTTGCTGTCTATTCAAAGTAAATGTATTGCCATTTCTGTTTATTTGCTTTGCTTGTATAACGTGTGCCGGAGTTATGCCATCGCTGGTCACCCATCAAGGCACTAACCGCGATAAACGTTGCTTAACTTTAAGAAAAGGTCAACCACTCTACCAACGTCGCTATAAAAGCCGGCTTCCACAGCAGGGTTGTAGAAGTGATATTTATACCTATACCCCGTTACCGTTGCATTTGTTTGGTGATTTCCGCTGCCTTTTCAGTCATATCGTAAGTCTGAGCATATTAACACTCACACTTGCAACAAATCTGCAGCAGATAACTTTGAAAACATTTTAAAAGTATGACAAATATTTGTAAATGTAGATCTAAATCTGAAAACAATGCGGTAAAAGGAAAAATGAGCATATTTTCCTTTTGTCACAAGTTATCTGCTGCAAATGCATGGGAAGGGGTTAAATGATAACTTATAAACTATTGGATTTTAATAGTAGCAAAAAGCTTGAGTTGCTTTTTCTATATCATTTTGATATTTTTCTTTGAGGCATATCCATTGTGTGATATCTTTATGAGTACAATCAAAAATCATCTGGAGCATCTGTTTTGGTTCGCTCACGCTGTTGTAGCCCTCTGGGTGTGTTTTATCCAGAGTAGCTTTGAGGAGATGCTGCCCTTTAATTATCGTAGAATGAAGCGTTTAAATATTATTTGTGACATAATTGGCATGTACAAAATATTTCTGTTTGGATAAACCTGTAAGATGTAGATTCCTTTAACCAGCTTTGTTTTCACTTTTCTTTTTCTTCACATCACGCTCATAAAGGATACACTGGATACCTTCTGTATTGGTCTGTCTCGTATTTTTAGGGTGGGTTTTCTTCTAGTTGAGCAACCCATTCCTGGTACCAGTAGTTGGAGACAGCTTGGTCTAACACCCGTTTCCATCTAGGTATGTCTACATGGTTGTTTTATCAGTGACCTGGTATTTGGAAGAGAGTATTTATGCAATATTTCTTTGATATTTGATGTAGGCCTAAATGACTGGTCTGCTGGTTTAGACATTACCGATTGGCGAGATAGTATTTTACACTCAGTTGAATTATTCAATCTACAGGTTTTCATAAATAGGGATAATTTTTGTTTGACTAAGATTGATTCAATTGGTTCTGCTCTCAAGAGAATGTATACTGCTACTATTGTAGTTCTTTCAGGAAGTCCTGGGAAGTGCATGATCCGTTGTGGTTGTTGTTTCTCTAATTTGTAAATGTCACTTTCCTTGGTTTTCAAAACTTCAATACCCTACAGTGATCTAGGTAGCACGTAAGTCTTCCATAGTTTGACTGCTACCCTGGGAGACGACCGATTTCTAGCATGAAGTCCAGGTCCTAACAACGCATATATGGTTAGTCGTTCTGTTTTTAAGCGATCCTCTCTATTTAAAGTGTGTTTGTTTTAGAGTTCTGGTGTTACCAAAATGTTTCAGGTGATCTGTTTGATTGATTTCTCCTCCATTTAGATACACTGGGTTTAGGTGCTTTTCTCCAATTGGTAAAATTTCAGATTTCTTTGGATTGATGTTAACCTTGTCCTTCATGGAACAGAACTAAACTAGAGATTTATTAATAGTATCCAGAGGTGTCCTGTGATGCCTTAGTAGTATAATGTAGTGAACATCACCCCATGGTCCACTTAATCAAAAGCCTTTTCAGCGTCGAGGCAAGCCATAATTAGATTTTTTCTGACGAGGTTGTATTTGATATTGCTTCCGATACAATATACGGGGTTGTATTTAATATTGCTTCCGATACAATATACGGGGTTGTATTTGATATTGCTTCCGATACAATATAAGCTGCATTCTTTTGATTTTTTTTTTATTGAATATCAAATATCTTGTCGATTCTTTCTTTTAATATAATTTCAAGGAGTTTCATAATTGTATCTGTAACTTCTATGTCTCTTTACTTTCTTGTGTGGACCTTGTCTTTGCTCTGTGTGTGTACTGCGGTCAGGACTACCCATCTCATCTCTGTTGGCACATCCCGTTTATTGAAAATGCCATTTATTATTTCGGTTACGACTGATGAAAATTTACTGCGGGCTATTTTTTTTTTTTTTTGCTCAGCTGATATTCCATTGGTGTCTGCGACTTTTATAGAGTTCAACTTCTTGATAGAATCTTGGACTTCCAGTATAGTTGCCTATTCTATTGGTCGCTCTTGTATGGGCTCATTTTCTTCAATAAGGCGACTCATACCTAAGTTGTAGCTTTGTTACCTCACGTTCTCGCCCGGAGTCTTTCCATTTTTTATATAACTTCGTTGATTCCTTCATGGATGTACTTATTGTCTCACCTGCTTAGCATGGTAGGCACTTAGGGATTACTTTGTCCGGCGTCTGTCTGTCTGTCTGTCCGTCCGTCTGTCTGTCTTCACACTTTTTCGTCACGTTTTCAAATAACTTTTTTTCTACTCAGAGGATTACATTGAAACAAATGTTTATATCAATGTGTGTGATGGGTTCACAAAAGGGGGATAATCCAAATATTTTTTATATCAGAGTTATTGCCCCTTTTCTGTCAAAAATTAAAAAATTCCGGCAGGTGACACACGTGCTCCGGGGAGCACTCCATTCTAGTTTTTCTATTCCAAATGCTTTTACCGCATATTTTTTAGAGATTTAAGTTTTCTATAGTTTAACATGTACTTGCTTTTTGTTTTATGCAGAGTTTTTGATAAATTATTCAGAATATCCTCTGTTGATTGGCTTATGACTGAATGTATGTTTTCTCTTATTGTATCTATATACTGGATCTTGTCACACTTTTCCCATTCAGGTTTTGGTAGCACTTTTCCCTTTAGGTTGGCAATGGTTTACATTCAAATATTAGTATATGGTAAGATGTGTTCAATGGGTTCATATCATCTACTTTAATATATTCGACAACTTTCTGTGATATGGATTAGAGAAGGAAGTAATCTATTTTGGATGAAAATTTCTCGTTATGATTTAAGAATATGTCCTTCTTTAGTCCATAGCATTCCAGTCGACAGTGAGTGTAATATTATTCTGATTGTAATTACTATCATACTTATGTGGAGGTGCCTTCAAAATGTTGTACTGTTAGTTTCTGTTTGTATTTTGAACGGTGTCGCAATCAAGAGATACATTAAATTGTGTAGATTGGTCAGATTCAAAAGCAGTTATATCTGTTGATAGCTGAATCTTCACAAACTTGAGCACACACTAAGCCATTATTAGACTGGTTATTTGAGCATTTTTTCTGTTCTTGGTCGTTCAACACTCATTTTATTCACTGTTCATTCTGATCTTTCGATATCAATTATAAGCATTAATCAGGTTTCTGTTCATTCAGTAATGGATTGTGGGTAACTACATTCACCAAACTGAGTGGTTGATACACATGCCTATCTGTCATCGACACCTTGCAAGATTGTGCAAAGGAGGGTTTTGGAATGGTTTGTCTGACTTTACTTTGGTGCACAAGTCCATTTACTAGTATTGTAAGCATCATGGGATTATATGGGGGTATGTCCCACAGACATATCAAATGCGGGGTTTGTAGCGGTTGATACACAGCGTTCATACTTGATATTTGAGCCAGAGGGGTAGGATGGGACACAACTGGCCTATGTATTAGCATTGTTGGTACTGATGGTATTGGCAAACTAGGTATGCTTGGAGCTGTGGCTGCTATCGGTTTGTCTTGGGTTTGATTTAACATGGTTCGACTATTCTGATCTTGTTTATGTACTTTTTAGTAAAGTTTTTGTATTTCTTGCTGTACTATAAGGTTGCCAGTCTCCATTTTGTGTTGTGTTTTCAGTTCCAATATTTCCATTTGATAATGCAATTCTGTCTGCATTAACTTCATTTAGCATCTCTGAATATTCTGATTGTTAAAAGGGTTATTGTTAGTATGTAGTGCATTATTATTGTTATTGCTTTGAGATGATTTCTCAGTCATTAGTCTATTAAGCTTTTCATTCAGAAGTTGGACAGTATATACGTAATCTCTATTAGCTACTTCTATCATTACAATCCTTGCCTTACAGTCAGCTAGTTTTTGCCCGGATGGATAAATGTTCCTTGTTTTTTGCTCTTTCCTGGTTCTTTCTCTTCATCAGATTGGTTGGCATTTATTGTTTCGCGGGATTGATCATATACAGCGGGGTTAGAGACCTGCTTGCTTTTGGGTTATATGATTGTTGGCAGTAGATGGAGAACTGGTAGGTTCTTTCTGCACTGAAGTCCTGGTAAGTGAATCCTGCATATTACTAGTGCTCCCTTCAGTAACAAGATTACCAGGTATTGCTGATGTTTAAGGCCTGTCTAATATGATTAGTGTAGTCTCTTTTTCATTCAGAGTTGTTTGCGCTGTTACATCTGTATGTGGTATGTAAGATCTTTAATGTTGAACTAGAATGCATCATGATCTACATTCATAGAATGTATCAATATTATAAGTATATTGATCTAATTGATTTTGAATCAAGTTTTCACAAAAGTATTGTTTCCAAGACTTACATGTTCTACATTCAAAATATTCTGCAGTGGAGATATCTGTCAAGCAGACCAAGAACAGCATTGCCGAGTCCTCTTCAGCCATATCTAACTCTGTCATTTTTTCTCCTTGACCAATCGGCAGTGTTAGAGTTCTCTCTACTTCTTGAACCGTGGGTTTAGGTAATGGTAGCTGTTTCTTACTAATACATTTCAGTCTGTTAACAGTTGTTCTACCTATTCGGTTTTCATTGTTCGTTTGTATAACCTGCAACGCAGCTTGACACACATCTGCTATTTGATTGTTAGCAGATTTAATATGACACTTTTTTCAAATACTTTACAGATCATAAGGAGGTCTTCTTGAATAAAAACCTTTGTCATACAATCTACCATTCGCATCCACTCTGGAAGTTGTAGGGAAGAAGTTGACACGATGATGTTGTCTTCAACCAGATTTGTATATATTTGAGAATTATGTTACCATATCACCTTTTGCTAAATAAGTAGAGCTTACTTTCTTTGTCTGTGTAGACTGCAGATCTGTATGTTTGATATAAATGTCATGAGCACTTTGCTTGAACAATTCATATGCTTCAGCCGAAAATATTTTATCTGATGTACCATCTTTATCTGTCAGATTGATGTAATTTTCCCTTTTTTGCACTAAATATCGTTTTCTGTAACGTTTTCTTTAAATTCATTATATAATGTACCCGCTGTGTGTCCTCACATCGTTTTATTAGTGTTAATGTAAGTTAGATAACTCAAATTACTTTCTTCAAGAATCTCTGATTGGCTGACCTCCCTTGCTAAAAATGTGTTACTAGTTAGACTGCATTAATTTTTACGGAGCAGTATTTAATTTAATGGTTTTGACTGACGCTACCAACATTTAACGAATTGTTAAAATTAATGTTTGAACAGAAGAAAATGATTGAGTGGACAAATATCGCTCCTTTCATTAGGGTTTCACTTCTACCGCGAAATCAGACATGATTTTTAGCTTGAGTCTTCGGAGAATATGAGAGCTATGGTACTCACTCTGGCGTCGGCGTCAGCGTCGGCGTCACACATTGGTGTAGGTTTTACATACAATTACATATATTTCACCTTAACTCAGTTACTTCTATTCGTATTGCGTTGAAACCTGCTACAATGCTTCAAACCTATGTAAATAATCAAGTTAAATAACTCTGTCCTGCATTTAATTCAAATAATGGCCATTTTCTGACTTAAAAATGCTGGTTAAAGTTTTGCATGACAACTGCATAAAGAGTCCATATCCTAGTAACTTATTGGAACTTAATGCAACCCGTCCCAACCACCACACCTATGTAAGTAAAAACACTGTGACAAGCATCATTCGTCTTTCACCAACAGACTAACATTCTATGTGGAAAAGCAGCCAGTTGCATGACAAGTATGTTATGTGGAGTACTGGTGTGAGAAAGCTAGGAAAAACATGAGTAGGTGAACTGACTGATATGACTGAAAAATTGTTGAAAACGGCGTTAAGCCCCAATCAATCAATCAATAAATAAGGTTGATAACAACATTTCTTGCATATAATAAAAATGTAAAAAAAAAAACCTAAAATACTGTTGTTTCATTGTTCAACGGCCAAAGTGTTGCAACTTCTGCATGATTTTACACAGATTAATAGGAAATTTACACAAACCTTAGCTGGCACCCTTCTTGATTAATATTACAGTGTTACCAAATATTTCACATACGTATTTGCAATTTTTAAACTAATAAACGGTGGAGGTCTTACGGACAGCTCTAGTTTTATTAGAAAAGCGAGTCCCTCTTCATAAACCGTTTGCATAAGTTTGCTACAGAGTTGAAAACATTGAGTTAATAGGAAGGAATATTAGCTCTTATTGAGAAATTTCCCCTTTCTCGTAGTGATTTAAAACTACGCACGTAGCAAACGTTTCAAAATCCGTCTGTATCAAGAAACGGTTGACGTATCACCCGTTCTGTTCGAGCCAAGCCTAGTAACGGTAACCGGCTTTCAAGCCCAGCCGTAGTTGGGTGTTTGTACATATACATAGCCCTAGTCAGGCTGGATATTGGTCTAGTTACAGGAAACAGCCGGTAATCTGGCATGTTTCAGGGACAGGCGCGGATAACAGTGGTTTCGTGTTACACTAGTTGCAGTTCTTCAAAAAAATCTAACCAATGTTTTAATTTCCCGACAATGTCCCTGAACAGTTCCGGCAGCCAGTCACACAACCTATCTGGAAATGGACTGACATAACTAATCCCTCCATAGGTTGTTCTTGTTTTTAGAGATAGAGGAAGCGGGTTGCACGTTAGTGCATGTCAAGTGCATACCCAACAAACTGACTAAGTATTGCACTAGGGTGCACTAGATGCCATTTCGCCAAGTTGCGACATCCGGCTGTCAAACCCGCCGGAGTTAAAATTTCCCGAAATCATTCCGACATTTAACCTTGTCGAGTAATAGAGTTTTACTGGCAACCTGATATGAAATAGATCAAGAGCAGCAAAGTCAAGCCGAAGTTTCGATTGTGTTGCTCCTTGACAGTCCAACTCCGGCTGTATATTAGTATTGTTCTAGACTTTAGGCGGCAACCTAATATCTGTTCGTAGCTGGCGCCGAACACTGGCTTCGACTTCACCAGTTGCCGTACTGCACAGTTACGGCAGCCAGTTGCAAAATCCAGCCAAACTGGAGAAATTTACACGTTATTAATACAACCAGGAAATACTAAAACCCGAAAACAATCTAGTGAAGAAAGGGTTTTTGCCTTTATTTCTATACATAATCCTTAAATAAGAGATTTTTGTATTCATATTTTAGAATCATTAAATAGCCGCCCGGTGGTCTAGTGGTTAAGGGTCCACCTCAGTGCTGAAGGTTTTGGGTTTGTTTTCGGGTCGGTTCATGCCAAAAACTTTTAATATGGTAGTAATGGCTTCCCTCCTTTGTGCTCAGTGTTGCAGAATTATAATTACGACGGATGTGCTTGTGTCAGTGTAAGCCTAAGGAACACCGTGATATGACTTAAGATACACACAGGTACGATAGTGTAAGGATAAACCTATGGAACACTATGATATGACTTAAGATACACACAGGTACGATGGTGTAAGGATAAACCTAGGGAACACCGTTATATGACTTAAGATACACACAGGTACGATGGTGCAAGGATAAGCCTATGGAACACTGTGATATGACTTAAGATACACACAGGTACGATGGTGTAAGGATAAGCAAAGGGAACACCGTGATATGACTAAAGACACACACAGGTACGATGGTGTAAGGATAAGCCTAGGGAACACCGTGATCTGACTTAAGATACACACAGGTACGATGGTGTAAGGATAAGCCTGGGGAACACCGTGATATGACTTAAGATACACACAGGTACGATGGTGTAAGGATAGGCTTAGGGAACACCGTGATATGACTTAAGATACATACAGGTACGATGGTGTAAGGATAAGCCTAGGGAACACCGTGATCTGACTTAAGATACACACAGGTACGATGGTGTAAGGATAACCTGGGGAACACCGTGATATGACTTAAGATACACACAGGTACGATGGTGTAAGGATAGGCTTAGGGAACACCGTGATATGACTTAAGATACACACAGGTACGATGGTGTAAGGATAAGCCTAGGGAACACCGTGATATGGCTAAAGATACACACAGGTACGATGGTGTAAGGATAAGCTAAGGCAGCACCGTGATATGACTTAAGATACACACAGGTACGATGGTGTAAGGATAGGCCTAGGGAACACCGTGACATGACTTAAGACACACACAGGTACGATGGTGTAAGGATAAGCCAAGGGAACACCGTGATATGACTTAAGATACACACAGGTACGATGGTGTAAGGATAGGCATAGGGAACACCGTGATATGGCTAAAGATACACACAGGTACGATGGTGTAAGGATAAGCCTAAGGAACACCGTGACATGACTAAAGATACACACAGGTACGATGGTATAAGGATAAGCCTATGGAACACCGTGACATGACTAAAGATACACACATGTACGATGGTGTAAGGATAAGCCTATGGAACACCGTGACATGATTTTACGATGGTGTAAGGATGAGCCTAGGGAACACCGTGATATGACTAAAGATACACACAGGTACGATGGTGTAAGGATAAGCCTATGGAACACCGTGACATGATTTTACGATGGTGTAAGGATGAGCCTAGGGAACACCGTGATCTGACTAAAGATACACACAGTTACGATGGTGTAAGGATAAGCCTAGGGAACACCGTGATATGGCTAAAGATACACACAGGTACGATGGTGTAAGGATAATCCTAGGGAACACCGTGATATGACTAAAGATACACACAGGTACGATGGTGTAAGGATAAACCTATGAACACCGTGATATGACTAAAGATACACACAGGTACGATGGTGTAAGGATACGCCTAGGGAACACCGTTTAATGGAAGTTTAATTTCAAAATAGACGGTTGAAAAACAGTGTGGCAAATACAGACATTGCTCGTGATGAGCGATGTCTACGGTGGCATAGAGGTGACATGTGTGTGTTTTTATTTTTATTTTACTAAGTGGTGCGCACGACATACTAAGTCTACATAGTATCTCGTGCGCACGACTTAGTAACTCGTGCGCACCACTTAGTAACTCGTGCGCACGACATAGTATCTCGTGAGCACGACATAGTAACTCGTGCGCACGACTTAGTAACTCGTGCGCACCACTTAGTAACTCGTGCGCACGACATAGTAACTCGTGCGCACCACTTAAGTATCTCGTGCGCACGACATAGTATCTCGTGGGCACGACATAGTATCTCGTGCGCACGAGTTACTAAGTCGTGCGCACGACTTAGTATGTCGTGCGCACGAGATAAATAAAAACATACACATGTCACATCTTTGCCACCGTACTGTGGCACAGAGGTGACATGTGTATGTTTTTATTTTTATTTTACTAAGTCGTGCGCACGAGTTACTAAGTCGTGCGCACGAGTTACTAAGTCGTGCGCACGAGTTACTAAGTCGTGCGCACGAGATACTAAGTCGTGCGCACGAGATACTTAAGTCGTGCGCACGAGTTACTATGTCGTGCTCACGAGATACTATGTCGTGCGCACGAGTTACTAAGTGGTGCGCACGAGTTACTAAGTCGTGCGCACGAGATACTATGTCGTGCGCACGAGTTACTAAGTGGTGCGCACGACTTAGTATGTCGTGCGCACCACTTAGTATCTCGTGCGCACGACTTAGTATCTCGTGCGCACGACTTAGTATGTCGTGCGCACCACTTAGTAAAATAAAAATAAAAACACACACATGTCACCTCTATGCCACCGTAGATGTCTCCACCTTTTGGTACAATCTTTTCAAAAGTTGTCTCTTGCAGAGGCGTCAAAAAGCGTCTATATACGGGATAAGGGTTAACAGCCTTATTAACATTATCTCACTCATAAAGACGCTTTCTGACGCCTCTGCAGCAGACGACTTTTTGAAAACATAGTGACAACTAAGAAATTGCTCAAAACGAGCAATTTCTCCTTTTGCCACAATGTTTTCCACTTTTAGTCATAGGTTATCCATTAAATTATAGAGTTTTTCCATTTCTTGACAAAATATGTTCAAAGTCGTCTGTTGCAGAATTGTCGTACGAGGGAAAGGGTTAATGAAGTGAAATAGTAGTAGTTTTATATGTTATTTTAGTGAAACGTAATATAAGTAATACATATATACAATGTGTTAACATAACAGTTTAAAATTCATATTTGTAGGCAATAATTGTACATATTAAGGGAACTACTCAGCAATACAAATGGCTTATGAGTCGCTAGAAATTAATCAGTATAAGCACTAAAAAGAAGTGTTAATAAATGATGATATAAAATAATATGAATTTAAATACAAATATGCATTACACTTGATTAAACTATTTCAGATCTGTTTAAATACAATCTTGTATGTAAATAGCAGTTTTCTTTATGAGTCTTTTATCAGTAAGCATGTATTTAAGTCGTTGGCCAAATGTCATATTTAAAAAGTCAGGCACAGTTATGCTAACGTATTTATAAAAAAAAAATAAAAAAAAAATGAGTATATATGTTGAAAGGGCTATTGGTACAGCATATTGGTGAACAGCAGGAGTACTGGTGTGATATTGTCAAAAATAAAACAAGGATCGGTGAACTAGTCACCGTGATATAACTGGAATACTGTGAACAGTGTCCAATCAGTTGAAACATTTAATCCTCTCGCACTGTCGAAACTAGGCTTGAAATAGCCCTCCCTGTCGTATAGTAGAGCTGAAATAACCCGCACTGTCGAATAGTAGGGCTAAACTGGTCTGCATTGTCGAATAGAAGAGCTGAAAAAGCCCAAACTGTCGATTAGTAGAGCTGAAATAGCCCGCAATATCAAATAGAACTGATGAAATAGCCTGCACTGTCGAAAAGTAGAGCTGAAACAGCCCGAACTGTCGAATAGAACAGATGAAATAGCATACACTATCAAATAGTACAGATAAAATAGCCCACACTGTCGAATAGAACAGATAAAATAGCCTGAACTGTCGAATAGTAGAGCTGAAATAGCCCGCATTGTCTAATAGTAGGGCAGAAATAGCCCGAACTGTCGAATAGTACAGCAGAAATACATGTAGCCTGAACTGTCGAATAGCAGGGCTGAAATAGGCCGAGCTGTTGACAAGTAGAGCTGAAATAGCCCCACTGTCGAATAGTAGAGCGAAAAAAAAACTCGGACCTGTCGAATAGCAGAGCTGAAATAGCCCCCACTGTCGAATAGAACAGATGAAATAGCCTGCACTGTCAAAAAGTAGAGATGAAATAGCCCGAACTGTCGAATAGTGAAGCTGAAAAAGCCCGCATTGTCGAATAGCAGACCTGAAATAGCCCGCATTGTCGAATAGCAGAGCTGCAATAGCCCGAACTGTCGAATAGAAAAAATAAAAGATCACGGTCTGTCGAATAGAACAGATGCAATAGCCCGCACTGTTAAATAGTAGAGATGAAATAGCCCGCTTTATCGTATAGTAGAGATGAAATTTAGCCCGCACTCTCGAAACAAAAGAGCTGAAATAGCCGGCAATGTCGAATAGTACAGCTGAAATAGCCCCGCACTGTTAAATAGTACAGATCAATTAGCTCGCACTGTCGAATAGACGAGATAAAATGACGCTTCTGGGAAACACGCAGTGTTGAATAAAGTGGTATTATATCATATCATATCCTATGAATGCCAGTGACAGGACCAACATTATAAACGTTGTAAGAGGCAATCATGTAAATTGAACGTGTCGAGTAGTTAATTGTATCATCAATGCACGAGAACACAATTAATGGATATTACATCGGTTCACCAGTTAAAGGGGCCATCTGTCCCATAAGTATATTTGCACGTTATCCCTGTCACACTAACACTATATCTGCAGCAGTCGACTTTAGAATAATCTTGGCAAATATATAGAAAGCCTCTTCACATATACAATTGCTGAATAGAAATGAAAACATTATTGCAGAATGGGAAATTCTCCTTTTGCCGAAATGTTTTATAAAGTCGTCTGCTGCAGAGGCATCGGAAAGCGGATGTATGTGAGGAAGGGTTAAAACCTATTTGTATAATAAATGTAATAATGTTATGTATTGTTGTATTAATCGACGCCGAGCCCCGGTAGCGGTGCGGGCTGTAAATTCAGGATGACATGTATCCCAAAAACATGTATCCCCAATAACATGTATCCCCAATTAAATATATATATATCCCAATTATATATATTCCCAATTAATTGTATCCCCAATTATATGTATCCCTAATGATATATGTCCCCAATTATATATATCCCCAATTACATATATCCATAATTACATATATCCCCAATTACATATATCCCCAATTGTATGTATCCCAAATTACATGTATCCCAAATAACATATATCTCCAATCCAATTATATATATCCCCAATTACATATATCTCCAATCCAATTATATATATCCCCAATTACATATATCCCCAATTACATGTATCCCCAAGTAAATGTATCCGAAATTACATGTATCCGATTTCATGTATCCCCAATTATATGTATCCCCATTTACATGTATCCCAAAACACGTGTATTCCCAATTTCATGTATCCCCAATTATTTGTATCCCCATTTACATGTATTCCAAAACACCTTTATCCCCTATTTCATGTATCCTCAATTATTTGTATCCCCAATAACATGTATCCTCAATCACATGTATATCCAATTACTTGTATTTCCACTTACATGTATCATCAATTACGTATCCCCGTTCCTTGAATAACCTGACTGTCGCCCTAATGTTGTAATATTTTAAACCGTCTATGAAAAGTTAGATCCCTGCTTGCGGAATGTGGATCGATTGATTGATTTGACTTTTGCAGGTTAAACTTGCTGAACATTTTTGAAAATGGTGTTTTTATTAAGAAGTGTACAACTTGAAATAGTAGTTGTCCTCATGCAGACGACATATCACTCCTACGACGCAGAAGTCCTTTGAAAACAGTGTGTGAAAAAGAGTTGTCGACAACGATTGTCCCGTTTCCCACAATGTTTTCATCTCTGTTTTGATCAAACATATATTTCCAATTTGTTAAATATTTCATCTTTCGCCTTATACGTTTAAATCCTCTCCCGAAAACAGAAGCTTTCTGACGCCTCTCAGTGAATCAGCCAACTTTGGAAAACATTTTTGCAAAATGAATAATTACTCATTATTAGCAATTTCTCTTTGCCACCCACATTGTTTTTAACTTGATCCATTAATTGTTCTTTCGTTTATAGAGAATTTCAACATTTTTGTCTACATGTTTTCAATGTCGTTTGCTGCAGATATGTTGTATGTGGAACAGGAATAAAGCAGACGACTCTTCAAACACATGGACTATCAGGGAAACAAACATATACATACTAAATGAAGTCACGATCATGTACCACGGTATAATTAAGTGTTTACAGGGCCCATTTCGACCAGGAGCGACGATACTCGATGGAGGCCGGTTATTGGTCTTCCTGGTTCCTGCCGCTTGCTATGTAGATCTACATAATTATTATACAATTTACGTGATGATAACAGCTTTCATAGCGGTTTTCGGTGAAATACTATTAGGTTTATACGACAATGTCCGGAAAATTGTTTGGAATTGTTCTTGTCCATGGTAATTTTATCTTTTAGTGCATAATTATATATTTCGCACTTTCAAAGGCATTTTGAAGCTTCTGTAATACATTGCCTTTGAAAACATTGTGGTAAAAGGAGAGTGACTTTAACTTCATTCAATGATTATTCTTTTTTATAGTGTGCTTTTGAAAACATGTTTTCGTACTTTTAAAGTAATTTCCCATACTTATTCCTTGTTATTTTCTAAGTCATCTGTTTACATAAAAATGATGATGATGATGATGATGATGATGATGATGATGATGATGATGATGATGATGATGAAGATGATGATGATGATTATGATGATGATGATGATGATGATGATAATAATGATGATGATGATGATGATGATATGATGATGATGATGATGATGATGATGATAATGGTGATGATATTTGCAGATTAATCATCATTTGCGTACAGTGTTAACCACGATGAGCTTGTAAATCATGCAGTGATCATAGTTCACTACTAAGTATTGAATCACTTAAAATAATCACAGGTGATGACAAGTTGTAGTAATTTGGACTTCTGAAAAAAAGTATTGAATCACTTGTAAACAATAACAGGTGATGACAAGTTGTAGTAATTTATACTTCTCCATAATTATTGAATCACTTGTTTACAATCACAGTGCTGACAAGTTGTAGTAATTTGACTTCTGAAAAAGTATTGAATCACTTGT
Source organism: Serripes groenlandicus (assembly GCA_031761405.1). Taxonomy (NCBI): domain Eukaryota; kingdom Metazoa; phylum Mollusca; class Bivalvia; order Cardiida; family Cardiidae; genus Serripes; species Serripes groenlandicus. Next base: position 4,268,278 of record JASEVX010000016.1, read on the forward strand.
TAACTATCACAGGTGATGACAGATGTTGTAGTAATTAGACTTCTCCATAAATATTGAATCACTTGTTAACTATCACAGGTGATGACAAGTTGTAGTAATTTAGCAGGATAAGGTTTTGCTCAGATTTTGAGATATTCATTCTATGTTGTTTTCAAAGCAGTCGATTCTTAAAACTACGTTACAATTGAAAAGTTGCAAACAATGCAATCACGTGTTGTATGATAACACATTATTACATGACCACGTGCATGTCCCCTCCCTGACCATTTCATGTATTATACGAGTCCCCGAGCATCCGATCACAATCTTCATTCTTCGTCATTTAGTCATAAAACCGTCCTATGGTCCTGTCGAGAGCCTGGTTTTGAGCTTAATGCCTTTTTCCTACAATGTTTTCATTTGTAATTCGTCGCCCCTGCGTAAGACTTCCTCGGTTGTCGTATCAGGGAAATGGTATATCGCCCGAAGAATGATGTCTGTCATATTCGGGATTACTTCATCAGGCTCTAAGCGGGAACACTCACTGATACATTGTCGGTAGGGAGCTTAATCTTAGCCAATACACACGAAAAGCTACATTCGGGGATTAACATCAATTGCAAGACTCAAGATCAGCATGGGTGTTCGTGCGTTTGACTAGGAACGCACCAGGTTGCCATTTAGTCGTACAAGTAATATATTTGACGTCCATTGGAGAACGGTTGTTAGTAAACCCCAAATATTACGGTTTTCAAATTGATCGAATTTCTAAACATTAATACGCCTTTCGTGTCACAACATTCATACGGTGAGTTGCGATTTTTTCATGTATTGAGCTCAAGCCTACAACTGATACGCTAGTATCAGGATAAATGTCCCGAAGTACTAGCCCCGGAGAACAGTTATGAATACAACCAAATATAAATAATAGCTTACACATTCCACAGTCGGCTTAAATGTAACCGTGAACAATATTACTTTGGTCGTTGCGACTTCCATCTGCTTGCACTAGAAACTCTGATACAGTATACTGAAGTGTAACCAAAAATGTATCTTTGCAGCATTTGATACCTAACACAAGTTAGAACTGAATGGTAAGTAGGAACACTGAAATTGTGGTCTACACTTATGGTAGACAGTAGTAAAATATAAACAATTGTACTGAAATCTGATAAATTTAACTCTTACATTCTTACAATATTTAAGTTTTGGTTTGTCTACATTGTTTCCACCTCGGTGCTGTAGTTGTGGAGCGTCCGCCTCGGGCGCAGGAAGTCGCGAGATCTGTCCCCCGGCCGGGTCATACCAACTACTTTGGAAGTAATAATATTTCATCGCTCATAAGTGTGGTGTATTCATTACGGCTGACTAGCTGGTGTCAGGATAATTGAACCTTAAGTACTCAACTTACCAAGAAAACGCGTGCTATTACTGAACAAATTGTGTAACACATTTTATATAATTAATACTCATTAATAAATCAAAATTTTCGATCACTTGGTCTTCGTCGAGAGAGAGAGAGAGAGTGAGAGAGAGAGAGAGAGAGAGAGAGTGAGAGAGAGAGAGAGAGAGAGGAGATGAGAGAGAGGAGAGAGAGAGAGAGATGAGAGAGAGAGAGAGAGAGAGAGGAGAGAGAGAGAGAGAGAGAGATGAGAGAGAGAGAGAGAGAGAGAGAGAGAGGAGAAAGAAAGAGAGAGAAGAGAGAGAGAGAGATGAGAGAGAGATAGAGAGAGAGAGAGAGAGAGAGAGGGAGGGGGGAGAGATAGCGAGATAGAGAGAGCGAGAAAGACAGACAGACAGACAGACAGACAGACAGACAGACAGACAGACAGACAGACAGACAGAATAATTGAACCTTAAGTACTCAACCTTACCAAGAAAACGCGGTGCTAATTACTGAACAAATTGTGTAACACATTTGATATAAGTTAATACTCATTAATAATCAAATTTTCGATCACTTGGTCTTCATCGAGAGAGAGAGAGAGAGAGATGAGAGAGAGAGAGAGAGAGAGAGAGCAGAGATGAGATGAGAGAGAGAGAGAGAGAAGAGAGAGAGAGAGAGAGAGAGAGACAGAGAGACAGAGAGACAGAGAGACAGAGACAGAGAGAGAGAGAGACACGAGAGAGAGAGAGAGAGAGAGACAGACAGAGAGAGAGAGGACAGAGAGGAGAGACAGAGAGAAAGAGAGAGAGAGAGATAGAAGACTGAGAGAGAGAGAGAGAGAGAGAGGAGACGAGAGAGAGAGAGGAGAGGTGGGAGAGATAGCGAGATAGAGAGAGCTGAGAAAGACAGACAGACAGACAGACAGAGAGAGACAGACAGACAGACAGAGACAGACAGACAGAGAGACAGAGAGACAGAGAGAGAATATTTAAGAGAGAGAATAGAGACAGACAGACAGACAGACAGACAGACAGACAGACAGACAGACAGACAGACAGACAGACAGACAGACAGACATAGAATATTGGAGAGAGAGAGAGAGAGAGAGAGAGAGAGAGGGAAGAGAGAGCGAGAGAAGAGAGCGAGAGAGAGAGAGAGGGAAGAGGGGGAGAGAGGGTGAGAGAATGATAGAGAGAGAAAGAGAGAGAATATTTAAGAGAGAGAGAGAGGAGATAAAAGAGAGAGCAAGAGAGAAAGAGAGAGAATATTAAGAGAGAGAGAGAGAGGTGATATAAGAGAGAGAGAGGGGAGAGAGAGCGAGATAGGGAAAGAGATAGTGAGAGAGAGAGAGCTCGAGAGCAGAGTGAGAGTAGAGAGAGAAGAGAGAGAGAGAGAGAGAGAAGAAAGAGAGAGAGAGAGAGAGAGGGGAGAAGAGATATATTTAATAAAAGAAGGGCTTAAAGTATTTATAATGCTAACAAGAGAGAGAGAGAAGAGGGGAAGAGGGGAGAGAGGGTGATGAGAATGATAGAGAGAGAAAGAGAGCGAATATTTAAGAGAGGATGAGAGAGAGGAAGATAAAGAGAGATGCGAGAGAAGAGAATATTTAAGAGAGAGAGAGAGAGAGGTGATATAGAGAGAGAGAGGGGGGAGAGAGAGCGATAGATAGGGAGAGAGATAGTGAGAGAGAGAGCGCGAGAGAGAGAGAGATGAGAGAGGAGAGAGAGAGGCAGAGAGAGAGAAGAGAGAGAGAGAGAGAGGGGAGAAGAGAATATATTTAATAAAAGAGGGGCTTAAAGTATTTATAATGCTAACAAAGAGATGAGAGCGAGAGAGGGGAAGAGGGGAGAGAGGTGAGAGAATGATAGAGAGAGAAAGAGAGAGAATATTTAAGAGAGAGAGGAGAGGAGATAAAAGAGAGAGCGAGAGAGAGAATATTTAAGAGAGAGAGAGAGAGAGGGTGATATAAGAGAGAGAGAGGGGAGAGAGGAGCGAGATAGGGAGAGAGAGCGAGTGAGAGAGAGAGAGAGAGAGAGACAGAGAGAGAGAGCGAGAGACGAGATGAGAGAGAGAGAGAGAAGACGAGAGAGAGAGACGAGAGAGAAAGAGAAGAGAGAGAGATGAGAGAGAGAGTGAGAGAGAGAGAGAGAGAGAGAGAGAAGAGAGAGAGACGAGAGAGAGAGAGATGACGAGAGAGAAGAGAGAGAGAGAGGGGAGAAGAGATATAGATTTAATAAAGAAGGGGCTTAAAGTATTTATAATGCTAACATTCAACCATTCATATGTTAAAATTGAATTTGACGAATACTCGAGTTAACTACATGTACTAGTATTCCATCCATATATTTAAAATTGTTATGAGCTCGAATTTCTCGGTCTTCAAACTTTGTATCTAAATCTGAGGCATTTTGCGCAGGCTGATCTGAATAGTCTATACAATTATGCAGGATTTATACTTATAAATAGTTTGATTATTCACGACACTACTACTTGATACACAGTACAAATGTATAACTGTATATCAAATACTGCTAGTGATGATATAAATGCCGGATTCTACTGTATATCTCATTTCATTTATGACCTATGCTAATGGAACCCAGGGAACTGTACATTAGAATAGGTTTCATTTCGGCTTTTCGATCCCCGAGTCGGGTCGGTACCAACTATATCACTCTTGTGATAAGTATGACTACCGTCTGTAAGCTACGACTAGGCCGGCGTTATGAAACTTAATAATTTTTTATAGTATATTAGTAAAACGAAAGATTGCTTTATTATAATTAAGAATCTACCTGACGTGTCCTATAAATACATAAATCAATTGTTGTCACGTGACAATACACTGCTGTGACGTCATTTGAGACTAGTTTTACTAGATACATGTACTACAGTACTTGTCTTTATAGAAATTGAAGATAATTTTAAGCGTGTATCGATGCCAACGTATTTCTTTTGTAATTCGTTTTGGTAAACTTTAATTCCTTCTTCTTTCAGTGAGTTTGCGTGAATATATATCTTTGAAGGTTGGATGTATTAGGGTATATTAATCATTTTATTCATAGACCCTGTATTTACTAAGAAAATTGCTACAGCCCTTGTCGCTCTATACATATGATGCAGATCAACTAGACTTCTAAAGTTCTATAACTTACTAAATCGTTCTGTTAGAAACTAAAAGGTAATATTCGATTGCAAGAAATATAATCCGACATAGTTAGAATACTAATTCGAAGAAGGTTTAAGTATTCACACTCTAACGTTGATTGGATAGTGCTGGTCTCATATTCTCGGACAATCGACCAAATCGTACAGATGTTAACAAATCATCAATTAGTTCATGCATTATGGCTTTGAATAACTCCTCAAAGGTCGGACAGATTACTATGAGGTATGTTTCTAATGGGTGTGTCAGGGAGACATTTGGGGATCACTTTCCCGTCGTAGGCTTGTTTCCCCGTCGTCTGTTTGTCCGTCCGTCCGCCCGTCCCGCTTTCAATTACAGACCATATTCCCTTACCATAAGC